>CM044431.1:77679924-77695031 GCA_024363595.1 Xenopus borealis | reverse complement strand
TCTCTCTCTCTCTCTCTCTCTCTCTCTCTCTCTCTCTCTCTCTCTCTCTCTGCCTTTTGTGTATTATATAAAACATATTAACAGACTGAGTTATATTTAGGAGGTGGTTTAGTAAAAGTATACAGCAAGTCATGAGTGTTGTGCTGTGCACAAGATTTGAGCTGGTTTTTCAGGAGCCCTGGTTTATAGTGGGGTGGTTATTAAAGATACAGGGGAAATCCCCTGTTAGTCCATTCTCCTTTAAGCCTACTTGAAAATCATGTGAACATTAAATAAACCCAATAAGATGGGTTTGCTTCCAAGTAGGATTCATTTATATCTTAGGTTGGATCAAGTACAAGGTACCATTTTATTATTGCAGAGAAAAAGGAAATCATTTTGAGAAATTTGGATTATTTGTATAAATACAATAATAGGCTGTGAATTAGCCTGTGACAGTCTGGGAAATCTCCTAGGCAAGCTGTCTCTCAGTTTATGTTCCAGGGCATCAAGCAGGACCTTTGTAAATGGGCAATCCCAAAAAGTGTGGATAGATTTTTCTTCATAAATGATGCACCATGGGTAATGCCAGTACCTACACAGGTTATTGGTGTGCATGAAGGTTCTAAGAGAAAGTCCACCTTGCATGGTGGTAGACAATAAGAAACTAGGCAACACAAGGGCTAATTTACGCCATTTGCTTAGAGGAACAGTAACACCAAAAATATAAGTGTTTCAAGGTAATGAAAATATCATGTACTCTTGCCCTGCACTGGTAAAACTGACATGTTTGCTTCAGAAACACAATTATAATTCACATAAACAAGCTGCTGTTTAGCAATGGCGGAAATTGAAAAAAAGGAGTTTATGGCACAGGTCAAATAGTGGCTAACAGAAAACACCATTATGTTCTACCGAGATGATCTGCTATCAGCTTTGTAACCGGAGTCTTTTTCTCCTTTGAATGGCTGCCCCCTTTGCTACACAGCAGCTTATTTATATAAACAATAGTCGTTTTTCTGATGCAAACACAGCAGTTTTACCAGTGTAGGGCAACACTTTCTTTTTTTTATGTTACTGTTCCCTTAAAGGGGAAGGAAACCCCCAGGCGCTAAGTCAAGCAGCCTACCTGCTGGGTGATAATAGGCCGGTCTGATTAGGTTAGCATGCAGGACTTATTCTGACCCTTTAGGTCAGTAGAGCATCAGTGGGCATTTGCAGTTCTCACCCAATTACATTTTCTAACTTGATTATTTTCTAAAATAAGCCAGATATTGCGCAGTCCTCCCCAACAGGATTTTCCACATCCCAATATAATTAGCCCTATATCAGCCTGGCAGTCTTTAAATGTATACATCCATTTATTGTAATAATAATTTGGTGTTTTAGAAATACATGTCCTTAATAATAATTTCAAAATCTGCATTTCTAAGTAGTAATCAAGTAATCCATCTGTGCACTCTTTTCTAAAGACGTGAACATTTGACATGTTGAAAGTCTCGCTTTTTGAGTTATTGCTACCATATCTCTATGGGATTGTTTTTTCATTGTCTACTCTTTTTAATTCCTGAAGTTTGTCTATGGAAGACCCTTGTATTGGTGCTTCACCTGAGGTTCCTTGCAGCTTTCCATAATGGCAGACTGAGAAGAAAATTACACTGTAAAATTGTGCTTAGACATTTGCTTCACATGTTAGTATTTTAAACATATAAACATGTGAAGATTCTAAGAATAATTTTTAAATTGTATCCTCATAGGAGACACAAATACAAATAGTTGCTATTGATAGTAGCAATCATTTGGTTAGTTGATGACAATGGATGATCTAGTGCAGTGGTCCACAACTTTTTTTTACCCGTGAGTCACAGTCAATTGTAAAAAGGGTTGGGGAGCAACACAACCATGAAAAAAGTTGGGGTGCCACACAAGGGCTTTGATTGACTGTCTGGTAGCCCCTAAGTGGACAGGCAACATACAGGTGGTTCTGTTTGGCAGTAACCTGTTTTTTTATGTAAACCAAAACTCTCCTCCAAGCCTGGGATTCAAAATAAACCCCTTCTTATTATTAACATGTATTTCTATAGCGCCAACTTGTTGCGTAGCGCTGTATGACCTTCTATGAGCAAATCTTTGGGGTTGGTGAGCTAATGGTTGGGGATCACTGATTGTGGGGATCCCCTTTCTTGGCCTTGCCACCCTGCCAAAGTTATAGTCTTCTCTTACCATAGTTAATGGTTTTCTGTGGGGATGTCAAGTGGTTGCCTTAGCATGGCACCTGACCAGTCCATTGCATTTTGGAGTCAAGAACAGCTACAAGTAAAATCATTATTCTGATTTTATTTTTGTTTATATGAATTTAATGAGAAGGAATTAGGCATAGTAAAAGTACACCAGTGATTAACCTCTCAGTGCATGTAGTTTTAAATGAAAATAAATCACTTTTAAAAAGAAAAGTTACACCACAGTGTACATTGTTTCTTAGCACAAAGAAAAAAATCTCATTAATGACAGAGGATGTGATAGCAGTGGGAGTATACTCTGTATATGCATATTTTAACCATGTTTGTTTTCAAACATCCATGTAAGTTGCATGTAAATACATGGTGTTGGTCACAAAGTAGCAGGACCTGGTTATGCATGTATAAACAAAAAACAAAGATAGGTTTCTGTTTGCCGAGGCTGGCTATAGCTTGTGTACGTGATATGGAATTACTTCAACCTTAAATTAGTAATAGCCTCTGCATCTTCCATTCAGTGATAAACGCATTGCTTAGTGTGTTCATTGCCAAGTTGATCACTTTTATGTGATGACACAACTAAATCGGTGTATTTCATGTCCTTGCATATATTCTTGTCTATAGTTCTTGTCTTTGCTATACTATACAGCAAAATCTAGTATGTGTTAAAGTATTTGCAGGATTTTTGGGGGGGGGGGTTCGCCCAATATATTTGGTCAAAAAAAAAAGAGTCAAAATATACTTATTAATAGCTTTTGCAAAATAGTCAAACATGGTCGACATACTGTAACATGATTATGTACTTATTGTCTGTATAGTGAGTTAATTTCTACAATGGTAACAGATTGCCTTAGATTTCTTGAGCTTTATTAAATAGCTTAAGTAAAGAGGCTTTCTGTGACTCGTGCAGTCTGGCCTTGGCATCTTTTAAATAAGGCCTTGTGTAACATCTGCATGTTAGTAGTGATACCCAGGTCTCATTGACTCCACTTACAGTCTCAGAATAATGTTGTGTGACACTAGTTCAGCCGCAGCAACTATGGCTTATCTGTTCTGGCATCATAGAGTTGGACTGAAATAGCTAATTTGCCAATATGTATATAGCCTAAGGCACATGGGTTGTGCTAAGCACCCTTCCCCCACCATTAACACCCTCTTTTTTTCAGACTTGCAGTCTGTTCAGACCTTAAACTGTTTAGCTACTGAGGCCTCCTTGCTTTCTGAAAGGCAACAAACATTTTCTGTAATAATCCAAGGCTAGAAATGCTTTCTGTATTATAGGTAAGGATTTCTGAGATTGTCTTACTGTGATAAATATGTGAAGCCTGAGCGAAAAGCACACAAGCAATTTACAAGAAGAGACTTTAATTTATTTAAAGCAATGCATATCTTGTCTGTGCTAAAATAAATAAATGAATTAAATAAATAAATGATGATGTCAGGAGAAGGAAAGGTTGAAAGGAGAAGGAAAGGTTAAAACTAAGTAAGCTTTATCAGAAAGGTCTATATAAATACACAAATAAACCCTCAAAGTAATGCTTCTCTGAGTCCTCTATCAAAAGAAACACAGTATTTCTGTCATTATATTGTGTACACATGGACTTCTGTTTCAGTCTTCCTGTCTTCAGCTTAAACCTCCAGGGCTTGGGCTGAGCATGCTCAGTTTGCTTCCCCCTCCTCCCCCTCTCTGCTGTAATCTGAGCCCAGAGCTATGAGTGAGCAGAGAGACTCAGGCAGGAAGTGATGTCACACCAAGCTAGTATGGCAGCTTCTATCCTAAACAAACAGAGACTGTTTCTAGAGCTGTTTACTCAGCTATGGTAAAGCATTCTACAGAATAAATATAGCATTTTTAGGTTGCACTATTTTGTTTAATCTATTGGCAATAAACTGCCTCGGTAGCTTTCCTTCTCCTTTAAATATTTGCCCAGAAATATGTTTTTTTTTTTAATATCCAGGAGCAGTTTATTTTTCTGGTCCTGGTAATTTGTAGGGTGGCTGAGTCTGAGGTTCTCACCTTGTCTCATGGCAGGCATGCCCCCTCTTTTAAGGGGCAGTAAAAACCTTCTGGCCTTACTTTTACATTTTAAGTAATGCTAATACATTAGAACTGTATAAACACTATCTGAATTGCCACAAATTAATATTCTAGTCTATTTGTGCTTACAGCAACCATTTCCTCACCCCCTTATGCTGATAGTTTATTGCATCCCTTACCTCACAATATTGCATTGTGAAGTTATGGATTCTGGGACTTCAGTTCCCTCTGCTTTCAAGAGACTATATGCACAGCCCACTATAGACATTCTTGGAACAATTGCTAAACTACTGATAGAATAGTTTTTATTTATACAGTAGAACCCCGATTTTACAGTTTCCCTGATTATTTGACAATTATTCATGGTCTTGCGCTTGTACGCTCTTATTTTTTTTCCTGGATTTTAGGTTTGTTTCAATTGGTCCTTTGGGAAACATAAAAGCAGAGCTCTACTGTATATGTAACCTTGTTATGAGCTAACTGGGGCCCCTGAGGAAATGTTGGTCCCCAAAGGGTGGCTTAAAGTACAGGGAAAGTACTGTACCTACACTAATCAGCAATTACAGACAAGAGACGGAATTCAGTAAGCCATATTGAGATACCGCTGCTTTAATTTGGAAGCATTTGGAGATGTGGCAGATTATCAGTGAATAATAACAACAAGGGGTGTAAAATGAATCGATTCTTGGCTGATGAATTCCTTCAGACGTTATTGTATTTTATACTTTGGATACTTTAAAGGGGTTGTTCACCTTCCAAATACTTTTTTCTGTTCAGTTGTTTTCAAATTGTTCCCCAGAAATAAAGACTTTTTTCAATTACTTTCCATTATTTATCTTTTACTGTTTTTCCAAAATCTGTTTAAAGGGGTGGTTCTCCTTCAGGTTAACTTTTAGTATGTTATAGAATGGCCAATTCTAAGCAACCTTTCAATTGGTCTTCATTATTTATTTTTTATAGTTTATAAATTGTCTTCTTCTCCTGAATCTTTCTAGCTTTTAAAAGGGGGTCACTGACACCCTCAAAAAATAAATCTTCTCTGAAGCTGCACATTTATTGTTATTGCTACTTTTTATTATTCGTCTTTATTTCCTGACCCTATCCTATTAATATTCCATATTCCCATTCAAATCAATGCATGGTTGCTAGGGTAAATTGGACCCTAACAACCAGATTGCTGACACTGCAAACTGGAAAGCTGCTAAATAAAAAGCTAAATAACTCAAAAACCACAAATAATAAAAAATGAAAACCAATTACAAATTGCCTCAGAATACCACTCTCTACTTCATACTAAAAGTCAACAAAAAGGTGAACAACCCCTTTAAAGTTGAATGTTGGTGTCTCTTGTGTTTGAGTGGCAGCTCAGTAATTCAGGTGCAGACTCTAAACTGTTACAATTTTGCAAAATTGATACATTTCACAGCAACATCCCTGGAGTATTAGCAACTATTGTATCAATTCTAACAGCTGTCTGTAATGAAACCCAGAGATTCTGCTCAGCAGGGACAAATGTATACATTAAATGTATCCGTTTAGAACAGTTGCCGATCTGCTTTAGAAGGTGAAAAATGACACTACACTTCAATATTATATATATTCAATATTAGAATTGCCTCTGACTCTTTCCAGCTTTCAAATGCGGGTTACTGACTCCAGCTAATGCTCTGTAAGGCTACAAATGTATTGTTATTGCTACTTTTTATTACACGTCTTTCTATTCAAGCTCTCTCCAATTCAGATTCCAGTCTTTTATTCAAATAAATGCATGGTTACAATGGCAATTTGGACCCTAGTAACCATATTGCTAAAATTGCATACTGCAGAGCTGCTGAACAAACTGCTTAATAACGCAAAAACCATAAATAATAAATAAACCAAATTGTCTCAATATCACTGTCTACATAATACTAAAAGTGAGCGACCCCTTTAAGCTTTAGAGCCTGTATGTATCTTAAGCAGATTCAGGGAGATTAGTCGCCCCAACGACAAATCGCCTTTTCTTTGGGGCAACAGTCTCCCAGAACTGCCTTCTCCCTACCCTCCACCCGGTAAAATGAAAATCACCTACGGCAATTCACACGTGGCTCTTCATTTTCCGAAGTTGCCTCACAAGGAAATTTCGGGCGACTTCGGAAAACGAATGGCCGCCTGTGAATTGCCATAGGTGGAGGGCAGGGAGAAGGTAGTTCATGGAGATTGATGCCCCAAAGAAGAGGCGATTTGTCACTGGGGCAATTAATCTCCCTGAATCTGCTCGTGTGGACTGAGCCTTATCTCTTGATACCCATGTAACCATTCCACAACATTTTGTTTTAGTTTTGTTGGATGCTCTTAAAAAAGAAGATACAGCGGGAAATGGACCACAAAGTGACAAAATGACAAAGGGTACAGAACAAACCAAAACCGAGAAAGACAGCAGTGCTTCTTCAGGTGGAGACCCAGGAAAGAGCCACACCCAGGACCAGGTGGATGGAGTACAAAGGTACAGTATTGTCAGTTTCTTCAGTTGTTCTATGGTACAGTATATAGCATGTAAAAGGGGTTATAAACTTTCAACAGTGTTGCTTCACCCAGATTTTGCTGGACTACATAAATAAAACTAACCCAAAGTGGTTACAGAACATAATGGGTCTTTTTGAGAATGCTGGATAAAGAAGCCCACTCGCACACCCTGGCCTTCAAAGTTATACGCCCGGTGCTCAGTGCTGAAGGGATCAGCACCCTCCCCCAATAGACAATTCCAAAAGACACCGACACTCGCGGCAGATTCAAGCAGGGAAAACCCATGCATGTTTATCTGCAAAAGACGCAAGGGTTTTCCGTGCTTGAATCTGCTGTCTTTTGGAATTGTCTTTTTGAGAATAGCACTCATGACATGCCAGCACAATGCCCAATAAAAGAAAACATTAATTAAAATTGGGCAGATGTCTTCTTTTCTGCAGAAGACTAAAACAAAGGTTTAGATAAACCATTTTAAAAAAAGAAATGGTTCTTGTAATGTATTTATAAAGTGATACATACACCAGAAACCTTATTTTACATCTATCATAACATTGTGTTTGAATGCTATCTCTAATTTTTCCATAAAAGTATTTGCAGATGCTTTTACATTACCCATCTCATCCCCCCATGTTCCTCTACGAGGAGGCTGTCGTATTTGAGCTTCAGTAGTTTGTTAGCATTAGAAATTCTAACTGACATGTTGAGACGGGTCAGTCAGGTTGGCAAACCCGTCAGGTTTCATAACTTCAAGTAATAATTAATTAAAAAAACAGACGTAGCAATGAAAAACGATAGTGATCTGTAGGTAACTTTTAGGGGCAGATTTACAAAATTCACGTGAATAATTCGATGTTTGATTGAATTCGATTGAATTCCGATTGTACGATTTTATCTGACATTCGAATATTCAAATTTGGCCACTTCGATCATCGAATATGCAAAATTCCAGCGTATCGAATAATAGAAAATTTGACCATTCGATGATCGAAGTACTTCAACTTTAAAATTTTATTCGACTGCCTACTTTGCCAGATTGAACCTACCAAATTGCAATAGAAGCCTATGGGAATCCCCCCATAGGCTTTTTTTTCTGTCACCTGCTCGAATACCATTCATACAATTGAACGCCTCTATCATTTGAATCGTACAAATTTTTCGAACGATCTAAGGAAATTTCACGATTTTTTCGTGAAATCGAACGATCGGTATTCGATCGTACCATTTTTTCGAGAAATCAAATAGCAAAGAAAAAATAGCCTAAAACTATTCGATAAGCACTAGATAGTCGAATTACTATCGTATTTCGGCCAAATTCGAGGGCTAAAAGCCCTTGAATAAGTGAATAATGATAAATTTGCCCCCTAATGTACATCAATATTTTAAAGAATCATTTTTTTGTGTCGGTATCACTTTAACTATATTACTCCTGACTTCAATGTTCCAGAACCGCAATAATGCCCAATAAAAGCTAAAAAGAGTTAACAGGGATATACCCAAGGGAGTTTGTACATAGTAGCAAACCTCTTGGCAGTGATGTAATAATGCAATCTGACTTCATCATTTAGCTTTGGATTCTCCCACAGGTAGTGTGAATGGCTCTGACTTACAAAATCACTTCATGGGCAAACTGTAGACATGTAGGGGCAGATTTACTAAGCGCAATTTGATCGAACAATCAAATAGGGAAAATTCTAATCAAATATTCGAACAATTTTTAGCGATCGATCGAATTTTTCAAATCCCATTTCGGTAGGTTTTAATCTGGCGAAGTAGGTGATCGAATTTAAATTTAAAGGGGAAGTATTCGACTATTGAATTTTCGAATATTCGAATAAAATTAAATTCGAATATTCGATGGTCGAATTTGCCTAATTTGCATATGCAAAATTCGATTTTTTTTGAAAATTCGATCGAATATGCGAATCCCTCATGTGAATATATATGTGAATTTAGTAAATCTGCCCCGTAGCGTAAGCAATTTTAAATAACAGAAAAAAAGACACAAAATCTGATTTCAAATGTCAACACCATAGTAAAATGTATTTTTAAGATGAACTTCTCCCTGAAAATGTCTTCTGTATAGTGTCACAGACCCTATCGAACTGACTGCAAATTGTTTTCTATTAAAGGCATGCACTGCAAAAACCTCCCCCTGACTTCCGTCTGTGATAAAACATTGCAGCTCCGGCATTCCACCAGTACCTCTGTTCCTCTTTTATACTGTATGTCCGTCAAATCAAGGGAAACTCATTTTGATGTGATTTAGTAGTAAATGTTAAGGTGAAACAAAACTGCTTTATAACACTTTTTGCCCTTCCTTTTCACAATTATCAAAATGAGATTAGAGTTTACCACAGAAGAATTTACTCACTTTCTATTCAATGTTATGGTATTTTTAGAATTATTATTATCGTTAATTATGGTTCTAAAATCCCATAAGAATGGAAATGGGGTGAATTTTTCTGTGGTGAGCTCTTAAGTCACATTTTGTCATAGTCCTATTTACGATACTGTTCTTTGTAAAGTTTGTATTTGTGGACTGAGTTGGTTATTCCTTTAGGTACTGAATTGTACATATTAAACATGCAATACCGCAAGATATATTGCATAATATGAGCAAATCATACATAGTAATTAGTTTTGTTTTTGCAACTAATGGCAATAAGGTATTTACTTAAAGATATAGCCTTATACTGTTCAATTTTCACATTTCATAGTTAATTGAAACAATAAAATGATATGCAGCATAAATCATTAATTGATATTATGTTGTTTTTTGTTATTTTAACCCTTTAACCGCCAACCACATACCTCGTACGTTCTCAGCAGCTGAGCCCTTCTCTCTGCATCGGTGGCTTTTAACAGCCCTGGGCAAAGTGGCCTGGGGGCTGTCAAGTCGGATCTGCGATGTGATTGTCGCAGATCCGACTTAAAAGTAGCAGATGTGCCATATATGCTTCTGCTCCTTCCTGCACAGCCGCCCACACAATTCCTGCTGTGCTGAAACACTGCAGACACGCTGTCCAGGCTGCCCCAATCGATTCCAGCAATCCAACTGCTACAAAAAAACGTAAGTGTGCGGTTTTTTACACACTTACCTGCACTTACAGACACAGTACATTTATACATTTACACACACATTTTAGTAAAGACTGGTATTTTGTTATTTTAGCATACTTGGTCCCTTTTGTACACTTATTTTATTAGTGCACTAACACGTGTACACAAAAACTCACAAACAGCTGTTTTTTTTTTTACTTATTCATTGTACTGTTATCTTTGCCTAAAAACTTATTTCAACAGTGTGACTATTGGATAATCAATTTGGGCCACTAATTACGCTGTCGGATCAATTATTTTGTTATTTCATTGATTTAAAGGAAAAGTAAATGTTTTTTTTTTTTTCTATCTGTAAATTTGCTCTAAACAGTCCCCCAGATTAATTTACCTTAGTCCCTGCTGCAAGTCTGCTCTGGTTTCTGTGTTATCAGCAGCTTGTTTCCCTTTCTTCCTGGTGCAGAGTGAAGCCCCGCCCCTTAGCTTACTCTAACTAGTCTGAGAGATCATTTGCATGCTGTGACATAGCAGAGAGGAAGGGGGAGCCAGTGTGTGCACCACTCAGTCAAAGGGACTTGAGGCATATAATCTGAAGTCAAGGGTCTATGTTCACAGAAGGGCAGCAGAGAAAACTCATATGCACTATTTTTATTTGGGGTCCGAGCATACCAGCTGCCTTAGTATATCAATGCATATTGTGCTTCAAACTGTTCAGTAGACCCTTGGCATCAATATTTATGATGTATTACAACTGTATGTAAGAAATTGGGTGAAATAAATGCGGCCAATTGCAATATTTTTAGGCAATTTTCAGAAAAGTAAAAACCGTTGCTTTTATCGCCAAATTTAGGAAAGGCTTGCAACTTGGTACTTTGGAGTACAAAAACATGCATACCCAATTTGGATTCGTGGGAATGTCTACTTTCAGAAAATATATGGTTTTCTGGGGTGAACTTACTTTTATGTAACTTTGCCCCCCAGTACCTGAAATGACAGTCCATATGGGTGGGAGGTCTTCATTTTAGGGCCCCTATATGCCATGTGCTTGGGTACACCTATACATATTGTTCATCAAACTGTTCAGCAGACCCCAGGCTTTCATATTTGGGTCATTATCTTGAGATTCAATAGTATGTGGGACATACAATGCATCAGGGTGAACGTTTTGTGGTGATTTTTGGAAATGTCACCAAAATTGTCAGATTTAGGAAAGTTTTGCAGCTTGGTGCTTTGAAGTAGAAAGACATGCATATCCAATTTGGATTCAGGTGAATGTGTATTGTCCGAATATATATATATATGGTTTTCAGTGGTAAATGTACCTTTTTCTACCTTTGCCGCCCCCCAAAACAATGTAAATGTGTTTATTTTGCAGTACCTGAAATGACAGGCTATATGGGGGTCTTCCTTTTGGCCACTTTATGCCATGTGCTTGGGTACACCTACACATATTGCACATCAAACTGTTCAAAGGACCCCAGGTTTTCATATTTAGGGTGATTTCTCTTGATACCTAAAAGTATGTGGGAAATACGATGCTTCAGTGTGGAATTTTGAGGTGAATTTTGGAAATTTAACCAAAATCACCAAATTTAGGAATGTTTTGTGGCTTGGTACTTTGGAGTACAAAGACTTGCATACCAAATTTGAATTTGTGGGCAGGCCGGGACTGGAAATCTGTGGGTTTGGGCAAATGCCTGATGGGCACTTGCTTAAAAATGTAAATGGGTTGCTCACCTAAAAATGCAAATTAGGTCTGTCTTTAATATGTAAATGAGCCAATCACTTTAGAAATGTAAATGAGCTTTCCATAATAGCCAGCTAAGCATATGCCTGCATTTATTAGTGCTCATGTCAGTACTGACATATTGGAGGAACCAGGAACTCTGACCAACATCAATTAGTAATATTACAGTTGCTTGCTAAATACCCAATCCCTTATGTTTATGATAGGTATGTTGGCAACAGGAGGATCCATGCTCAGAACAATCACTTCAGCCTGTATAGGGAACACTGTGATATGTATCATTAATTGCATGAGACAGACAAGTCTCTTCAAGTATGACACACTTAGGCCCTGTGACACACATGGTAATTAAAGTCCTCTTATCTGCCAGGGTGCATGGTCTAGCTGGGGGCACACAAAGGAAAATTTAGAATATAATGAAAGTATAGGTTCACAAATCCATCAGATATCAGATATTTGTTGCAAGGGCCAGTTCAAGCACATAGGGTGTATAATATTGCTGGGGATTATATGGTAATGGACTCTTAAAATATCTATTAATAAACTCTAGTTCTAGTTAACCTTGGGGTTGGAAATATATATCATGACAGGGCTGCTTTTTTCTCCCAGTTTGGCCCTGTTCGTGGGAATGTGTACTTTCCAGAAATATATGGTTTTCTGGGGTGAACTTACTTTTTTCTAACTCCCCCCCCCCCCCAAAACTATGTAAATGTGTTGATTTTGCAGTACCTGAATGACAGACCATATGGGGGTCTTCTTTTGGGGCCCCTATATGTCATGCACTTGGGTACACCTATACATATGGGACATCAAACTTTTCAGAGGACCCTAGGCTTTCATATTTGGGGTGATTTCTCTAGATACCTAAAAGTATGTGGGAAATACGATGCTGCAGGGTAGAAATTTTGAGGTGATTTTTGGAAATATCAACAAATTTAGGAATGGTTTGTGGCTTGGTACTTTGGAGTAGAAAGACATCCATACCCAATTTGGCTTTGTGGAAATGTGTACTTTCCGAACAAATATATGGTTTTCTGGGGTGAACTTAATTTTTTCTAACTTTGCCCCTTCCAAACTAAGTAAATGTGTTGATTTTGCAGTATATGGAATTACAGAACTGATAGCTCAAATGGGGTGTCTACATTTTAGGGCTCCTATATACCCCGTGCTTGGCTAAATCTATACAAATTTGGTAGTGTACTGCTGGAAGATTTTGATCTATACAAGTGAGAACTCTCCATAAAACTATATATATTTGGTATTGCCGCGTTCAGGAGACATAGACCTTTCCAAAATCGGGTGTTTTTTTTGTACATAAAATAAATGATGTTTCTGTTATATATGATTGTTCTTTGTGAAACATGATTTTTTTCATTTTATTATACACTTAGAAGTAGTGATGGTGTGCAGTCATCTCAGGTCATTTTGCCTGGTCATGTGCTTTCAGAAAGAGCCAGCACTTAAGGATGGAACTGCTTTCTGTCAGGTTGTTGTTGAATATGTCTCAGTGGGACCTGGATTTTACTATTGAGTGCTGTTCTTAAATCTACCAGGCAGAGGTTATCTTGTGTTAGGGAGCTGTTATCTGGTTACCTCCCATTGTTCTGCTGATGGGCTGCTGGGAGGGTGGGTGATATTACTCCAACTTGCAGTACAGCAGTAGAGAGTGACTGATGTATATCAGATCACAAGTCAGATGACTGGGGGTAGCTGGAAAACTGACAATATGTCTAGCCCAATGTCTGATTAACTGATGCATTTCGAAAAAAAAAAAAAATTCCCATGACCGTATCAGTATACATTGATAAATACAAGTAAGGAACCTCCTGCTTCTATGTAGTGCAGCTCAAGCATTTGTTTATTGTGTATTATTTTTTCCAGGAATGGATAATGTCTCTTAGCTGGTGACACAGCAAAAACTAGGAGAGAATTCTGTACTGCAATCTTACTAAGAAATTTTATTTTAGTTTTTTTTAATTTTATTTCCTCTGATATTTTATCTTTGCACAGGCTCCGTTTCCTGTCTATGTAAGTCTGTAGTATATTGATTTGTATTAGTGTGCTGTTGCACACTACACTTTTTGCTGTGGTAAACAAATCACAACCAAATATATGTTGATATTGACATTTTTTTGCAATTGTCAGGGCCATGATACTGTAGTCAGAGGATGCAATATCTCTTAATACTGGTTATATATATATATATATATATATATATGTATGTATGTATGTATGTATGTATGTATGTATGTATGTATGTATGTATGTATATATATGTATGTATGTATGTATGTATGTATGTATGTATGTATATATATATATATATATATATATATATATATGTATGTATATATATATATATATATATATATATATGTAACACTTTAAAAGGAAAGTCAACCCCAAGATAAAAAATTGCCTAATAAAAGAAAACACAATTCTAAGCTAAATTCCAATATGTTTATTAAAATGTTTTAGCTCTTTTCTCGCCCTTACACATGGGCGTTTGTGACCTGCGTTTGGCTGCATTCAACCGCAGGGGAGCACAGGTCTGGACACACCTCATTCTTTTCAATGAACTTGTACCCATGTAAGCGCCGAACGCAGGTTAAGACGCAACATGCTGCATCTGAATATAATATAAATATAATAAAAACCATAGCAAATTTGTTATTATTAACATGTATTTTTAAAGCACCACCATATAGTACAGCACTGGTGAATGAATATTGCACAGTTGCTATGTTTTATTTTATTAGGCAAATAATTTAAATATTTTGTTTCGGGGTTGACTTGCCCTTTGAGGGACAGGCCGCATATTTTCACAGATTTTCAGATACTTGCCTCAACCTGTTTGTATTTTATTTAATAATTTTTTTTACAGGATAAAGAAATGCAAAACCTATTATGAAGTATTAGGGGTTAGTCCTGATGCTGGAGAGGAGGATTTAAAAAAGGCATATCGAAAGCTGGCTCTGAAGTTTCATCCTGATAAAAATCATGCACCTGGCGCCACAGAAGCATTTAAAAGTAAGACCAGCTTATTTTATTTTATCAGTAATTTGGTGAATAATTAACCTAAATTTCACCAAGAAATACAGAATCCACAAGGTGGGCTTATATCCAAACTAGTTATATCAGTGTTAATTTAAAGTCAGCATATGATTGCACTATAAAAGAGTAGATGATATTGAAGACATTATTTTAACTTTTTTTTTTTAACTTCTCTCAGAAATTGGAAATGCCTATGCAGTGTTGAGTAATCCAGAGAAACGCAAGCAATATGACCTTACTGGAAGCGAGGATCACCTGCAGAACAATCAAAGGAATGGTGGCTTTGACTACCACAGGGGCTTCGAAGCAGACATAACCCCTGAAGATTTGTTCAATATGTTTTTTGGTGGAGGCTTTCCATCAGGTATCATACACTGCAAATTCATGTTAAAATGCAATACTACATTCATTACAAAACATTGTGCCCTTCACAAATAATTTAGTTGTAAACCAAACTTATTTGTTTTCCACCAATCGCCACCCCGAAATT
>CM044431.1:77646102-77677993 GCA_024363595.1 Xenopus borealis | reverse complement strand
TATATATATATATATATAAAAATGTAGTGTTTTCATAAGGTAAAATGTGTTTTCTCTTTCCTTCCCAGGAAGTGTACATACATTTTCCAATGGACGAGCTAGATACAGCCATCACCAGCATCATCATCATAGTGGACATGATAGAGAAGAAGAAAGGGCAGATGTAAGTATAGTGACATAAAGGGGGTGAAGAACAGTTATCTATCTGCTGGTTGCATATTCATATTTTTGGAAGTTGTATCAAGATCATTTTGTCATATTCATTTATCGCTTGTGGAAAATACTGGTATGGATAACTGAAGTCGTCTGTTTGTCTGCAGTCTACCTTTGTGAGCCTGTAAGTCAGCACAGAAGACACAAACCATTGTGCTGTTACAATATATTAATATATTGCCATCCCATATCCAAAATGAAAAACTGTGGCAAAATAGAAGGGGACCAAACAATAAGAATGATGGTGGTCACAATTATACAATGATAAGGTTGCAGTCATCCTTTAGGGCTCATCCAGACGAGAAGATTCGTGGAGATTAGTCACCTGGCGACAAAACGCCATGTCTTTGAGGCGACTGATCTCCTCGAATGGCTTGCTCGTAGCACGCACCTGCTTAGAAGTAAAGTCGCCTGCGCATATTCACACGCGGCGACGCGATTTTCGAAGTCGCTGAAAATTGCCTTTCTTCCAGCTGCTTGGTAAAATAATTTGCCTTGTGAATGACTCCTTGGTTACAAATCAATGTAGTGTTTTCAGCCAAAGTAAAAGATCTTTAGTACTGAGACAGTGAGTGTAGCTTAAAAAGCTTTTTTTTGCCATCTACATTATGTCATACAAGGACTGGTAAATGCTGATATCTCCCAATGGGCTGCCTGAAAATTGTCCATATATCTGCATTGGCATGTTGATGCATTCTTTTCCCAATGGTCCTGATTAGGCCGCCATGTTCAGTTGATGACCAGGGGCATTACTAGGGACATTGGAATTAGAGTACATTTTAATGCTCCACATTTCTGAAAATCCCCATATTCCGAAATCCCAAGCATTCTGAATAATAGATTTTCTAGCTACATGCTCACCAGAGATATAGAACAAATGATCAGTGGCCCATTGTCTGAATTTCATTCACATCGAATCCTTATAAACCCACATTTAATTCACACAACAGCATGATTGTTCATGTTGTTGTTGCTCCTTTTGAAACCAGTGCATCTTATGTTTTAATGTGGTCTCCCAGGATCTACATGCAGTGTCCCTGTCTGGCTTGTGAAGAACATAGTGTCATTTTAACTAGTGACTAAAATTTCCTGAGTGGACATTCCTTTGTGCTTATGTTTACCCCAAATTTTCCCCCTTCATTTATATAGTGGGCACGTTTAAGCTTACTCTAGATAGATTGAGTGATTGTTAATACTAGCCCCTGCCCTCTGGAAGCTTACAGTCTAGGGTCCCTGTCACATTCACTCTTATTACAATATATTTAATCAGGAACCAGTTAACTTGCCTGTTTTTGGATTTATAAAGGTAAATCATTTCTTCAGTCCTATAGGGAAATTTATTTTATTAAACTATATGCCATTTTGACATAATAATAATTTTGGCTGATTTGACTAGCTGTTGGCCCTGTCACCTGAGCAGATCAGATATGACACATAATACAATTTAAAGTAGACTCAAAATAAGCACAATGTATTCCACCAAGTTTGTTCTACCAACAAAATATGTGTCTTACTTTTTAACCTTACTTTCTGAATCTTCCACAGGGTGGTTTCTCCATGTTTATCCAGTTGATGCCTATAATTGTTTTGATTCTTGTGTCCTTGCTTAGCCAATTAATGGTCTCCAACCCTCCATACAGTTTATATCCAAGATCGTAAGTATTTTAATTTGACTTCAGTTGAAATGATTGCCCTACATGTACATGTGCAAATTTGCTTTCCCAAGCTTGGTAATACACTTTGTAATGGTCATTAACAAACATATTGTATTCTCATAATTTTCTTCTAATCTTCACTGAGTTCTCTTATAAGCGTTTGTTAAAATTGTACTTACTTTGGTTTTTCTTGTACTGTATGTGTTGAAATACCCATAAATGTTTTGTGAATGTTACAATTTGGGCCTAAAGGTAAAGTCAAATTGAAGCAGGATCTGGTTATGTACAAGAATGTGCAAAGATCAGTCCAGTAACCATAGCAAACAGTAGTTATTGTTTACTGGTCTAGCACAGTTATAATATCTGTCTGATTAGTTTCTTTTGGTTTGTGAACTCACAAACTTTGCCCTTGTTTCAGAACTGTTACCTCTACTGTATTTTCCAGGATTTATACACCAGGACACAGTGATTGGGGTATATCAAGAAATCCTGTCGGGCTATTCATTTATCATGCTTTAGTTGCTGTTTACATAATTAATTAACTTGCTTATATTTGCAATAGCTGTAAATGAGTAAACTACATAGTGTAAACTAGTAATTAAACAGCATAATCCTTTAACACATTGGTATTTGTACGTAAGTTAAAAATTTAAATATGGTGAAGGAGCAATTGTTTCCCATTTTAATTTAAAGTACAAAATGTATTCCTTTTCCCAGTGGTCAAGCTACTAAACGTGTAACAGAAAACCTTAAAATTTCCTACTACGTGAGCAAGGATTTTCACTCTGAATACAATGGCATGTTGCTCCAAAAACTAGAGAAAAACATTGAAGAAGATTATGTGGCTAATGTCCGAAATAACTGCTGGAGAGAGAGGCAACAGAGTAAGTAGTTGTGGAATGTAAATGGTTAAAAGCTTGGCTTGGTCTTCAAGGCCTGTGTGAAATATGCATATTCTGTTGACTGATGCATTTTCTGCAAGTCACAAAGTAAAGGGCACACGGGTACAAGAGAGCCCAACTTTGAGAAGAACTGGAAGACTCTGTTGGCACCAACACTGATTAGAAAAAACCTTGCGCAGAGGCGCAAAGCAACATGATTATTTGAACATTGCCCTAAGGTAATGCCTTGTAATGGCCTCAAGCTTGCACATCATTCAGGCATAATGGCTAGGGAGGCTTGAGGAAATACAAGGTGCAGGAGGGCCCTAAATAACAATGGACAAGAAAGACCTAGGTTTCTGCTCCCCTTGTTATAGACGCAATTACATTTGCCTGGCAGGACCTACAATGCAGATACTCCTAGGATTGTGATACAAAATATATTCAAATATGCTGTTCCTTAATAAACCCTCCAAAAGTTTTTTTGTCATGGCTGTCAAGCTAGCAGAACCTGCAGTGGCTGAGATCCCTTTTTGCATAGTAGCATGCCACTTGTTTTCTTAAAACAAATCAACTTTTTTCTGAACGCCTGCAGGCCTGTTCCAGCCAGGACATCTTTGATTTCAGACTTTTGCTTTCCATGGGCAGATATTAAAATGTACTCTTTGAGCAAAGTGGTTAGACATTTGTAATGTAAGAAATACATGTTGCAGCACTCCGAATCCTAAAAGTGATCATAAAAGTGATTTATTGTGCCAACAAACTAAGGCAACGTTTTGGGCCAACTCCCTTTCTCAAGCCTGAAACGTTGCCTAGTTTTGTTGGCACAATAAATCACTTTTCACAGGATTTGGAGTGCTGCAGCATATGTTTCTTGGAGTTATAAGTGGGTCTCTGGAAGGGGGACCAGCAGCTTGCACCCAACACTACATCAAGCGATGAGTTTTAGCTGAGTATCGCCCACATTTGATTGTACTAGACATTTCGGGGCAAATTCATTATTACTCGAAGCTTCTAACGCTAGCGCTAATTCGCCAGCGTGGTGTCAATTCGTAACTTTGGAAATTCACTAAGACCGGCTCTGGCGAATTTACGCCTGGTCAGACCAGGCGAAGTTCAATACAGTAGATTGGAGGTTGAAATAAAAATAAATTTTTTTTTCTAAGTCCCAAAAAAAACGCTGGCGTATTTTAGCATAGGAGGGGTCTGAAAAAGATCGATATTTTTTTTGGGGGGGGGTTACCCTCCTTCCCCCCTACATTTCCTAACATATGGCAACACAACTATACAGGGGGCACATGTAGGGCAATAGGACAACTTTATTTAATTTATTAAATGTTTCCTGGGCTTGTGTAGTGGAATGTAGTGGCTGTAACATATACTTCTATTATAACTTAAGTTCCCGCCGTATGCAAATTAGGCTTCGCTAGAGTAACTGTGCTCTGCCTAGCGAAGTAACACTAGCACAACTACGCTACCGTTCGCCGACCTGAGCGTAAATTCGTACTTTAGTGAATTTGCATAGCTCTGGCGAAAATTCGCCTGGTGAAGTGCGGCGAACGCTAGCGGAGCTAACGCTAGCGAATTTTCGGATTTTACTGAATTTGCCCCTTCAACTGTTAATCTTCAAACACCAGCCATTTATAGAAATACAGTTACCATGTGTGATGTTCAGCATTAGAAGCTTGCTTGCCTTTGCTATAAAACATGTGTCATTAGTGTAATCTGTGCTTTTTCATTTTTAGAATCAGATTTAATGCATGCAGCAAAAGTGTATCGGGACGAAAGATTAAAAATGAAAGCGGAATCAATATCTATGGATAACTGTAAAGAACTCAATCGACTCACATCACTTTATCGAGGTGGATGAAAGATTTTGCTTCTGTTTCTTTGGACATCCTTTTTTTCATGTAAACTCGAAACTAAGTGCTCTACCATGACTGGCCATGCAGGGAGTATAATACTATAATACCATTCATCTGGCTTATTTCAGGCATTAAATAACCTGACAACTTGAAAGTCACAGGGTCCATTTTTTTAACATTAGTTTATATCAAGAGTTATCACAGCATTGAAATCTTGAATCCATAAAGGGCATGTAAATATTTTGCCTAATTTTATTGTATATAAGAGGTAAGACTTTTCTATGTACATAGTTACAGATGTGATTGGATCTGGTTTTCATACTATTCCATCAAATATGACTGTAGAGTTCAAACTAGCCATAAAAATAAGTTATATTTAATTGTGTAGCTTTCAAAATAATCTTTAAACTATTTAAAAAGTGTTTGTGGCCATTTTCTTGAGTCAATGTTGCAATCCTAAGTCTTCCCCAATAGTCAAGCACTCATATTGTCACTGGTTATTTTGCTTGTTCCAAAAATCAGGCTCTGTTGGTTGAGTAGTTTTATTTTCCAATCAGAGAAAAGAGTTGGTCGTACGTGGAACAATTTGGTTGTACTGAATTTGCCATTCTATCTAGGAGATCCTTGAAAAAGCTTATAGACCTTTTTGCACACACTTGTCATTACAGCTGGTCTGTCTGTTAATGAAAGTCCTCTGGGTTTGCATGGTCCTCCGCTTATCCAGAATTCTGTAGAGCAACCACCATTCTGTTGGATGTGGGCAGATTGTTGCTGATACAGAAATCAAGGGCCAACAGACCTGATTTTACTGGACCAGTTGATATAGGACTTCAGAAATAAAATGTAAATAAGTTATTTTTATGCTTTTGTTACCCGTAGGATTTTTTTAAAAATACATTTTATTTCGTGAATTGGTTTGTTCAACATTGAAAAGGTCCATGTGATGATGAGTTTTTGCAGAATTTTTGAGTTTTGTTTCAAGTTTAGATCAATATCAGGGGCATATTTATGAAGGGTCGAATTGAAAAATTAGAATTTTAATTTTCTATTTTTTATGACCAAAACTCTCAAATTCATGAACTATCCAAACTCAATTTGAGTTTTAATTCTAATTTGAATTTACAGATTTATTATACTCTGACCCTTTAAGAACTAAAATTCGACCTCGCCATCTAAAACCTGCCAAGTTCATGTCAATAGGAGAGGTCCACAGACCAATTCAGACATGTTAGTAGCATTTGATTTTTTTTTTAAATAAATAACACCCCAGTTGAATTTCGAGTATATTTCAATTTAATAGAGTTTTAAAAAAACTCACATGAATTTGAAATTCAACCTTTAATAAATGTGCCCCTAATTGTCTTTTATTTTTAAGTCAGGCCTAGAAGTTTGGGGAAGTCAGGGAAGTAGGGATGCCTGGATCTACTCCAGTTAAGTTACAGAGAGACGGGGGAAGCACTGGTTTAAATGTGAACTCTCCGACTATTCTTTGTTATACTAACACCCTCTTATTAAAAACTGGACTTTGTCATCAAAAAAAGTGTATTGTTGGATCATACAGTATAATTAGATTCTTGCTGTTTTCATAAAGAACATGATCTGCACAAACCTCCGATATAGAACTCTTGTCTTGAGAATATGCCTTTTGGCTGGTGCAATACTGTTTAATGTGTGCACTGGAGTTTACGTGGAGGGGTTGCACTAGACTAGTCTCTTTGTCAAAAACTATCTATTGTTATTGGCCAGCTATTTTCTTTGCCGTAAATGATGTGCTACATTAACCCTAATTGTGTGTGTTTTTTTTTTCCTTTTGGATACAAAAAGCAAACTAACTAACTGCTAATTTTTTTTTTTCTTCTGCAAAGTAAAATAAAATAATGTTTTCCCCAAGGCTAATGTCCCATTTAAGTAGATTCTCCAACAGTATTTTTCTGGTAGAAAAATGCCAGCGACTACCTTCTGCTGTTTCAATTTCAGTGGGAGATAAGAACAGAAATGCAGTTGTGATTGCTTTTCTAACCGTAAATAATGTGTTGAGCATTTTCTGGTGGGAAAGCGTTCTACACTTTCCTGAACCAGTGGAAACTTCATGGGACTTTGGCCTAAATGGGAATATACAGTATATCCACTACTTCCATAAATATCACAGGTGCAGCAATATTTTTCACATTATCAGAATACATTTTTCCTCATTTGTGAAAAGTCAATGAAAAGTTAAAAAAAAATGTATATTTTTTATAAATTTGTTAATTTGTCCCTGTATTTCTCTCTTTGATAACTGCCCTTGGTAGGCATTGCAACACATTTTTGTGTCCTATGTGTTTAAACTGTAAACTTTGTTTTGCACCACATTCAGGCTCCGATTGTCTGATCTCTACCTCAGGAACATTTTAAATATGAAGTAAAATCAGTGAGCTGATACAAAGTAAATAAACAGTGGGGTACATTCCAGACAAACTTGAGTAGCTGCTGAAGTTTTTTTTTAATGCATGGTATGAGACCCTTTGTGACCCTTCCAAACTTGATTGCACACAACTGATTAATGCACTTGTCTAGCAGAGTAGAAAACATAAGTTAGCTTTTCTAAACCAAGCTCATTGTTCATTATATTATGGTCTACACACACAGGGACAAAAAGATCACAGACTAGATCATTTGCTTATAAAATCGTTTATAAACTACCCACCAAAAAATAGCATTTTGCATAATTTTTCCAAGTCCCTTACCAGAATGAGATGAAGTGGGCAAACACTCCAGAATGATTAAAACTTTTAAAGATTAAAGAACACCAAATCACCATTGGCCCCAAGCAATAGCACTATTAACTGGACACTCCAGGCATGACAGGTTAAAGAGAGTGAAAATGTAATGCACCAACCTGAGCATCCATAGGCCTCTTCAATGCAATCTGATCACTAGGATTAGTTTTGCCATCTGTATGTGTGACCAATCAGTTGGCTGCCATCAGGCTGATTGTGTGGCCAGTTAGAAGTCTCTTGCTCAGGTTCTGCGGTGACTTCTTTGACTTGAAGGAAGAAGTCCCATAAGGAGTAGGAAATGTAAGTAGAAAAGATACCTCTAACCTAATAAAAATCACTCCCCAACATAACAAATTTCTTTAGACAACAAGTTTTTTGTGGGAAAACACTGCTATAGCTCGAATTACTAGAGTTTTCGGGCAAAACGCTCTTAAAAAAATCCAAACACCATGCAGGCTGTTAACATTGTCAAATGGTTCAAGGGACCTTTGCAATTGACTCCTACATGACCTGAACACATGGACCTGGTTCTTTGATAACTGACTAATTGAAATCAAGTTTTGGCAGACCAGCTTTGGCGTGATCACACCAAAAACTAGCGAATTGATCAATATTCTGTGTGGTGCCTGCAGGTTCAGTTGAATAGCTTGATATATTCTGCTAACTATTTCAGGCTAAATATATTCTAATATTATAAGGTCAAAGGCATAGTGTGAATAACTGCTGTTTTAATGAGAGTACAGTTTGGTTTTGTACGTCTGTGATTTTTGTATTTACAACCAGTTGTAATCTTCAAAAACATTTACATTTTAACATCAATGCCAGGCTCCTCCCTGAATGTTGGTGACTTCTTTCTGATGCCATTACTGATATTTTTTATATTTAACAAGTTCTCCCAATCTACTTGGGCTCTATGAAGATTTTTATTTCCCTGGCATGTGAATTATTGCTTTAGGCCATTTCTGATGTGGTTTCTAAATTGTAAAGGGGTTATGTAATAAAAGCTGAAAAGTTTGAATCTTGTCTGCATCACCTGTAGCATTCAATAGGAAGCATTTACTGGATACCTGTTTAAAAGAAAACATCTTGTTGGTTGCTATGGGTTACTGGCAAACGTAATCCCATTTATTACATACGGGAGTGTCCTTATATTAAGGACCAGTTCTATTTGTGGAAAACATGGTTTCTTGGCTTTATAGCCTTCCAAGTGCTAGAATCTGTACTAATGTCCACAGTTCTTCCAGCTAATACCTCAGATTCGTCTAGGACACGGCTTCTATCTGCAAGGCTTAAGAGGCCACTTTTATTCCAATGCATGATTACATTCCTTCTCCTGCTCATATTTTGTTTTTTGTTTTTTAATTCATTGACACCCTGCTAACTTTTAGGGAAAAATTATTCATATTCTCATCTGTTAATGAAAGCCTTGCATTAAGTATAATAATGTGTGAAGCATACAGAGGATGTTTCTACAATTACAGTATTTTTTTTTTATTGTTTGTCGTATGTAAAACAATAAAATAATTTTCCATGCAAAACGGTTTACGCTGGAGTATGTTCCATCTAGCACAAGATGACTAGTGTGACTGGGGCTCATTCATTTACACTCTGTAAATTGGCTAGTGACCTATAGCAACCAATTAGAGATTTACATTTCATTATTCTTTTTGCAAAGTTATATATTGTGGATGAATATAAATGGGTGAAGTCCAATCTGCAGATTAAATAGTCATCACCGCTAGACTAGACTTATACTGGACTTATGGTGACTCGTCGCAAAATTTGTATGTAGTAACATGGATGTTTCGACTGGATCCCAAAAAAGACTGAGGATCCAGCCAAAACGCCAGTGTAGCTACAAATAATTTTTGCTATGATTAATCAATTCCTCTTCTGAAGTGGTATCCTTTTGTCATTACTATAAATCGGTATAGAAAGGTATAGCTATGTCTACACTCTTAAAGGTAGACAGAATGGATATTTACCCCATAATGTGACCTCTGGACCAGCAAGGTAAGAATTTCTCATTTTCAAAGGTAACACAAGCTTAAAGTGGAACTAAACTCTAAAATAGAATAAAGCTAGAAATTCTGTATTTTGTATACTAAACCTTACTGCACCAGAAGCCAAATTAAACAAACGATTTATGCTTTCAAAGTTGGTTGCAGGGGGCTGTCATCTTGTAACTTTAACAATCTTTGCAAGACCAAGTCCCTGCACATGCTCAGTGTGGCCTGGGCATCAGTTGGGAGGTTAAGCTTAAGGATAATCAAATCTATATGGTGGCTGGCTGCTCTGTAGGGAAACAAACAAAGCTGCTCGAGTGTTGTGAATTAAGGTGGGGGGAGCTCTCCCCCCTCTCCTGCTGTTGTGATTGTTTCCCTGCAGAGCAGTTAGGGACCGTCTGAAGTATCCTATCCACAGCAGTCAGAGCAAGTAAAAGAAGGGGGAATTTCACTGCATCCAGTCAAGTTTCTTATAAAATGGTAGACATTTTTTAACAACAGTATATTGGAGATAGATTTATTTTTCTTTGAAGAAAGTAAAAATTAGATTTTTTTTCTTTTGCCTTTACATCCTCTTTAAGACACAAATCCTGATCACAAGTGCATGGTCGATATCCGTGACAGCAATAACATCCCCCCCACCACCGATATTGTTGCCATGTAATTGCAAAAATTGCATGTTTGTGGTGCCAATGCTGGAGCAATAATATGTGGAATTCAAGAAATTTTGGAAGCTACAGTCTGAGATGTGATACACTTCCTTTAGATGTTTGATGTATTTTTAGAGCTCCTACCAAGGCATATTAGATGTGTACTCGTGTGCTGAATTTCCTCCTGACTTTGATTTGTGGCTTTCTTCTCCAAATCATTACCTGATTTAGGCTATTTCACTAATGACATCTCTGTCTTGGCATTCTTGCTTTTGTCATTTCCTCTCGAGCAGTGGATTGAAACAACCACTCATGGGTGGCCACCTCCTTGACCTGATCTTGACTAGAATTTCTTCCTTTAGATCATCATCTTGGCATCTTTCCTCTCACACTCTAATCCCTGTCAATAGTCATGGATTGGGTATATTTTTTGAGTAGGAACCATTTCTCCTCCCTCAGATTTTACTCTGACAACACCAATACCAGCAAAAGACTAGTTCTTGTATTACATTGTTGGTACTCCATCTTGTGCACACCATAGACCAATGCAAATTACAGAAAACAGGAACAACATAAGTTGCACTAGTCACTCTGCATTCTCTTCTTCCCACACAATATGTTTAGAGTGAGAGCTGCTTTATATCCGTTGTATAACCAGATCTTAAGCCTCCTGTACAAATTTGTGCATGCTAAAATGGAAACAGTGTGGTGAACCTATTCATCTAGGTAATTGTGTCCAAGCATGCTCCTTGCACCTATGCATGGTGCAAGTTCCATGATGTCCAACCTGACTTTTGTTTAGCATTGGTGAACCCTGGAGCTACAACCACCTTTATAGTGGCTATAATTCCATGGTTTCCATAGTGCATTCTGTCAATAGGCACCACAGACCTGCACCCAGGGAACTGGATACAAATATCATTAGCACATGTGCCAGAAGTGATACCGTTCCAACTAAAACAAATATTAGCTGCAGACTGCACCGGATTTGCAAAAACAAAAATGCTTTCAGTTCTATTCATGTACAGTTGCAATGTACACAACTCTGATTTGGTTGACAAAGCCTCTTGACTCAGTTATCTTCTTTACTACACACAGTCCTATTCCTTTTTCCATCCTCCCCAGGACTTTGCCTGACGTTTCCATCTATAAAAAGATTGCCATTAATAGAGACCTAAACTATATCCTCCTCCTTAAAGCTCCTAAGCACCTAAAACCCTAGTGCAATCATACTCTTGTCCCTGGCCTATCTCCCAAACCCGATACTATGCTCCTTTACTGATCTGCAGGACCTGTGACTTACTCAACTATTAGTTTCTCTTGCTGTTCCTCAGATCTGCTTTCTCTCAGGCCAAACATTACTGTAGTATACTTGCAAGCAATTATTAACAAATCCAATATAAAACAATGGTTTCTATTTCTCTTAACAAATGAATGTTTATTTTTTTTCTCCTCAGGACTTTTTCTTTTTTCATCTGCAAACAAGTCACTATTCCTAAAGAAATAAAAAATATCCTCCTTCCTTAGCTTCTCCAGTTAGGCTACAGTTCCTCAGCTTCTAAAATTTGATTCTATGCCTTATTTTACAAGAGTCCACTTCCTAACTTCTGCCGTTTCCTCTATTGATTTAGCAATAAAAGGAGCCTATTCTCAAGCATACCACGCTTTTGTGTCTTTATAACTATTAGCCCATACATTTCTGGAATGTTTTGTCTATTCCCCTCTCACTACATTTCCTTACACTCTGCTGGACCCTGAGTGCCTGGTTTCAGGCTCTACTGAGACATCTGTATGTAGAGTTACAAAATATCTCCAGATTTCCACTGGCAAAGACCCCTTGATATTTTCATATTTTCTACTGACCTTTCCCTTCTGATGCAAATCTCAATTCCGATGGAATCCACAATCAAGTCCCTAGATTTCCTCCTTTGATCCTTTGTCTTCATAATATCCCATTGATACATTTGGTTTTTAATAGAATATTGTATTTGTTATATCCAGGTGTATTTAGACAATCCTATATTAATTAGTAAAATTGATTTTCTCATAGCTATCTCCTACTGCATGAATCTTGCTCTACTACCATTTTTTGATTATTACTCGGTTTTATTAAGCATATTTATCCTGCATGCTAATCTTAAATCCTTCTCTAATCACAATTAGAGGTGGGACCTATTATAGGGAGGTTGGTTGATGAAAAAGGGAAAAAATAGGAGATAATGAAACTAATGAAGGTTTCCTTCTTCATAGTCCCAATTCTGGCAGTACAACTACTGATGCATGGGTCAGGCAAGAGTAAACAAAAAGAGACTAGAACAAGTAAAGGTAAACAAAAGTCAGGGACCATATGGAATTCAGGGTACTAAACAAGCTTAGCTCTATGATTGCAAAACCTCTTTACTTATAGGACAAGGCAAGCACAATAATGCTTTTCTTTCTATTGAGAGGCATACCTCTGCTCTTATCCTTAGTGTGAAGTTTTTAAAACTTTTAGCCGTTTCTGCAATCAGCAGTGATGAAATTAAAATAAACGCTAAGTTGTACAAAAAGAATTCCCATAATTCCACGATCCTTCTACAAGACCAAGATTGCAGAGTAGTGATGAGTGAATTCCCATGATTCGCCATGATACGCGTCCGTTTTAGGATGACGGTGAAGCAAAACGCCACAGATTTGCCCATCACTATTGCAGAGTCTGCACAGTTGTTTATAGCACATGCGCATCTGGATTGAATTTTGATTGTCCTTGCTTTCACCGCACAGGGTGTGCTCACATATCAAGCTGATACAAAGCATGCTCACTTTGATGCACACACTAATAGCAATGCTCTAAAACAGTTTCTGTGGTGATGCACAAACCAGGGGGCATTATACACAACACTCAGCTGTATATTACAATCTATTCATATGCTCAGGTGATTGTATGTTTCTCCTTCTGCCTCTGGAGTTCTGAAGCTTGATCAGTTTTGATCTATATTAGATGTGATCGCATCTAGGATGGAGGAATAAAGTATGAGCATGCACTTTTAGTTCACCACCGCGTCCATGTTTATTATGTTACTGGGGGGGGCAATAATCAAGAAAAAAATATCTTCAAGGGGATGGTACTTGAGATAGAACCAGTATTTGTAATTTATATTTAATGATCAGCAACACACTGGGCCACTCCATCACACTGTTAGCCTTTTCTTTAATCTTTCAGAATTCATTGAGGTCTGGCATGGAGACTGGTGAATTGAAACCGTTGATAAAGGGATCCCACTGACCCTCAAAATTATAGGCCGATTAGTCAGACAGTTGTCTGTGCAGTTGTTTTAGAGGGGTTAACAGAGAAGATATTTAATTATAAATCAGAATAGTGTGAGTTTGTGCCAGCATGGTTTTATGCTTAACAGATCTTGCCAGGCTAATTTATTGCCTATTAGGAGGAGAGTAGGAACCTTGACTCTTGAATGGAAGTGGATGGACTTTGTTTTAGCAAAGTAAAATAGTACCACACAGAAGGTTATTTGTTAAATTAAGTATATTGGCCTGGGACATATTTGTACTTTGAGAACCGGCTAAAGGATAGATTGCAAAGAGTGGTGGGTAAATGAATATTCTAATTCAGCCAAATCCTTCAGGAAAGATATGCATATTAGTGACAGGAAGTTAAGTGGAACAAACATTTACTTCCTTGTTGAGAAAAAAAAAAAAAATTTTATGATTTCCTTTCCACTCCTAATTCGCATATACAAATTTGGATTCTGCACGGCCAGCCACAAGGACTCTTCCAAATTCATATCCTGCTGGGAAAAAGTCCCTATACCAAACCAAATCCTGGATTTGTTGCATCCCTATACTAAATATAATCATGAACTGCACCAGAAGCCTAATTACCCAAACGATTTAAGCTTTCAAAGCTAACCGCAGGGGGCCCCTCTTCTTGTAGCAGTTAAACATGTTTGCAATTCCAAGACTATGCACATGCTCAGTGTGGTCTGTCCTTCAGTTGGGAGGTTCAGCTTAGGGATTGTCAAATGATCAAGACAGCACAAGTCAAATATCTGCCATAGAAGCAGATACAGCAAGACCAATTAAGAATCAGAACATACAGACTGCACTTTGTCTGTGGAGAGATGTACAATAGAGGGCATCTTAGACATAGCAGGGGACTTCCCCCCCCCCCCCCATAAAAATTACCAGAGGCCACCCCTTTTCACTAGGACAGCGATCCCCAACCAGTGGCCCTTAAAGCAGGTGCTTATTTTTTTTTTTCTTTAAAGCATTAATCAACATCCAGAAAGCTCTGAATTACGAAATCGCCATCTCCTAAAGACCCCATTTTATTCAAATTTAAAAAAAAAAATTCTACTCTGTAGCAATAAATACCTTGTACTTCATCCAAACTAAGGTAATCAATCATTATTGGAAGCAGACTATTGGGTTTAATGCTTATGAAATAATGTAAATGAAAATACACACTTTCTACTTTATGGTAAAAATACTTGGCTGATTTTGCTGCAATTCTCCTGTATTAGACGCTGGGCAACAAACGCCTACGCCAAGTTGGATGTGACTGAAATAAAGCAAGCAATATAAAGTCGGATGGTGTCGCAGCATTGATACGACTGATTACCGCCGAGACACCATCCGACTTTATATTATTGCTTACCTTATTTCAGTCACAACAGACTTGACGTGGGCATTTTGATGTCCAGCATCTGGCCTGGCAGAATAGTGGCAAAATCTTCCATGTAGTTCTACCCTTAGGTTATTTGGAAAAAAAAAAAAATTATATATATATATATTTATATTATCAGCCACGTCTAAATTAAAGCCACAAAATGGCAGTAATTTAAAACCATGGTTTAACACTGACAAAACATTTCACAACCTAGTATTGCAAATGTAAATTCAGCACACAAGACATACCCATCAAGTCACATGTATGCATTTATTAAACAAATCAAGCATCAGCTGTTTCATGTTTATATATCCCAACAACTTTTATTAAAAAAAGAAAAAAAAAACCATTATGTAAAACCAGAGTCCATCAGAACTGGCTTCTTGGAAGCCATGGTAACATTAAAACCACCAAGCATCTGCTGTGAAATGGGAATTAAAGTCTTGGATGAATGTGAAGACGTGAAGAAGGTCAAAATCGCTTCCAGAAGAATGCTGCACAAGTCTGATCAGTTCTTGGGCTCCTGACACCACCTAGACGGTTTTCTGCTGTCCTTTCTTTCCAATGAGAGACTTGTGTATATGTGGAATGACTCCTACAGGAGAAAAATGCAGATGAGAAATAGTACAATACACATGTGCTACACTTCTAAAATAATGCTGATTTACTCTAGAATGCCAAGTTCATTCTAAACGAATATACATTGTAAGAGCAGAATATGGTCTTAAACTACTGGCATTTTAGGCAATGGAATATATTCAATCTAAAAGGAAATCAGACTGAGGTCACAGGACAGAGTAAGGAAGTGTGAAAGCACTACAAAAATGTACTTACCACCACCAGCAATTGTTGCTTTTATAAGAGCATCCAATTCTTCATCACCTCTGATGGCAAGCTGCAAGTGACGTGGACTAATACGCTTCACCTTAAGGTCTTTGGAAGCATTTCCAGCTAATTCAAGAACCTGAATTTTATTTACAAATACACGTTAGTCTAAACTGTTTACAGATAACAATGGAACAGTTAAGGCAAAGCTATTTCTTACTTTAAAACAATTAATTTTTTTTGATGTTACTGGCCCTTTAAGAGACCCACAGAACAGAACCCACTAACATCAATTACCGGTTTCTTCAAAAAGTATGAATAAATGCGATTTTCTATGCTGAAATCCAGCCGTTTTACGGTTCTTTTTCTGCATCATTTGAAATCCTGGCAGGGAAGGAGGAACTAAACACTGATGTTACACATTGTAATTACAGCAAGCAGGAACTACATAACCCACAATGCATTGCACTGTGATGTTCCTTTTCTTGAAATCACATGTGCAGGGAATTGTGGGGTTTGGAGGATGCAGGCTAAGGACAGATGCCGACGACACAAAGTAAGCGCTATGGGAACAGCCAGAAACCATTAATACCATGAAGTATGCATATTTACTTGGTTTACTTTTCAAAAAGCTTATGTTCGCCTCTAAGAAATAACGAATATACCACTCTGAAAGGTGAACAACCCCTTTAAGAAAAACTTGGGAAAAAAAAAAAAAAAAGTCTACATTACCTCAGCAGTCAGATATTCCAAGATGGCAGCTGTATACACTGCTGCTGTACCACCCACACGCCCATGACTGGTAGTTCTGTTTTTCAGAAGTCTATGTATACGACCAACTGGAAACTAAAAGAGAAAGAAACCATGCATATCACTATTTAAACAATGCTACAAGTTTTACAGCATGCTCAGGACCTAGGGCTTTCTAAGTAAGGAATCTGACATTTGACCACCATATCAAAGTCAAAATCATTTTAACAATCTTTTTACCATCCACGAGGAGTTATGTAGCTCACTTCCGATCAATTACAAGGTACAGTTTTACTACCTTAAAAATGTGTTTAAAGAGCTTAAAGACTCAAAGGCAGAGGTCCTTGCAATAAATAAGAGCATTCTGGTAACCAGTTATTTGATATAATATGCGATACCATCACAAACATGGACCACATAAAAAAAATAAACAAAAAAGCTAAACAAAATGAAGTAGCACATTTAGGAAAAATGGAAGATGTTCCTGTCCTATAAAGCTTATACATCAAGAATTATACATGAGAATCAGAGCAGAGTTTCTCTATGGCCAACACACCACTAGGTGAGGGACTTTAGAAATGACTGTAGGTGCAACACAAAATCAAAAAATAGATGGCAGTTACTTATTCTAGAGGCAGGCAACAGGTTTTTGCTTTTCATCAATTCAGAAGTCCAGTAGAGCAGTTTCCCTTTCACGCGGGTGATTTCAGCGATTAGTGAATCTGACCCGTTTCACTTTGCCAAAAAATCATGAAATGGCAAAGAATTTGCCAAATGCTTGGTCAAGGGACTTTTTGTATGTATGCGCGTGTCACTTTTTACTACAGATTAGAGCAGGGGTCCCAAACCTTTTTTGCTCGTGAGCTACATTTAAATTTAAAGTTGGAGAGCAACACAAGCATGAAAAAGTCCATGGGGATGTCAAATAAGAGCTCTGATTGGCTTTTTGGTAACCTCTATATGGACTGGCAGCCTACAGGAGAGAATGTTTGACAGGACAACTGTTTTTTATGCAACCAAAACTTGCCTCTAAGCCAGTCTTACTAACATCACGCGCATGCACATTATTGTGACCGCCTTTTCATTCTGTGAATGCGCGTGACATCAGTAAGACACGCGCTTGTGGGGAGATGGCTGCTCGCTCCAGGAGCTCCCTCCCAGAGCAAGACCGCTCTATCAGCCCGCACCTTTTGGTTGGCAGCTCACATCGGGAGCTCCCTGCTGGTGCAAGATTGCTAGCGCCAGGGCATTTTTTTTTTAAAAAGTACAGTTATCCCCAATGCAGGCTCTATCGGCCCGCACCTTTGGTTGGGGATAACTTTTTTGCAATAGGGGTCCTTTAGATGTAAAGTCTAAACCTTTCTATAGCAGCCGGAGGGGGGCACTGACTCTATAAACTGTTTGAAATTCATAGTTAGCCGATACATTTCTTATCTTAGTCCCTGGTGAGTTAATTCCCAGTTTCACTAAAAGCAGTTCAATTAAACGTTGCAAAATTATAACTTCAGAATCTGCACCGGAATGCCTCAAACACAGGAACAGCAAAAACTTTATATTTAAAATTAAATAAGTGTAAAGCAGTTGGGGGGGGTTGTATTGTGGAGTACAGTCTGAAAACACCTCAAAGTTTGGAAGGTGAATACCCCCTTTAAAATAGAAAAAGAACTGATGCAGTCTGCTATATACTCACTAGATAACCGTAAACAAGCAACAATTCCAAGCTTTGTACGTTTCACTGAGCAGGTGGCGCCTAATAGAGCGCCACCCCTCACCACAACAATTACAAGCAGTGGTTTTTTTTTTTTTTTTACTTCATTCCCATCCCCCCCTCCCCGCCAAAGTGGAACAGCCCGCCCCTCTGATTACACACAATAGCGCACGTACCTGCAGGCCAGCTCTGGAAGATCGGGTGATAGAGGTTGCCTTGGCTTTTCCGGTATCTTTGCCAGCCTTGCCACCAGCCTGTAGGAGACAAAGAAAACGAAACACGTTAGGGTAAACAATTGTATACATTCCCCAGCTCAACTAGTAATGGCCGCGTCAACTGTTCCCTATGTACGGCTCCTTTATGACCCGCATTTCTAAGTTACAACTCGACTTCCCGTGGACTCAATGCGAATATATTCACAAACGCCCTACAGAGAAAACAGCGCAGCAACAATAGTTAAAAAAAATTAGAATCTAGGTACAGAATAGGCGCAATAACAATAAAGTAAGTCTATGCGTGGCGGGACAGAATACAGTGCGAGGGTGTAGCATGCGAACGTAGCCGGTGCGTATATATACACAGAACCTCAAAAGAAATAATCAACGCGAATTAACCTCGCATTACAGCGAAACTCCCCAGAAACCCCGCGAAAATTGAAAAGGGTGAATTGCCGTTTTAAAAAGGCTAAAAATGACAACGCGCTGGAAATGTGCCGACAGATATTTGGAGGGTTCTCGTTACCAGCGCAGTGATACTCACCATTTTGTCTCACAAGCAAGTCCTGTAATTTTTCCACCCGAACAAGCGCTCTGAAATACGAAAGTCTGCGTCTACTTCCCGGGCCAATTTTATAAAAGGGACGGATGCATCCGGGAACCTGAGCTTAGAAACCGACCAATAATAGTGCCTCTCCTCTCCTCTCGTTCTGGGTTGAGCCAGTGGTGTGTGACAAAAATGTTTGGGGCGGGGCTTTCGGTCGCTGCATTGTTCACGAACGAGGCGTAGAAGGGCGCGAAATTGTTGAATAGAGGGATGGGTTTGTTTGGTCTGTTTGGAAATAGCTTGCAGAGTCTCTTTCTGTTTGAATTTCTTGGCTTATGATTGCAATCGAGCGTTAGGAGAAGAAGAAGAAGGATGAAAATGCCTAATTATAATCTCACAGAGCGTTGCGTGGATGGGGTTCTTGTGCTGCGCTCCGTTTTGTGGTTGTTTTCGAATATTCGGGAACGTTTAGGGAGTAAAAATTACAGTATTACTATTGGCGCAAATATCTGTTATTAGAATGGTAAAAAAAAGCGCCGGCTGCAAGTGGTACAGAAATTGGGGCTGTGTTGTTTTTGGTAAATTAAACGACGATTTATCAGGAGTGTAGTAGAAGAGTGGAAAGCTGATAAACATGGAGTATAGGAACGTGTTTATTAGTAAATGTAAAGTTGCAGCCAAACACAGAACTGACCCTTTCCCACATTGTGTCCATTTTCTACATTCACTTATTTCTAACCGGTACATGGCATTGATTAAAGGTGGGCATAAACTAGAAAGTCGCCAAGCGAGCAGTTCTTTCCCAGATATGCTCACCCACAGCATGGCGATAGGCTAATCCAAATGTTCAGCTCTAGGCCCGAACGATCAGATTACAACGAAGGAAATGGGTGCCCACAGATAGTAAGACCACATCAATTAGCCAATGCGGTCCTAGGTCGCAAAATACATTTTTAAACCTGCCCGATTTTTGGCCTGATATCGATCAGGGAGACCCTTCAGAAGCCCCCACACGTGGGCAGATGAGCTGCCAAATCAATCTAAAGAACTGATATTGTCAGCTTTAATCTGCCACTTTAAGTAAAACCAGGCAATCCTGTATATTAAATTACACAACACTTACCCGCCCAAGTAACTCATGTCAACCAATCATATCTTTGCTTTGATTTTCATTAGACTGTCAGACTAAGAAGGTTTGTTACTTGGAGAGAATTCAACTTGGTGTCATAGCAGTAACAGGAATGGTAAAAATATGTTACTACATAGGGAATTTTGGCTAAAAAAATACACAAGTGTTTACGCCCCTAAATCTGCTCCATTTTCACAGTTACTATTTCTTTCACTTGTAGCAGCATTGGGACTTGTTTTCTTTGCCTGCAGAGAAAATGTTTGGTATGACATTAGAATTAAAGGAGGAGGAAAGGGTTACTCAATGGGGGTGCCATTTTTTCATTTACCTCATCGTGATTATTATCATTTACATTAGACCCTGGGCTAACATTCCTTTTTGCTGAGAAGCGCACTGGCCCTGGGCCCTTATGTTCCAGCACTAGGCAGGTAGTGTTCTAGTGCTCCAGAAGGTAGAATCTGAGTTTGTTTTTGAAGGGGTTTAGAGTGTTACTTATGGAGATTTTTGTTTGCTCTGAAATCTACTATGTGGGTGCTGTTGCTGATATGGTCCCTGTAAGTACACAATCAGGTAGCAGAAGGTGTCACTTTTTCTTTTCTCCATTGGTGTAATTAAGCTAGTTGAGCAAAGGACCTGTGTGCCAGTAGCCTGAGGTATTTATGCTCACTACTTAAAGAAGAATGAAAGGTTAAAACAAAGTAATCCTTATCAGAAAGGTCCAGCTGAATAAACCAGTAAACCCTCAAAGTAGTGCTGCTCTGAGTCCTCTGTCAATAGAAACACAACATTTCTTTCCTTCTATTGTGTACACATGGACCTCTGTATCAGACTTCAGCTTAAAGCTATACTGACACCGTTCCTATAAAATCATAGGAATGTTTCTGAATAAAGTAAATGCTGCACAAGGAATTGTTTCGCTCAAAGCCGCCCCATGCAAACCTGTATTCACCCTCTGACAGCTAAAAGCATTGCTGGGCTGTTTAAGTGACGCTGGGTTGGGGCCGCGCAATACTTCCATAGGCTGTTACAAATGAAAACAGGAATTAAGCCTATGGAAGGATCGCTTTGCCCCCAACCCAGCATCACTGAAGCAAGTTGGAAGTGGAGTTAGCTGTGTGAGCGAGTCGGCAGCACATGGGTTTCAGGGGGCCTTAGGGCGGCTTTGAGCGATATCTTTCCTTGTGCAGCATTTACTTTATACTGACACATTCCTATGATTTATATTGGAACGTGTCAGAATCGCTTTAAACCTCCTTGCCCCAGGAGTGAGCACCCCCCCTCCTTTTCTGCTATAATCTGAGCCCAGAGTTATAAGTGAGCAAGGAGAGACTCAAGCAGGAAGTGATGTCACACCAGCTGCTATCCTAAATAAACAGAGTTCTAGAGCTTTTTACTCAGGTATGGTAAAACATTCTACAGAAAAAATATAGCATTTTAGCTTGCACTATTGCAACTAATCTTTTGGCAAAAAAATGCCTCCATAGCTTTACATCTCCTTTAAAGGAATTGATCAGTATAAAAATAAAAACTGGATTAATAGATAGACTGTGCAACATAAAAAATATTTCTAATATAGTTAACCAAAATTGTCATCTATAAAGCCTGGAGTGACTGTATGTCTAACACAGCCAGAACACTACTTCCTGCTTTGCAGCTGTCTTGGTTTTCCATGATTGGTTACCAGGCAGTAACCGATTAGTGACTTGAGGGGGGCACATGGGTCATAACTGTTGCTTTTGAATTTGAGCTGAATGCTGAGGATCAATTGCAAACTCATTGAGCATGTCCCATGTGGCCCTCCTTAAAGTTGCTGACTAACTCAGAGTAAGAGAGCTGCAAAGCAGGAAGTATTCTGTTACGTTAGACATCCAGTCACTCCAGCCTTACATTTTTGGCCAGCTAACTATATTAGAAATATTTTTTTATTTTGCATAGACTATTTATTTACACAGTTTTTATTTTTACACTGAACTGTTCTTTTACATTTTAATAATTATACCCCAGTTTATGTTTACAGCTTAATGCAAAAAAGAAAGAAAGGTTGCTAAATAAAAATGTGTGTTCACAGCTTATACAGCACTGTGGAGATTTGTGGTGGTGTATCAATACAAAATATATAAGCCCTTGGTAATATTGGAACAATTATCATCATTGGATAAATTGAGGGACCTATTTTATGCTGCAGTTCAAAAAGAAAGAATGCATTTAATATTTGAATATTTGTTTCTTCAATCATAGCTGGAGGAAGTGTAACAAAAAAGCATTTATCCACTCTTGGCCATGTAAACAGAATGGGTCAGATGATTTTGTAGCCTGTGGGGGAGGTCATGCCTTCATTTCTCCATTCTTATTCACAGTACAAAAAAAAAACAAAAGAACCCTGCTAACTAGAGAGTTATGCAATTAAGCCTCCTAGGGCAATGGCACAAGGAACAAATTGTCACCTGCAAATAATTTCCACCAGCACTAGTGACAAAATGTCTGAAGTTTCCTTCCCATCTACATGAATGGAAATCACCAGTGGAAAAATATGTGTTGCCTGTGTTTTTCCATCTAGCCTAAAGTTGCCTTGCAGGGAAACTACGCAACATATATATTTTCCCCCTGGTGATTTACATGAATGACAGTAAGTTTTTGCATATATTTAAATATTATAGTTGGCTGTTCAACAACTTGAAGTCAAATAGCTCTAAGCACTTACAATCTTCAGGTTACTATGTCCACCACAGAAAACACAAACTATTTCTTATCAGCTAAAAAAATCCTATATGTAGTAAACATAAAGGAGTAGTGAAAAACATTTGTGTGAGTTCCCTGTACTCAGCCAAATCATTCCATTCACCCAGTCTTTTTCGATTTTTAGCTGTCCTTTGTATTTCATACAGTTCTAACATTGCTCTCTGAAGACATTTGTACCCTTTTGCAAGACCTTGTTTTTGCAACAGCCTTTTTTGCCTCTTTCTCTCTCTTTTTCTCCTCCCCCCTCTCTGTATGTGTATATGTATAGTAGTATGGTATGATAGCTTAAAGCAGCGAGGCTGCTTTTATCAGTGACCCAGTCAAAAACCTTGATCTCAGTCTTCAGTCTTCAGTCTAACTGAAGCTTGCCATTCATCCAAAGATCTGCTCTTTTGTTGATGTTGGATTGAGGACTGCATCAACATGTGTTTTTTTGCCCATATATATTGGTCAGGTAGGCTCATTGGAGGGCCTCATAAATCAGGGGTTGAATTGGCAGCTTAAAGGAATTGTTCAGTATAAAAAGAAAAACCGGGTAGAATAGATCAGCTGTTCAAAATAAAAAATGTTTTCTATATAGTTAGTTAGCCAAAACTGTCATCTGTAAAGGCTGGTTCTATAATAAAATAGCCTAAACACTACTTGTGACTAACTCAGTTAAAGAGCAGAAAAGCAGGAAGTTGTGTTGTTATGTTAGACATCCAGTCATTCCAGCCTTATACATTACGTTTTTTGCCAACTAACTATATTAGAAACATTTTTTATGTTTGCTGTTATGTTTACTGTTTACCCAGATTTTATTTTTACACTGAACTGTTGCTTTAAATTTGCCTGTGCATGGCCACCTTAAGAATCTGCAGAAGCGAGGTGCATCCTACAACTATCTCCAAACAACTAGCCCAGACAACCTGGGGGAAACCTGCTTGGTAGAGTGGGCCAAAATTACTAGTAAACAATGTGCAAAGCTGTTATATTGTATGTCTAATGAAATGCATGAATTTTCACACAATGTCTTTGAAAAGGGCAACACAGTTCCAAAATAAAAATTTGCCTAATAAAAGAAAGCAAAATTTCAATATACATTTATTAAACATTTTCTGTTTTTTTTAAAGTTATTTTTTTAATACAATTGCTATTGAATGCAGCATTTGCTTAACTCCTGGTTTTTACAAATTTCTCATGTAATTTCAGCAACAGTCATATAAAATATGTTCCTAATCTTCTGGCCAGCATCTTTGAGAACTATTTTTGCTTTTTTTTCCCCGTAAGGGCTTGTATTTATCATTTATGCCACTAGATGTCAGTTTTCCAGTGCATTTATAGTGTATATTTGATATATTCATGTCCAAGGAAGATGATGAAATAAAACACTCTGCTTCATAAGTGCTGTAACTGCTTGTTTGTTGGCTTGCTGTACATCTGGTTGTCTCTGCTTGTTAAAGCTATTAAGTGAACACCACTTTTACTATGGTCTAATTTAATACTAATACTATTTTTCCAAGTCTCCTCTTAAAAGAGATATATTTCTTATAAAATATCTCCTCTTTTAAGAAGACAAGTTTAAATCAAACTGATGTCTTCTGCTACCAGGTTACCAAAAATAACTAGTTTTTTTCTTTTTAAATTGCCACATTATGGTTTCTTCTACTTTTCTATTGCATTTATATCTTTAGCTGCTCTGCTTTGTTTTATCCAATTAAATGATAGCTAACGGGAAGACTTGCATTACGAAAATGTCTTCAATACAGGAATACGGCTCTATGTATACATTTTCAGCCATTTATCATCCCCACCGCACAGAATTAATTTCTATAGGTAAATTATAAACCAAATTTGAGGGTTTTTTGGGCTTTTTATTAGCCTATTACCGGAGTCTGCAGCCGATTTAACAAGACATAAGCTTTTCAAATGATGACCCTTGGTTTCTGACTTTGATGATGAACCTATGGTTCTCACTCAGAGAATAGAATCTCTATCAAGAACTACGATCAAATTGCTCTGTTGTTAAAGAAAAGGCAATGCACTATTTTAACTGTACATGTGTGGCATATGCTAGTGCAAATTCTAGATGTCTTAAAATTCTAGATTCTTAAATTAGCTTTTTATTTCTGTTGCCAACATAAATACAGTGTGTACAATACTGACAGAACAGTTATGGCATCTGGTATCTCCAAACCTCCAATAGAAAACTCTGAAAATAAAGAATGCCACTTCCTGTAGAGTCTGTTTAGAGCTAACATTCTTTATTTTCACTTATCTTTGTAATAATGTACTTGATTTTAATTAAGATGCAAAAATCCATTTTGGTGATAAAATTAGTATATTGTTTATAGAAGCAAGGCCAAAATTCCAAAAAGAGCTCTTATCTGGAATACCCAAAGCACAAAGGATTCTGCATTACATCTATAAGTCAAGGCTTTTGTCTACAGGTTATTTACATTCTATAAAATCTGTAGCTGAACTGGCCAAAAAAAACAGCACTGTATCACACAGAAGTGGGACTGTGACTTTTCATACAATTTGGCTCAGTAACAATGAGATATGTTGAAATCTGGTTTGCAATGAAAGTGAACCAAGTTACTGATTAAGAAATGTTTTATGAATGACCTTCAACAAACTGTATAAACGTTATACCTGACAGCTGGCAAAAATGAAGGATCACTTTCATGGGTGTCACCTGTAAATTAGCAATTCTACCCCCTTAGACTTGAGAATTGAATACATTTTCATGAATGTTGTATGTAGGATACAAGCTTAGCCTTACTGGAAAATAAGTTCCATTTACTTCCCATGTTTTAATTAAATGTTTAAAACAGCCCCATTCTATTTTGCTCATCTGCTTGTACCATAAAAATGATTTGATGCTAGTTTTTCAGTCCTGTTGTTTAGTACAGGTTGTCTGATCTGTATAAGTGTATTTTAAATGGGGTGTGTTCACCAAGCCAAAACTGTGAATAAAGTCCCACACCCTTTTGTTTACAAAACAAAATTCATAATGATGTGCAATTTTACATATAGAGCATGATGGCAGCAGTTTTCTCATGTCCCAAGGGCATAAGGAGACCTTTAAGCACAAAGAACTTTATCTTTTATCACAGAATAAGCTGTATCATGATGTTGCTATTTTATAACCCTGAAAGCAAACTTTAAGGATAATGGCTGCATAGCAGTATTAATATTACATTAATTTATAAAGCACCAACATTTCTTCAGTGCTCAACATAAGGGTACATAATAATTTAAATCATTTATTCATAATTAATGAATAATTAATAATAAAACTCTGTCTACATTGATCCTTGCCTGGACTTAGACCTTGAACTTGCTTAACTCTTACTTTTCTCCCATCTCAATACAATAACTGGGGTGGTTATAATCCATCACTTCAGCATACTCTGTGAGGGATCCTTGGCATAGCTATTACCTTATTTTGTACATTGTTTTTATTTGATTTGTAAGTATATCTTCTATATACAAATCATTTATTGAGATAACTGAGCGTTCAAGTGAAAATCCATTAAACACGTTTTTCTGATCAAATTTAATCTAACCCTGCTAAACTGTTATTGTTTATTTGGGGTCCTGGACCTTACTTATAATCTGCCTTCTGAATTCATGGTCTTGACTCATCTTTTTGTCTGTAGTCGTTGCATGGGGTCTTATACTGTAATACAGTATATACTGTATTGTATACCAACATTTTTTGGTTCCAGTATGTTCAATATGTACTTGATAGGCTCTGTGCAGTAGTTAGCTGCATGACAGGTTTAGGACAGAAGCATGACATAGTGAATTTATTCAAGCTGCATGAGAATACGGGATTGCAGAGTTGAGAGATCTGACTGACAATGAGCTTCACTAAAACTTCATATAGTGACCTGAAGGCAATGGTCACTGGGGACTAAGTTAGGAACTATGGCCTGGTGGCTTAGTGAACAACTGCTGCCTTGCAATGATGAGGTCCTGTGTCTGATTCCCATATAGTTGCTAACTGCAAGGAGATCTCTGTGTCTGCGTACTTCTGGGTACTCCACGCTCCCCTCATACTGAAACACAGGCAGGCTAACTAGTTCTTAATAAAACTGTCCCAAGTGTATGTACTGTAATTTGAATGCAGTATAATATGTTGGCACTATATAAAAGAAGGTATTTAAAAAAAATTTCAAATTACTCTATGAAACCAGGCTCTGTTTCTCCTTTTTTGATAGCTGACAGTAGAGACAAAAAGTTGACACATAAATGAGCCTACATAATTCTGCACTGTTGTAAATGACACCTTATATGTCCTGAATGAACTATTTATTTTTCTACCTTAAAAGGATACTGCTCCAGCAGAATTCTGCACTGAGCAAACATATTTTTTTATATTCAATTTTTGAAATCTGACATGGGGCTAGACATATTGTCAGTTTCCCAGCTACCCCCAGTCATGTGACTTGTGCTCTGATAAACTTCAGTCACTCTTTACTGCTGTACAGCAAGTTGGATTGATATCACCCCTCCCCCCCAGCAGCCTAACAAAAGAACAATGGGAAGGTAACCAGATAGCAGCCAGCTCCTTAACACAAGATAACAGCTCCCTGGTAGACGTTGAGGTGACACCCTTTTTGTCACCCCAACGTCCTGCTGCATCAGTGTTACAGACTGCCAATTCTCTGGAAACTCAGAGTAGGAACAAGATGGAAGATAAGTAAGAGTTGAAACTGTTACTTCACCTTAGGTTGGCCTTTTGAAGTGAATGCACAGGTTTATGGCAAAGTAGTAGTTGCTTTACACAGACTGTTGACCCATTTTGACCCTTCCTCTCATTCTCTTTTGCAGAAGTCATACTGATTTCAATTCTTCAATGTCTGTACATCCTGCTTCTGACTCTTTGTTGCAAACTGCATCACTTTTTAAGACTTCACTTCTCCTTGAGTTATGGTGTTTCTTCTTAAATCCTTTTGCTGAAGAAACTTGTCCATTGTGGTTTTTTACTTTAAACAAACTATTAAACATTAAGGGGTACATTTACTAAAGGTCAAAGTGAATTTTCGAATAAAATAAAAAATTTTAAAATTCAAATTTCAAAGTAATTTTGGGCTTCATTCGACTATCAAATAGCCCAAAATTCAATTCAAATCGAAAAAATTTGAAAATTAGAATTTTGAAGTACTGTCCCTATAAAATTTTTTGAATTCGACCATTTGCCACCTTAAACTAGCCGAATTGCCATTATAGCCTATGGGGGACCTCCCATAGCCTTTACAGGCAATTTGGCAAAGTTTTGCAAATTTTAATATTTTTAAAGGGATATTGTTCGAATCGAATGATGCGATAGATCAATTCGAACAAATCTAATTTGATATAAAATGTCTATTTTCGATCAAAATGACCCCCCCCCCAAAAAAATTTGATGGTCGAATTTCGAAGTTTTTTCACTTTGAAATTCGGCCATTAGTAAATGTGCCCCTAACAAACCAGAAATATTAGGGATACAGATTGTAAGGAATATTACAAGAAAAAAAAAAATCATTTTACTATGTTTCCTGCTGAGTTAAATATAAACTGAACTTTGTGTTCTTTGTAGCCAAGAAAGTAAACTATAATTAACGATTTATAAATAAAAGAACTTCGACCCTTCAGGAATGTTAGTGTTTTGCATAACTGCATATAAGAAAACATTGTTCACTATATTAATTCTGTTGTTCTTAAAGGGGTTGTTCACCTTCAATGTCCAAATCTTATTAAACCACTGACAATGTTTTATATGTTTTAGAAAATCTGCTGTGCCTAAAAGAACGTAAAAAGCCTATTGCAAAGTTAGTTTATATACCTTTTAAATCTGTCCTCCTGTCTCTCTCATCAGCTTTCTGAAGGAATGGGAGTGGCCTATTTTGAACCTAACACACTGCATGATTACATCATCACTCCCAGGCTTTGCCCTTACTTGTTCTGTATTGGACGATGATACTGCCCTCCCACTGGCAATTCATTGGTTGCTTGTGTAGTTGAACCAGTCACATATGTCTCAGATCATTGGTTAATTTTTTGCTTACATTGGCTGTTGTCTTGTGTGTATTAATTCCACATAGGTAAACATATTTTTATTGTGCAATTACTGTGAGGTGTTTGGCACACACAGGGAGCATAGGGCATGCAGAGTTTGGCACACACAAGGAGCATAGGACAGGCAGAGTTTGGCACACACAGGGAGCATAGTGCAGGCAGAATATGGCAAACACAGGGAGCATAGGGCAGGCAGAGTATGGCACACAAAGGGATCATAGGGCATACAGAGTATGGCACACACAGGGAAAATAGGACAGGCAGAGTATGGCACACAGAGTGAGCATAGGGCAGGCAGGGAGCATGGGGCAGGCAGAGCATGGCACATGGAGGCAGCGTAGAACAGATAAAGTAACAGGGGCTTGCAGCCTGAGTTTGAAATATGATCAGTGCATCTTCTTAGATATCACCAGAGAGTGGTCCTCCTCTTACACTTTTGCTTTTTTTCAAAGCTCCTGGGTAGGGTGGAAAAAAAACAATATTTTTTTTTATTTAAATTTGGCTTTCAGCTCTACTGTGCTAATGCTCCTATGCAATAAAACAGCAGGAAGAGGATTGCTCCATGGCTCAGTGCAGTTTTCTAACAGGAGCACTGCCCAGGGTATAAGGTAAGCAGGGCCAAAACTAGTGTGTATTCTCTAGTCCTGCTGTTGCTCATTCCCACTTCGCATGACACTTACAATATGCAAAGTGAAGCCTTCTGAAATCAGAAGGTATTTACTTGTCTCATGCCATACATATAGCACTGCCTAGATGGCAAAAATGAGAGTTTTATTCTCCCATAATGCATCCTGGGCGGAGACATGTAAATCACTCCTTTATGTCCCTGTGGCCAACTATGCATCCAGAACCGCTGGTTTATAGCACAGATACAGCCTAATAGTTCAGAGCCATATATCCGAACTTGCAGACAGTCTGTTTCGATCTTGTTAGATCTCATCAGTGCAAGATATTGGAACATGGCTTCTGATATGGCCAACTCAGTTTCCTAGGGCACCCAGTTGGTTTGGCCCATCTTTGCAGGTGAGTATAATCATTGGGGTGCCTTACTTTTTGCACTCCCCTAATAATAAAAACTTTCCTTCTTATTTAAAAGGGTAATTGACATTAAAGGGATACTGTTGTGGGAAAACATATTTTTTACAAAACACATCAGTTAATAGTGCTGCTCCAGCAGACTTTTTTTGCATGACAATGTGATAAAATATGATTTTGAATAATTTTTGGGGTGACGGGTCCACTTTAATGTAAATTGCAAAAGTTTACTTATTTTAAAGTTTACTTATCATTTAGGTAATAAAAAGTTGTGGCCCTACAGAGCAATCATTTTTGACTCACAGGGCCAGTGATTTATCATTTGAAAGCTGGAAAGAGTCAGAAGAGAAAGGCAAATAATCCAAAGACTGTAAAATCAAGACCATTTGAATGCTTCCTTAGAATCAGACACTCTATTACATACTAGAAGTTCATGTAAAGATGAACTACTCCTGTGGTTCTGTGCTGCTGGGATAATTGGACATTCTTCAGTTTGATAATCCTATATTATGACAAGTTGTTTTATTAGCTGCAACTAACTTTTAAGAACTATGCCACAAACATATTTCAGCAGTACTCCGATATAGTAAATAGTGAAACGTTTCGGGCTTGATATTTGTGCAACAAGTGAAGCAATGTTTTGGGCTAGACCAGCCCTTTATCAATGCTTGATAAAGGGCTGGTCAAGCTGAAATGTTGCTTCACTTGTTGCACAAATAAATTGTATTTTCACTATATTGGAGTGCTGCTGAAATATGTTTTGAAATATGGACCGGACCTGAGTCACAGCTGGCACCGGATGCTACAAAACGTGGTGAGGTGATAGTTGCAGACTTTGAAAGTGGTAACATTCTTATATAACATATAAAAATTTTGACCATCACAATTTGAGAAATTTTGAGAAATGCTAATTTCAATACTTATTGGTGCAATGTGCAAATAGATAACTGATACATGCTTGTACCTTCTATTGCTTTAACAGTGTTTTATAGATATATATGTATTATGTATCCAAATGTTAGAAGTGTTAGAACCCAGTAAAATACTAAAAAGCATATAATTATAGCTATTACATTTTTCACTCCATATTTATTTAATTTAGGCTTCTGAAATAATGGCCTCCTTAATCGAGAACGAAAATGTAAAACATGTGATAGCTCACCCTTCCATTGAACAAATGGTACGTGCATAGAGACAGACCAGTCACAAAAATACTAGGGGTAATTTAATGGAGAACTAAACTTGCAAAATGAATGTGGCTAAAAATTGCATATTTTATATAGTGAACTTATTGCATGAGGCTAAAGTTTCAGCTTGTAAATAGCAGCAATGATCCTGGACTTCAAACTTGTCACAGGGGGTCACCATCTTGGAAAGTGTCTGTGACACTCACATGCTCAGTGGGCTCTGAGCAGCTGTTGAGAAGCTAAGCTTAGGGGTCGTCTAATTATCCAGCAGCAGCAGAAAATGAGCTTCCCTGGCTGTAATATAAGCTGATGCTACAGGTTTGCTGATTATTAAATTGTGATGTTTCTAATTATGTGTATTAATGACTAATCAGCCTTATATTGTGACTATATTTCTATGACACTATCAGGTGTACTGTATATTGTGAGTGGGTCCCTAAGCCCAGTAAGTGACAGCAGCACAGAGCATGTGAATCAGTGAATCAGAAAAGAAGATGGAGAGCTACTGGGGCATCTACTGGGGAGACACAGATCTTTACTGCTAAAGGGCTGTGGTTGCCTTGGGCTGGTACACAAGCACAAAACATCATGGACAACATTTCTATCTTACATCTTTAGTTTAACTTTCCTTGCCCTTTAAAGTAATACATGACACAAGCCAGTTATTCTGACGTCGGTGGTAGGAAAGCTTTTTGAAGGATTAATTAAGGATAGGATACTGGACTTCATAGCAAATAACAATACTATGAGTTTGTGCCAGCATGGTTTTATGCGTAATAGGTCTTGCCAGACCAACTTAATTTCTTTTTATGAGAAGGTAAACAGGGACCTCGATTCTGGGATGGCCGTGGATGTGATTTACTTAGACTTTGCTAAAGCATTCGATACAGTGCCACACAGAAGGTTACTGGTTAAATTAACATAGTATTTGTACCTGGGTAGAGAACTGGCAAAAAGAGTGGTGGTAAGTGGAACATTTTCTAATTGGACCAGTGTTGTTAGTGGGGTACCGC
>CM044431.1:77607557-77638028 GCA_024363595.1 Xenopus borealis | reverse complement strand
CAGGGTATTCTGTTTTATTTCCCGTTTTATGCGGACAATTTTTCACCAAACACTTGGGCACTCTATAAAAAAAAAATTTGGATTATATAAGAATATTAAAAAGAGATCTACAAATATTATATTAAAATTAATTTTGGTAATATAAAATTAAGAATATAGCAGTAATATACAGCAAAAAATATATTTAACTATTCTAGTACAAGGTTGAGATGATTCGAAATACTGGAAAAGAGATACTGCTGCCAATATTATCACACAGAGATACATTGTAGAACAGAAAGGATAGTTTTACACCATCAGGAAATTCCTATAAAGGACATGTCATCCCACTCCACATAGATTTAATCAGAGTAGAGCGTTTTTTTAAATATTTAGTTAACTGTCACGCTTGTTGTTACCAGGTTAATATTAAGGCTGCATCTTTCCCTTAATCACTTAGAAGTCATTCTACTCCTCAATCACTCTTGACTTTTCAATTTTCAAAATTTTTCAATAAAGAGATAACCATTACAGTGCTCAGATCCAGCTGAACTTTATACAATAGCTTGTTTAGAGTTGATACTTTAAAGTGATAATTAAATCACAACATTTTGGAAAATTGTGCAGTTTGGTGTATAAATACATGCATACACAATCTTGATACAGAGGAATGTGTATTTCATGAAAATATGTGGTTATCTGGCAGTGACGTAACTACCCGCTGTTGTTCCCTGGTACAGGATTAGCACCTGGGACCCCTATCAGGCTCCCCCTCCCCCTATGAATTGCACATTTGAGTTCTCCTAGACTCTCTGGCAGGCCCCGAGAGGGAGTGGGCCCTGGTGCAATTGCACCCCCTGCTTCCCTGGTAGCTACGCCACTGTTATCTAGGTTTAAAGTACTGTTTTCCATCTTTGCCCTCCATGTAACTGTGTAAATGTGTTGTTTTTGCAGTATCTGGAATGAAAGAAATTGCTAACATGGAGTGTCTACATTATAGGGCCCCTATATACCACGTGTACCTATACATATTGGGCATCAAACTTTGGACCTCATGCTTTAAAATTAGGGCTGTTTTACATTGATACTTAATGATGTGTGGGAGATATGATGCTTTAGAGTAGAAGCTTTGAGGTCCTTTTTAAAACAACAACACTGATTTCTATAAAATATTCTAAAATTAAAAAAAATTGCAACTTGGTAGTTTGGAGTACTTAGATATATTTTGAGTGATGTGCGAATCTCCCCACTTTCGCTTGGCCGAAAAAATATCGAATTTACAGTGAATCCCTGTACAGTGAAAGAGTCCAAAAAGACAAAAAACAGTTTGTTGGTAGATGTTTGCATTTCAGACAAAATGGCTTGCAACTAAAGTGTAAAAGTTGTGGAAATTGGTCAAAAAAGGCCTGGCAATACAAGTACCAAATTAGCCATATTGCCTCGCAGCTAAAAGGTTGCGGGCACACTAAAAAAGATAAAGTTGCAATATGTGTAACTTATTTTTCTGGGCGAGAACTTGTTTCTCTTTAAGAGATCTACTATGAACCAAACTAATTAATTTACATTAATATTGATTAATTTAAATATTTTTTGTCACAGAAAATCAAAATTCTAAAGGGTAGTTCACCTTTAAAATAATTTCTATTATGATGCAAAGAATGATAACTTATTAGACAATTCATCATTACCAGCATAGCAGTTGCTAAGGTCCAGATTTCCTTAGCAACCACTCAATGTAAACGTTACACTCATATGGCCATTATATAACATATTACAATAAGAAAGCCCTATATCATATGGTGACCTGGTATAGCGTATGTGAGATAGCTTATTTTTTTTATATTTAATTATGGTTATTAGCTAGAGGTTTAAAAAAAATTTTTTAAATATTTAATGAATGTATAGTGTATGCCAATTTTATACAAATTAATAATTGTAAAAAAAAAAACCATATCTCTGATAATACATTTCAGAGATAATAATAATTAATATAATTGATAAACCTAATGTAATCCTCATCATATTAATGCTTATGGATAAGCATTCAGATGATTGGTCTTATAAATTAGGTAATTCAAAGCGTGTTGAAGGCACACTGAAGTAAATTTGTTTGTTGGATTATCTTGGATTTACCTTTAATGCACTGAAGAGTACTCATACCTGGGAAAGTGTAATACGGAGCGCGCTCGCATCAGACATGCGCGCCTACTCCAGCGCTCACATCGGACATGCGCAGTGACGCGTACTCCTTAAGACTTCGCGATACTTCTTACGTTGAACAGGGCAGGGGGAGAAGAGAGAGCTGTGACGTGACACACAAGGAGACGCCTCTATGCCTTAGGCATAGAGGCGGTGTTCATTCTTTTTGATTGACAGCGCAAGCCGAAGGTAAACCATAACTTTTTAAATTTTGACACTTTTGAAAAAAAAAAAAGGGGGCTGTTTTATTTAAGACTCCGTGCAGCTATCAAGATAAAGTGAAGGTAGAGGTGACAGGTCCACTTTAATTTTCTAGTAAACTTAAAGGGGAATTCAATCCCACAGGCACTGACCTCCTCCCCCTCACCCATAGGCCCTCCTCCCCCCACAGCCCTCTCCCCATGGGCAAATGCTCCTAAGTGGCTAATTACCCCTACGTGCAGGTTCCCAGGTGCCATCTTCTTCAGCAACGCCATCTTCCTGGATCCAGTGGTGCATGCGCAGTAGGACACCTTTGCCAGTTTTTACTACTGTGGATGCGCCAAAAGTTCACAAACTTTTGGCTCATGCACAGTAGTACAAACTGGCAAGTGCGTCCTACTGCACATGCGCCGCCAAGCGCTGATGGATCCAGGGAGAAGACATTGCTGAAGAGGATGGCACAAGGGAACCTGCATGGAGGGGTAAGTAGCCACTTAGGGGCATTTGCCCATGGGGAGAGGTAGGCCGGGGGGGAGGAGGGCCTACAGTGGGGTGGGGGGAGGAGCTTAGCGCCTGAGGGATTGCATTCCCCTTTAAAGTATGGAGGTCCAAATTATAGAAAATTCCTTTATCTGTAAGATTCCAGCTCACAGGCATTTGTAATAAGTTTTAATGAAATAATCCAATAAAACATCACTATAAAAACTCCTTTGTTACCAAAATAATGTCAAGGACCACAATTTTAAACACATACTATAGGTCTAAAAGGCTAAAATTGACTTACTCACCTTTAACTTAAAGGGGCTGATCATCTTTAAATTAAATTTTAGTATAATGCGGAGTGTGAGATTTAGGGCTCTTACTCACAAGCTGGAAAAATGCAGCATGTTGTGTCTCAACCCCCATTCAGTGCCTACATGCGCTTGTGTGAGTATAGCCCCATTGAAAACAATTGCTTGCGTATATTCCTGCACTCCCCTGTGGCTGAACGTTACAAATCAGAATGCAGGCGAGCGCAGCTTTAACCACTCATGAGTAAGAGCCATTAGAGACAATTTAAGATTAATTTTCATTATTTTGTTATTAGTGGTTTTTGAGTTATTTCACTTTTTATTCAGCAGCTCTCCAGTTTGCAGTTTTAGCAATCTGGTTGCTTGGGTTCTAATACCCAAACATGTTGTGTGGAAAAATAAACACTTTGAGCAGTTAACCTCTGCAGCTTGGAGCATAATACTTGTACTCTCGATATTATGAACACCAGGGGGAGCCCCTGCATTACTTACCAGCCATGCAGAACTCATGCAGCTTTGTTTTTTGATTTGTGACGATCCCTAAGAAGCCCAGATCACACTGAGCATGTGTATGTAGTCTAGTCTTGCAAAGATGTATTACAAAGTTACAAGATGCCAGCCCCTTGTGGCCAACTTTGAAAGCATATATCATTTGTTTGGTTAGGCTTGTGGTGCAGTAATTTCATATTCATGTTTAGTATACAAAATACAGCATTTCTAAACTTATTCTATTTTCCACTTTCCTTGCCCTTTAATGTAACTGAATCTGTCTTTTACTCTTATTAGCTTTTACATAGATAAATTACATCAACAAAGTTTTACATGCTTACAACAAGAAAATATGCAGATTGCTCAATTGTTTCTTACAATATTATGGTAACTAAGTGCAGAGAAGGTTTACTGTTAAGATTGTTGTTCTGTTACTACTGGAATTTATTTAAAAATATAATTTTTATGTCTAAATGTCATTATAGGAAAAGAAATTGCAACTAAAATGTGGTTATTTGAAGGTTTGGAAGGTCTGCAAGATGGCTATTGTGCCGGAAGACTAGTATTAGGGGTCAAAATGGCAAATTCCTGAGAAACTACTAAGAATAAATTTAAAAATGAGTTTTTAAAAACTGTATTATAGAAGCACAAAGAGTATATCTCATTTTTTTCTTTCTTTTGGATTTGGATACGCTTTAAGGAGTATTAGAAAGAAAAATTAAACAACACATAAAATTGGCATTTGTTACAGGAAAGCAATAACCCGCCAGCTAAACTGTTTAACTGATTTGTTCTTCTCTTTTGCAAACTCTATTAAAAAATAAATTTATAAAATTCCTCCTTTCATAGAAGGGGGAGACAGGAGTTGGATTGATGCAGAAAGACTAGTATCAAAGGCTGCATAGCCTTGATAGGCCCGGATTTGTGGGTGGGCCACAAAGGTCCAGGCCTAGGGCAGCAAAGCTCTAGGTATGGTATACCACCAGCTGGATGCATCTGCCCTGGCAACAAGGTGGGAGATACTGACAACTGTTTGAATTTCCCACCAACCAGACCCCAGCATAGCCATTGATGGAGAGGCAGTAGCAGCAGCAGAAAGCTGACAATATTAGGTGCAAGTGCTGGAGTGGGCCGTCTAGTTGAGCCACTTCTCAAGAACAATTAGCAAAACTCCAAGGTAAGCTCGGCCTCTGGCCTGTCACCTATTGTGTTTGACTTCGTGGAGTGCCCAAATATAACTATAACTCAAAACCAAAACAAAATTAGGCTAAACCTCCCATCAGTCATAGACTTAGCAGTAATAATTAATCAAAAATAGCAATAATATGTAAAAAGCAATCTTTATTCACCACCATGCCTGATTGTTAAAACATACTTAAAACCAAGGCGGTAACCTGGGAGACGGGGTCCCGTTTCTATTAATCATTCAGCCACAATACCCAGTCAGGGAGGTGACCGGTTACTACAGATCAGGGAGGTGACCGGTTACTTATATCAATTATATGTTATATGTGCTAAGCATCCAGCAATTGGGGCACATATTAAACAACTTTTTTTTTGTACGGTAAAAGCACCCCACGTGCTGCTAAGTCTATGACTGATGGGAGGTTTAGCCTAATTTTGTTTTGGTTTTGACTTCTCAAGAACAGCTTTAAATCAAGCCCTGCGCACATACAAGATTTACACTTAAAACAGTTAAAATACTTCAAAAACTGTTAAAAGATGCATTTTGGCTTTAACAATATAGCTAAAGTTAGGTATGTACATATTGAACTATTATACTATATAATAATAGCCTAACAAGTTCAGCCTTTACTGGCCTTGGGATAGGAGCAATATTTTGTGGGAGTTTTTTAGCTGCTGATTCCCAATGAAAAACCTTTTCACCTGCCACATATCGAATGACATCTCTCATGATATCAAAAACAAAGTTACATTGTTTGATATCATATACTGGCTTTACAACCCAATCTTTTTTTATTTTACTGTACTCCATGCGGTAGCGAAGATCTCCCACAGAATCTTTTTCCATAACCTTTACATGGGCATGAGAACGTCCAACATTATTATTGTGTTCTATAGCAGCCAGTTGTGTTCTGGCCACCATTCCATCCATAATAAAGTGGAATCTTTTTGAACGGTATTTTAAAACATTAGAGTGGAATACTTCAAGTTCCCCTGTATGGCAAAATTGTGACACATGCCTGAGATCTTTCAATATGGTTTGATTTTCCACAATCTCACATAGTTTGGTGTGTGCGCTTGACCCTATTTTAAGCCACAGGTGTTGTTTCTGCACATCCTCATCCAAATCAAGGTGTTCGCATTGATGGTACACGTTTCCTGAGTTCCATTTGTGAATTCCAACAACATGGTATAGAAGTGAGCACCACTTTTCTTCAAGCAATGCAGCATTTCCCTCACAGGTCCGGGAACACCACCACAGGTGATTTTTAACTGCAGCAACCCAGTCAGCTAGTTCTTTATAAAAAAAAATTTTCCTGGCAAATTATATTTTTTTGCCAATTGATTTGGCAAAATGCCACAAATCAAATTGATGCATAATTGCTGGATATTTGTTTTTAATTAGCAACTTGATACTTGGGTGTCTACCTGTACATATCAGTTGAACATTGACACCTTTTTGAAGTAGCTCATTCAGTGCTTTTTGGAAGTTTTTCTTTTCTAATGAAACTGAGGAAAACTCCGGAGAAACTTTGTCAACTGCAATATTTACAATTTTTTTGGTTGTTTTTTCTAGGAAGGTGTAGACACAGTATTTAGCACTGAAGCCTGGGCTGTCACACTGCCCATCGCCGGATAGGCACACTCCTTTATTGCCAATTTGATGTAATGATTTCTCTTTCTCCATGTGCCAATGATAATCAACGGTGGGATAAAGATATGTCTGTTGATTCCGAAAATGAGTTGTTTTACCAACTTGTTTAAGGCCTAGTATCTTGTTCATATAACTAACTTTTGTATAACTGGAACCACTCAGTAGAATTGCTGCAGACATTAATATGTTTCCTAGTGGCATTCTTCCTTGTTTAGGCTGGCTCTCCCACAAATGGAAACAATGTCCTTTGGAGCATACAGCATCTACACTTAGATATGAACCAATGTGTTTTTTTTAAAGTTTTTTAATGGCGGCTGTACAGTTCAAGGCACCCTTGCATTGTGATGCCATCAGAAGACGGTCAAGACAAGATTAAAAAACAAAGTATTTATTCTCAGTGACAACATCAAAAACTACATCAGAGTTAATATCAGACCCGAAAGTTGTATCAGGAAATGATTCTTCCTCTTCCATCTCTAATAGCTGCATGCTCTCCATAGAAGGATGATATGATTCATCTAGAGTAGTTTTCCCACACTCGTCTTGAGATTTTTCCATCTAGATATGGATCAGATGCATGTTTGGAAACTTGTTTTGAAGAAGATGGCAAAGAAAATTGGTCCAGATTAAATAATGTTTCATGGCTCCTCTCAAGATGCTTTGTCTTGATTGGTTTGGAGTGTTTAAAATGCTCCTGATCAATCTGAAGCATGCAGGTAAAAGAATCAACTATGGTTTCCTTTTCAAGTTCACACTGTATAGCTTTGGACTTTTGACTGACAGCTGCCTGAGTGTAGACATGTTTTGAAAAGTACTTTGGATTTGTACATATTCCAACACTTTTCTTGTTTGCAAAATAATCTGGGTTTGTACCAGATTCTAACATCAGTGGATTTCTCAACACATTATTTGAAGAAGATAAAGAGGTACACGTTGGAATGTTGGAGCTTTCAAATGATGACAATTCTTTTTCATTTCCTACAGGACTTTTTTGTGATGGAGTTCTCCGTTTGCTTGCTCATGACAAGGATCTTGTACTATAGGAATGAAAAAAATCAATAAGATCTGCAGATATACTCCCAATGTTGATGTCAGTTGAACTTTTAGAAAGTACATCAGCTGACGATATACAGATGTCTTTGTCAATGCCTGCAAAAGTTTTCTGTTTTTTTCGCCCTTTTCTTGTAGAAATAACATCACAACTTTCCTTAGATAAGGATGCTGGGGTTTCTTTAAATACTGTTGGTGTTGCGTTAGTCCTAAGTACTCTTTTGGAGCCTTGATAAGTATAGCTTTTAGGTAGGAAATGTTCAGAACATATCCTATAGGAATCTGCGTTCTTTCCATGTAAGATTTTTTCTACCATTTTATCAACCCCTCCAAAATCTTGAGGAATATTAAGAAACTATTGTTTTATCACATCAACCTTTGCAGGGAATACATGTAACACAACATTCAGGAATTTTTTTTCCTCATGCAGCTGTGACTGCAGCCTTTAACAATACATGTAGGCATTTTGGAAACTGAGGAGAAAGGTTCAAATTGAAAATATTTAGAAGATTTCATATATGATGGTTCCGATGCAATAATTAATTTAGTACAGGTTACATGAGCAAATAGAATTTTTGTGAGTCAAATTCATTAAAAAGTGACTGGTGTGTCACAAATGACACAGACTGTGTGGTCTTTAAATGGTGTTACCACATTGAGAATATTGAGACAGTATAATACTGCATTTTGGATATTCCACAGTGAACCCACATACATAAATTGTGTTAACCATAAAGGTGTAAGCCAGAAAAATATATGTCCTGCCATAAAACTGCATACGAATGTTTGTAACAAAAGTACAATCCATATTTACAGGGTCTGTTCACTTTCCAACACTTCTTTCAGTTCAGTTGGTTTTAGATAGTTCACCATAAAAAAGTATTTTTACAATGATTTGTATTTTATATTTATGACTGTTTTTCAGGGAGGGGGTCAGTGACTATGTAACTGTTCTAAACTTATACATTTATTTGATACATTTCTTATAGTTGTCCCTGCTGAGCAGAATCCATGAGGTTCATTAAAGGCAGCTGTTAGGATGGATACAATAGTTACCAGTGTTCAACAGATGCTGCTGATAAATGTATCAACTAATGTAGCAGATTGTAACAGTTTATATACTTCACCTGGAACACCAGACAGTAACATTAAACATTTAACTTATTTTTTTGAAAAAAAAATCTTTGTGTGTATGGTCAGGTTTAGTTAATAGAGTGTTCATTGTCCATTTTATGTGATCTTACATGCTTGTCTGGGATTGAGGGCTCATTGGCCATTTCTACAGTGATTTATACTGGCACAGTTGGCATTGACTTGACTTGAAAAAAAGTCTTTATTTATGAAAACCACTGAACAAAAAAAGTGTTTGGAAGGTAAACAACCTTCCAAACACTTTTTTTGTTCAGTGGTTTTCATAAATAAAGACTTTTTTTCAATTACTTTCCATTACTTATTTTTTACTGTTTTTCCAAAATCTAGTAACTTTAACACAGATTCCGTTATTAGTTATTCCATTATCAACAGTACTTGTCAAAGTTCAAATGATCAAATAAATATATCTTTAAACATTCTCCAGGCTTGTTAAATGTCCTATAACATTTATTGCATATATATATATTTGGATGATTAATTCACTTAAATCCAGAATGAAATGGTATCTATGCTGCCATTTAATGTGAATTTGAATATACTACTACTACTACTATGGTGAGGTGCTCTTTTATCATAAGTGACATCAGCTCAGAGCATGTTTTGTGAAATAGCAGCAATGAAGATGGAGATATAATGAGGACAAATTCAGAGGCACAGATCTTTGTCAAAAGGACTGTGGTGGCCCAAGTGCAGCTCACTCCAACTTTTGTGCAGATGGGACATAAGTTTCATAATAGAGTAAGTAATATTCTGTTGTTAACTGTCTTTTTATTAACTTATAAGTTAACTTTTTTGCAAACAGTTCCCTGATTAGGAATTTTATTGTTTTGTTATTTTAATTTTATCAGTGATGTGAAAGTAAAGGTATGATCTTAGGTTTTAATTTCTATACGTGAAGAAACATGTACTTTTCACTATTTACCATATCACCGAAATACATAAAATACTAGGGGGCAGATTTACTAAATTCATGTGAAGGATTCGAATATTCGCGCGAATAGTCGCAAATAGTCTTAATTCGATTGTGCGACTATTCGAATATGCAAATTACTTATTTTCGACCATCGAATATAGAATATTCTGTAGCATCGAATAGATCGAATAAGTAGAAAATTGGTATACTTACCATTGAAATTTTCATTTCCATTAGTCCGTAAGGCAGCACATGAAGGGTTAACTCCCTGATTCTCCCTGGTAGGACAGGTAGTAAAAAACAATCAATAAAGTTTTACCTCTATAAGAAACCCCTGTAGACTCCTCCCACTCATGTTATTTCTCTAGCCTCCTGTCAAAAAAGGAAACAACGACAACACAATGCAATGCATAATATTTTAATAGGGAGGGATATAGTCTGTGCTGCCTTACGGACTAATGGAAATTAAAATTACAATGGTAAGTATACCAATTTTCTACTTCCATTACGTCCTACAGGCAGCACATGAAGGGAATTTGCTAGCTTCCTGAACAATATGGGAGGGGAAAGGTCACGTCTTCAGCATAACTGCTTGCAACACCTTGTTACCAAAGGCTGTATCCTGAGAGGACAACATGTCAAGTCTATAATGTTTAGCAAATGTATGAAAACTCGACCATGTTGCTGCTTTGCAGATCTCTTGTGGAGAAGCGTATGATCTCTCTCTGCCCATGAAGTCGCCATTCCCCTGGTGGAATGAGCATTCACGTACTCCGGAGGTGTTTTGCCATCCAACTTATAACTTGAAACAATAACCTCTTTTAGCCATCTGGCAATAGTGCTCTTCGATGCTTTATTTTCTTTGTTCTTCCCACCAAATAAAACGAAAAGATGCTCAGATTTTCTCCATGATTTGGTTCTTTCCAAATAGACGGACAGACATCTCCTCAGATCTAGATTATGATACAATCTTTCTGTGTCATCATTAGGTTCAGGATAAAAAACGGGTAGGCATATACCCGTATCTGAAGTCCAGGATGTAGATACTTTAGGTACAAAAAAAGGTAATGTCTTGAGACACACCTTATCCTGAAAAAAATCCAAATATGGTTCAAATTTTCCCAACGCCTGAATCTCACTAATCCGTCTTGCTGATGTAATAGCAGTTAAAAACAAAGTTTTCAAAGTCGCCATCTTCAGCGAGATATCCTCCATTGGCTCAAAGGGTGGTGCACAGAGCCTGTTCAGCACCAAATTAAGGTCCCAAGGTGGAACACGGATCTTATTAAAAGGTCTCAATTTTGTAGTCGCTTTCAAATATCTCTTCACCATTGGATCGACTGAGAGCCTCAGATTAAGATGAGCCGTTAAAGCAGACACTTGGACTTTCAAAGTGCTGGGTTGTAAACCCTTTTCAAATCCATCCTGCAGGAATTGCAAAATCTGTGGAATATTTCCACATTTTGCAGACACACTCCTTTGAAGACACCACTTAGTATAAGTCTTCCAAACTCTCTGATAAGAAATGGATGTAGACTTCTTTCTAGACAATAGTAAGGTCTCCACCACTTTCTCTGAAAAGCCTTGGTCTAACAATAGTGATGGGCGAATTTATTCGCCTAGGTCGAATTCGCGGCGAATTCCCGCGATTCGCCGCTGGCGAATAAATTCGCGAATCACCAGCGAAATTTCGCCTGGCGAAATCTCGCTGAAAAACGAGTCGCGCGTCTGTCGCGCGTCGAAAATGACGCGACGCGTCAAAGTTGACGCAACGCGCGACAAAGTTGACGCGCCGCGCGACAAAATCGTCCCGCAACTCGTTTCGCAAATTTTTCGCCGATTCGCGAATTTCTCTAGAAATTCGCGAATCTCTAGGCGAAGCGAATCGCGGGAGATTCGCCCATCACTATCTAACAACCCTGAGCGTTCAGTAGCCATGCCGTCAACTTCAAGCGGCTGAGGTCTGGAGATATTATTCCTCCCTGTGTAATCAGATCCTCCCTCAAGGGAAGTATCCAATAACTGCCCTGAGATAGATTTAACAGATCTGGGAACCAGGACCTCCTGGGCCAAGCTGGAATTATTGCAATAACTCTGGCGCGATCCTGTTTCAGTTTCTTTATCACCCTCTGGATCAGTGGTACAGGTGGAAATACATATGCCAACTGGAAGTTCTATCTGATGGATAAAGCATCCAGATAAGTTGGTTTGTCCCTCTGGAACATTGAACAAAACTTCCTGCATTTGGCATTCTTCCTGGTGGCCATTAAGTCTATTTGTGGATAATTCCACATCCTTGTCAACTGCAGAAAAACATCCTGGTTCAAAGACCACTCCCCAGGAACTACAGTCTGTCTGCTGAGCTTGTCTGCCCATTCGTTGTGTTCTCCTCTTATGTGAATTGCCGAAATATGAATTAAGTTCCTCTGAACCCACTTCATCATCTTGGCACATAACTTGACCAGTCTCCTCGATCTCGTGCCTCCTTGGTGATTCACATATGCTACTACTGTCATGTTGTCTGACTGTATCAACACATTCTGATCGATAATCTGGTCCTGGAATTCTTTCAATGCCATCCAAACTGCCTTCATCTCCCTGTAATTGGAGGATGCAGTTCTGTCTCTCTGAGACCACAACCCTTGGGCTGACTGTCTCCTCAGATGAGCACCCCATCCTATTAATGATGCATCCGTTGTTATCACTACTGGTGACGGAAGATAAAAAATCCGACCTTTGTTCAGATTGTGACAATGAGTCCACCAACTCAATGAGTTTCTCAGATGTTTCGACATTTTCATATTCTTGTCCAAGCCTGAGCCCTTGCGATTCCAGGCCTTCAAGATATAAAATTGGTTTCCTCATCCGAGCCTTGGCCCACGGCACCGCTTCTATTGCCGCTGTCATCAACCCCAGAACCTTCATGGCCTGACGTATCTTGATTGTCCGTTTTCGTCTCATTCTCTGAGTTTCCTGAACAATTCTCTCTACTTTCTCTGGCGGAAGAAAAATCTTCATTTGCCTGGAGTCGATGATAAACCCCAAAAACTTTACGCAAGTTGAGGGAAACAGATTGGATTTTTCGATGTTCAGAATCCACCCATGATCCTCTAGAAACTATAAAGTTTGTCTCAGATGACATTCCATTTCCACTTGACTTGATGCTTTGAGAAGCCAGTCGTCCAAGTAAGGTATGACATAAATGCCTTTTTTCCTTAGAGCTGCTGCTAGAACTACCACAATTTTTGTAAACACCCGTGGAGCCGATGTTATTCCAAAGGGTAGTGCTCTGAATTGAAGATGTCTCATCTTCCCTCTGACCCGTAAAGCCACTCTCAAAACTTTCCTGCTTTCTTGATGTACTGGAACATGCAAATATGCATCCTGTAGGTCGATTGTGACCATGAAGTCCCCTACGTTGAGAATGCCTTGTACAGATTTGATTGATTCCATCCGGAATTTTCTCTTCTGGACGAACTTGTTTAAGTATCTGAGGTCCACCACTAATCTTGTTTTGCCACTTTGCTTGGGCACCAAAAACATTTCCGAATAAATGCCATGACCAACCTCTGCATCTGGAACATCTTCCAAAACCTTCATTTGGATAAAATTTTCTATGTGTTGCAGCAATTCGATTCCTTTTTGCGAAGAAATCAAAAATCTTTGAATAGGTTGAAAACAAAAATCTATCCGATATCCATACTTTATTAAGTCTAACACCCATCTGTCTGTTGTAGATCTTTCCCATTGATGGTAAAATTGGGAGAGCCTTCCTCCAACTTCTTGAACTTTTTGAGGCCTGGCGTCAGGAATCCAATCTCTTCTTTTTGGAATATTTGGCCTTAATCTTTCTGTCTCCATTTGGAGCCATGATCCTGGACTGCTGAGGCCTTCTGAATAAGTCTCTACCTCTGTAAGTGTATCTGGGTTGCCTTGGTCTGGGAGATCTACTTCTAGATTGTCGACGAAAAAACGGCCTCTTGACTGGTCTAGGCTTCTCTTGTGGCAGAATCCTTGCTTTATCCCCTTTAAGACTCTCAATAAGAGAATCTAACTTGGTCCCGAATAACCTTCCTGGCTCAAAAGGTAGGGAGCACAAACTATTCTTGGAAGATGAATCCGCCTTCCATGCCTTTACCCACAAGGCTCTTCTACCTACAGAAGAAAGCGCCATTAATCTAGCAGAAAGTTTAACCGATTCAACCGCTGCATCACAGAGAAAATCAGTAGCCATTTTCACGTATTTTAGCTCATCCAGAAGCTCATCCCTTGAAACGCCACTATCAATGTCCTCTTCCAAATTATTCAACCAACATTTCAATGTTCTAGACACTGAGACAGTAGTTATTGCTGGTTTGGACATAGCCGCAGCTGTCATATATGACCTTCTTAAGGCTGTTTCTGCTCTTCTATCCATTGGATCTTTCAACCCAGATGTTTCTTCTACCGGTATTGTGGTCCTTTTGGACATTCTTGCAATGGAAATATCAACCTTAGGAGGCTCTTCCCATGATACATCCTGTTCATGTAGTGTAAACATCTGTTTAAACCGTCTTGATACCTCTGGTTTCTTTGTAGGATCTTTCCACTCTGCCTCCATTAATTCCTTAATCACTGGATTCAAAGGAAATTTGTCATGCCTTTGCTGTGAGAAAAAAAGAAGTGTATCTTTCGGTTTGTCTTGTTTTTTCTTTTCTTGATCTTCCATCACCTTATTAACTCCTCTGATCAATTTGTGAGTTTTCTCTGGCGGAAATAAATAAATACCTTCTTTTGTCTCAGCTCTAACAGAAGCTGATGAGGAAGAAGCTTCTTCTGAATCTGACTCTGCAGAGATTTGATCGAGTATAATGAAATCATCTTTTTCTCCAGGGGAAGATGGTGCAACAGCCTGTTTCATTTCCTGAAATGTTTGGCTCATCCTATTTTTAAACCAACCGATAAAGCATTCAGACTGCTTCACTTGGTCTTCTCCAATGGCTGCTTTCATGCACTCCATACATAACTTTTGATTATGGTCATCTGGTAATGGCTGTTCACATGCTGTGCATAATCTGTGTTTCATCTTCTGCAAACGTTTAGTGGGAGACCAAGACATCTGATCAAAAAGAGATGGTAAACCAATCAGCCCAATGAACAACCAGGATGAATATGCCTTTAAGAAAAGAAAATCCTGTACCTTGTCCTGCAATTATTTGAACTTGCAGCCTGGTAACACAGCAGAAAACACTTGTACTCCAGAACTGTGATCAAAGACGAGTATGCAAGCAGACTGGGATTTAAATACCTTATCATCCTTATTTCTGTGCTTGAAAAGCAGCTCCGCGCAAACCAGCACCATGCTCGCATCCCTCACGTGCGCCTAGCAATGACGTCATCATACCGCACCGGACCAGGAAGTATACGCTGCCGAACAGCTCGTCTCCCTGCAGCCGCACACAGAGCAGTCCCTTCTGCCCCTGGGTTACAATCCAGCTAACCAAGCGGCGTACAGCCAAAGTACAGTCCGTAATGGCACCTGGGAAAAACGTTCGTCTCCCCCCCAGAGCTCACCCTTAGGTAGCTAACTGGGTGGTCTTCAAAACCCCTCAGGGTCTGGTTCTTCATCCTCTTCGCTACCGTCCACAGGTAGGTCAGGAAAAAACATGAGTGGGAGGAGTCTACAGGGGTTTCTTATAGAGGTAAAACTTTATTGATTGTTTTTTACTACCTGTCCTAACAGGGAGAATCAGGGAGTTAACCCTTCATGTGCTGCCTGTAGGACGTAATGGAAATATATATTTGATCGACTATTCGCCAGTCAAAGAACCTACCCTTTAAATTTTTATTCAACTGCCTACTTCGCCAGATTGAACCTACCGAATTGCAATAGAAGACTATGGGAAGCCCCCATAGGCTTTTGCCGAATTTCAATTGTACGATCAAACGCTTCAACCATTCGATTTGTACGATTTTGCCGAATATTTAAGCTTTTTTTCCTGTGACTATTTGATCGTACAATTCTGACGAATAGTCAAATATGCGCTCAAAACTGCCAAATATTCCATTAGATTTTGGCTAATAGCCCTCAACATTTCGACCCTTAGTACATCTGCCCCCTAGCTGTTCCCCCTGCACAGCAGTTAAAGGGATTTAAAGTCTGTATCATATAAATAGTCTGTAGTATTGAAACACTCTGTTCTTCATGCTGTATATTCTGGAGTCTCCTAGGACATTAAAGGGATTCTGTCATGATGTTAATGGTAGAGTTGTTATTACTAAATTACACTGTGTACATTGGACATAATTCATTATACCGTTTAAAATGTTATTTTTGAACCAATCAATATATATTTTTTAGTTGCAATGTTGATGTTTTGCTTGGTCATGTGGTTTCAGAAAAAACCAGCACTTCACAGTGGAACTACTTTCACTGTTGTTTCTTCTACTCATTATAACTGAAGAAGTCACAACTTGAGTTAGTCAGACTTGAATTTTTACTATTGAGTGCTGTTCTTATATCTACCACAGGGAGCTGTTATCTGGTTTCCTTCCCATTGTTCTGCTGAAGGGCTGCTGGGGGAGCGGAGAAAGGGGGGGGGGGTAATATCACTATAAACTGCAGTGCAGCAGTAAAGAGTGACTGAAGTTTATCAGAATACAAGTCACATGACTGGGGGCATCTGGGAAATTGACAACATGTCTAGTCTCATGAAACCTGAGGTGGCCATAGATGTTACAATTAAGATCTTTCTTGGAAAAGATCTTTCCAGGAAAGATTGTTCATTTCAAAACACGTGTAGAGATGAATAGTCGCATTTATAGTTAGAAACAATAGTTAGAAACAATTCAACACTAACAATGGTCGATGATCATGTGCCTTCAAAGGCGCCCAATCAAAATGTTCTAAGTCTAAGTCTTCTGCCGATTTCAGTCAGCTCGTCTCACCATACATGCACTGAATATCGTATGAAAATTTGTTTTGTACGATATTATCTGTGTGTCTATGACCACCATAAAAGGTATAGTGCATAATTTGCACTTACATTGCTTAGGTCTAAGTCCACAATTTCCTTTGTAGACTGCACAAGTCCACATTTTATTTAACTAAACCACATGCAGGTGGGTGTTTAAGTGAACAATAACTTATGTGGCACCAATAATGTCTCAGATCCAACTTTACAATTGTGTGTTTGGGACCTGTATTGGGACCTGTATTATTGTACCTAGTGGTCATAATGATGTTTGTATTCTGGGGTAGAAAAAAAAACACTACATTGTGGGGGCATTCTATATTGCAATTTTTTTTCCCCCTTTGAAAATTAGACTCCATATAAAGGGGCTTTGGATTTGAAGAGCACAATGACTAATTGTTAGAATTTATAGTTTGCAGAAATTTATTATATTGGGCAATACTAACAATGAGAGCTATCACAATGGGAAGTATATGTGCCCTTAGCTTTGTTTTCATTTACGCATTTTACTTAACAAAATGCACGTATTAATGGCTGGAATATTTTCAATTGTAAATGTGCTTAAAGAAGGGGGTGGTTCACCTTTAAGTTAACTTTTAGTATGCTTATGGACAGTTTTAAGAAACTTTTCAATTGGTCGTCATTATTTTTTTTTTATATAGTTTTTAAATTATTTTCATTTGTCTTCTGACTCTTACCAGCTTTCAAATGGGGTTCACTGACCCCATCTAAAAAGCAAATGCTCTGCAAGGCTACACATTTATTGCTACTTTTTTTTTAACTTTTTTAAAATTTCAAACTAGAGAGCGCTGAATAAAAAGCTAAATAACTGAAAACCTGAAATAATAAAAAATGAAAACGAATTGCAAATGACCTCAGAATATAACTCTCTACAACACATTTAGGGTCAGATTTACTAAATTCACATGAAGGATTCGAAGTTCGATCGAATTTTCAAAAATATTCAAATTAAATTGTTTTTGAAGACCACTTCGACCAGCGAATTTTTTCAATTCGATCGATTGAATTTTTCCTATTCAACCAATCAAATTGCGGTAAAATCCTTGAATTCGATATTCGAATTTGAAGGATTTTACTTCCCTTCCTATTTCCTAAGGGGCAGATTTACTAAATTCGTACGATGGATTAGAATATTCACTCGAATAGTATCTATTCGAATATGCAAATTAAGTATTTTCGACAATCGAATAGATCGGATAAATATATATTTGATTATTCAACTATTCGCCAGTCGAAGAACTTGCCCTTTAAATTTTTATTCGACTGCCTACTTTGCCAGATTGAACCTACCGAATTGCAATAGAAGCCTATGGTAATCTTTTGACGTATTTCAATTGTACGATCGAACACTTCGATCGCTCCATTTGAACAATTTTGGCGAATATTCGAACATTTTTTCTGCAACTTTTCGTAGAATCATACGATTCTGGCGAATAGTTGAAAACGCTCTTAAAACCGGCAAAAATTTTATTCGATTTTTCCGAATATTTAGTCGCCAAATATTCGCCAGTCAAATTCGAGGGCTAAAAGCCCTCGACAATCCGACCCTTAGTAAATCTGACCCTAAAAGTTCATTCAGAAGTGAACAACAAGTTTAATAGATTATTTATCCATTTAGTTTGGGCAAGAACATTTAATTTAGGCATAGACTACAAATTATATTTAAACCAGGAACCAACTTCCCCAATTCAGTATGAAAGTATTAATTGTATAACATCAATGTAACTTGAAAGGACTGTGACACATTAGTCACCTTGGTGTTCTGATAAACTGTGCAAATTACATTTTGAATGCATCAAACCAGCACTCTTAACCTGACTTTAGAGGCAATAACATAGTTTGCATCCCCTTGCCTCAACCAAAATCCTCTTTGCCCCATAAAAGAACTAGATCTAAGAATAGGGGCTTCCTGAGTAGGTTTGATGACAGTGTGGCCTAGAGCAGGCATTGCAGATACCAAGAGGAGGTGGGGGTCATGTGTCTTTGCCAAGGTGGACTTGTATTCAGTGTCAGTGGTGAAAGCCTATAGCTATAGTCGGGATAATCTAAACAAAGCAAACTAGTTGTTTTGGGCATTTCACTATACAAGGGAAATATGGGTCTATTGATTAAGAACCAAAAGCCCTTTTCTATGACTTTATAATACTGATGTTTGATGCACAGAAATGTTGGTGTCACTGAGATAGATTCTAGCCCACACACAATAGAGTTTGAAACAAATGCCATTTACTCTGTTGAGCGCTGAGTGACTCACCTGTCATAGTAGACACCGCTCTCTCCCACAATCTGTCACAAGCATCTACTGAGTGAATCTGCAGTGGGATCATGAGATATACTAGCTAGCAGGGGTCCCCAAACTTTTTTGCTTGCGAGCCACATTTAAATTTAAAAAAAAAAGCTGGAGAGCAACACAAGCATGAAAAAGTCCATGGGGATGTCAAATAAGAGCTCTGATTGGCTTTTTGGTAACCCCTATATGGACTGGCAGCCTACAGAACAGAATGTTTGGCAGGACATCTGTTTTTTATGCAATCAAAACTTGCCTCTAAGCCAATAATTCAAAAATAAGCACCTGCTTTGAGGCCACTGGGAGCAACATCCAAGGGCTTGGAGAGCAACATGTTGCTCGCAAGCTACTGGTTGGGGATCACTGAGCTAGAGTCATTTATGTCACACACCCATCTAGCCAGAATGGCTTTTACATAATGTGATACATTTGTAAGACTTTACCATGCTACACTATGCCTACTAAACTATAAAACACTCATATGCACTTTTAGTTGTTACTTGGCAAGTGATTAAGGAAGTGCTTTTGTAAACACTATTTATATGATGTGACAGCTGTGGTGTCTTTGTTGATATCAAATGAAAATGCCTATGGTAACCAAGCATATGGTAACTGTCCACAGGAGGGGCACCAGGGAGATTTCATGGATTCATCCCCCCCTCCCCTGAAAAGCTTCATAAGCAGTAAAATAAGTAGGTGTTACATAGTTACATAGTTAGTTACATAGTTAAATTGGGTTGAAAAAAGACAGAGTCCATCAAGTTCAACCCCTCCAGATTAAAAACCCAGCATACACACACACACACACACATCTCCACTCTTTCACACAAACCATATATGCCCATAGCTGTAGAGTTTAGTATCAAAATAGCCTTTGATATTATGTCTGTCCAAAAAAATCATCCAAGCCCCTCTTAAAAGCATCAACAGAATGAGCCATCACAACATCACCCGGCAGTGCATTCCACAACCTCACTGTCCTGACTGTGAAGAACCACCTACGCTGCTTCAAATGAAAGTCCTTTTCTTCTAGTCTGAAGGGGTGGCCTCTGGTGCGGTGATCCTCTTTATGGGTAAAAAGGTCCCCTGATATTTGTCTATAATGTCCTTGAATATATTTGTAAAGTGTAATCATGTCCCCTCGCAAGCGCCTTTTTTCCAGAGAAAACAACCCCAACCTGGACAGTCTCCCCCCCCCCAACCAGTTTAGTTGCACGTCTCTGCACTCTCTCCAGCTCATTTACATCCCTCCTAAGGACTGGAGTCCAAAACTGCACTGCATACTCCAGATGAGGCCTTACTAGGGATCTATAAAGAGGTATAATTATGTTTTCATCCCTTGAGTTTATGCCATTTTTTATGCAAGACAGAACTTTATTTGCTTTAGTAGCTACAGAATGACACTGCCCAGAATTAGACAACTTGTTATCTATAAAAACCCCAAGATCCTTCTCACTTAAGGAAACTCCCAACCCATTGCCATTTAGTGCATAACTTGCATTTATATTATTTTTGCCAAAGTGCATAACCTTGCATTTATCAACATTGAACCTCATTTTCCAGATTGCTGCCCAGTTTCCCAACTTAGACAAATCACTGCAAAGTGGCAGCATCCTGCATGGAACCTATAGTTCTGCACAATTTAGTATCATCTGCAAAAGTAGAAACCATACTTTCAATGCCCACATCCAGGTCATTAATAAACAAGTTGAAAAGCAAGGGACCCAGTACAGAGCCCTGCGGTACCCCACTAACAACACTGGTCCAATTAGAAAATGTTCCATTTACCACCACTCTTTGAAGTCTATCTTTTAGCCAGTTCTCTAACCAGGTACAAATACTATGTTCCAGGCCAACGTTCATTAATTTAAAGGGGTTGTTCACCTTTGAGTTAACTTTTAGTATAATGTAGATAGTGATATTCTGAGACAATTTGCAATTGGTTTTAATTTTTTATTGTTTGTGGTTTTATAGATATTTATTTTTTATACGGCAGCTCTTTATTTTGCAGTGTCAGCAATTTGGTTCCTAGGGTACAAATTACCCTAGCAACCCTGCATTGATTTGAATAAGAGACTGGAATATGAATAGGGGATGGACTGAATAGAATTATAAGTAATAAAACGTGGCAATAACAATACATTTGTAGCCTTACAGAGCATTTGTTTTTAGATGGTGTCAGTGACCCCCATTTGAATGCTGCAAAGAAACAGAAGAAAATTACAAATGATTAAAAAACTATGAAAAATAAATAATGAAGACCAATTGAAAAGTTTTTTAGAATTGGCCCTTCTACAATATACTAAAAGTTAACTTGAAGGTGAACCACCCCTTTCACTAGTAACCTTCTTTGTGGCACTGTATCGAAAGCTTTAGCAAAGTCTAAGTAAATCACATCCTCACATCCACTCTCATCCCAGAATCGAGGTCCCTGCTTACCTTGTCATAAAAAGAAATTAAGTTATTCTGGCAAGATCTATTACATATAAAACCATGCTGGCACAAACTCATAGTATTGTTATTTGCTATGAAGTCTGGTATCCTATCCTTTATTAATCCTTCGAAAAACTTTACTACCACCGACGTCAGACTAACTGGCCTATAGTTTTGAGGCTGAGAATGGGATCCTTTTTGAATAGTGGCACCACATTAGCATTTCGCCAGTCTCTCGGCACAATGCCAGACCTCAATGAATCTTAATTCTTAATTGAAATCTTCATTAACCTGATTTTAGAGTATCAGGTACAGAGGTGGTTGAAGACCATATTGCACAAGAAAATTTTAACTAATGGTGGCATGTACATTGCCCTGTTAAATTTGGGTTGTTTATAGGCTTGAAAGATGGTATCTTATAATGTATTGCCATATTATCTAGTTAATAATCATATACTGTATATGGAAAAAGTGAGGACGAGAAAATTTTGTGTTGTCTGCTTTTTTGGAGAAATCTAGTTCGGATTGCTCAAAGGTCCACTGAACTCTGCTCATTTGGCTCAAGTACATTATTCTATAGGAATGATTAACTTTGGGTCTATGAATGTGTATATATCTACTTTATGTGTCTTGAGCCAACAAATCACCCTCAGAAACTGTGTTTCACTTCAGTTCTTTTCACTTGTTTGCAAAAACACAGAGAATGGATACAGCAGGAAAGGTAAGTGCATATCAGTTATTGGAATTTGAATTCCACTGTTCAGGTATTCTGCAGATTGTTCTTGCCGTATGTCCTCTATATTTTTCTAAATAAAAGATACATAAAATGTGCACTTTACAATTTGTGTACATTTACAATACACTTAAATCAGTAAAGCTTCATGGGGGTTATTCCAATTACTGATTTGCTGCCCAGCATGGGACATTAAAAATAGAAAGAAGGTGGCAATTCTAGAAATTGTTGTATTATGGAGCTTTCTGCATAAGGCTCTCCAGAAAATAGAGCCTATACCTGTAGTAGAAAATTTGTATTTACTTTTGCCTGATATGTTGATGGCACATAAACTATTTGTTCAGCATTTAGACACCGTTTTTTTCCATCCAGCACAGGGATCATCCAGCCCTGTATATAAACTCTGTGTATAAGTGGACCATCTGGGTAGGATCTAATGCCTGCAGTTTGACTTCAGTTGACTTAAATCTAAAACCATAACCTGGGGGGGGGGATTTGTAGAAAAGAAAATAACTGCTTGCACTGGTGCATTTGTCCTAGAGGCTTTTGGCCCCAGGGGATAGATTTCCAAGACCAGCACCTATAAATGACCATACATGTTAATATTACAAGTAATTTTGGCCTGCCTTTATGCAGAATACATCTGATAAGATAAATAGATAAATAGAAGCTATGGGATGTGATAGTGTTCCAAGGGTAATTAAAGCATACAAGAAGTGCTTCTGATCTGTCCTGAGACTACAATGCATAACCCTGCATTACAATCATACTAGCTATCCTAAGTGAATCCAATAAAAGTTCAGTCAGCCAAATCCACTTTGGTTGTGAGGATTCTGATCCTTGGTCGCTACTGATAGCACAGTCAGTAACTCTTTATAAGGTAAATATAGTATATATATATATATATATATATATATATATATATAGATACAAAAAATAAGCGCACTCCAGGAGACTTTCACAGGTGAGAAAAAAATATATTTAAAGAAGTTGTTTCAACGTTTCGGCACTTAAACTCGTGCCGTCCTCAGGAAAAGACTTTCCTGGAGTGCGGTTATTTTTTGTATCTGTTAAATTTAGTGTTTACAGCACCCAGGCAGTTGACATTTAAGTTTTGAGTGCACCTGTTTGTGACAGTGTATATATATATATATATATATATATATATATATAGGGGCATATTTATCACAGAGGGAAGTTAAGAGTGAAGTTCCGCCACTAGAGGGTAATTCCGCCGCTCTCCATTCATTTCTATGGGATTTTTAAAGACGTATTTATCAAAGGGTGAACTTTCACTTCACCCATTGATAAATAGGCCTTTCAAAATCCCATAGAAATTAATGGAGGGTTGCAGAATTTTCTTGACAAATGTGCAACAAAATAAGTTGTCCTTATTTTTATGAAACTGAACAGACAAATTGGACCTTTGTTTGAAGCATGAAATATACAGGGGGTGCACTATATACACATATATTTACACCGCTTTGGGAAAGACTCATTTAGTAGTTAATCCTGTCCAATGTCGAAGATCTGCTCCTTTTGGTAGTATACTGTATTATCAGGAGCCCATGGTGTCTCACACCTTAGGGTAAATTTAACAGTTTAAAGGGTAGCAGATATGTAATATCACATTAAACACACATTATATTGTAGTTCTTCAGCTAATGACTTGTCTTCTGGTCAACTTTTTAAATGAATGTACATATAAATTAGAGTTCATCAATTCAAATGCAGAAAAGACGTTCACACCCTCGCCTCTTTGCCAATGAATTTTTAACAGAACATGGACACTTTAACTAATTTCCATTACAGAAGTTCTAATAGGAAACAGTTATGAATCTAATAGATAACTACAATTGATATTTGGTGGGAGCAACATCCAAAGGATTGGAGAGCAACATGTTGCTCACAAGCTACTGGTTGGGGATCACTGCTCTAGACTGATACAATTTTGCAACATTTAATTGATACATTTCACAGCAACATCTCTGGAGTAGTGATGGGCGAATTTATTCGCCAGGGGCAAATTCGCGGCGAATTCCCGCGATTAGCCGCTGGCGAATAAATTCGCGGGAAACGCGGGAGTTTCGCCCATCGCTACTCTGGAGTATTAGCAACTAACAGCTGCCTGTAATGAAACCCAGAGATTCTGCTCAGCAGGGACAGAGATAAGTAATGTATCCTGCCAGAGCTGCTTTAGAAAGTGAAAAATTACAGTTTACACTTCAATATTAGAAAAACGGTTACAAATAGAAAATAGACAGTAATTGGAAAAAGTCATTATTTCTGGTGATCTATCTGAAAACAACTAGTTGTTTGAAGGTGAACAACCCCTTTAATTAATATGAAAGCATAGTAACTATTAATTATATTTAATGCAATGAGATATAATCCACAGAGTGCGAGTTTAGATACTTTTCAAACAAATAATTTATTAGCCACATATTTTTCTCTCACACCACCGTCAAGGGCGAATCTCCTAAATATGGGAGAGTGCATAGCCATTCATAGATACACATTGTGTAACACAGCAAAATACAATATTAATTTATTTTTCAAGGTGATAAAATGCAAAGCAGCTGTGATATGGGAAAAAAGCACACCCTTCTCTATTGAGGAAATTGAAGTGGCCACACCAAAGGCCCATGAAGTCCGCATAAAGGTAAGCTTCTATGTATGCTGTGATATTTAAAAAAAATCTACTATTAAAAATACTTTTAATTTAGATTTATAAAACTCTATCAAGAGCTTATGATATATAGTATCATTGTAAATGTTGACTCTTACCTCCCAAAACATTTAAACAACCCTTTAATACAAATTCAAATCAATTCCTTTGGCGGCTGCATTGATACACGTTCCACTATGACTTTGTTAAATTATTCATACTCAGTTTATCCTATTAGATACTGCTTGAGCTGGTTTATCAGCTAATGAATACTCAGGTCAGGTTTCTCATAGCAAGATTTGGCTTATCAATTTATTTGTGTTGTCTGATGTTGTCTGTTCTTTTTCATCATCCTCCTTGTGAAATAACCTTGCTTTCTGTGTTATTTCTATATAGAATATCAATGTTACTTTATGCCATTGTCAAATTGTGAATAAATAACTTGCCCCAAACTGAATTTGCTATAGGCAAAGTACTTTGTAGTTCGTTTTAACTGTCCTGGTTATGGTTTCTTTGAAAAATTCTGCCACCAATGCAACAGTCTAGTAACATAGTAAGTTAGGTCCATCAAGTTCAACCTTTTAAGTCTGTATATAATCTTACTGCTAGTTGATCCAGAAGAAAACCCCATTTGAAGCCTCTACAATTTGCCTCACTGTATTCCCTCACTTGCTAAAAAGCCATACAACACCTTCTTAAAGCTATCTAATATATCAGCCTGTATGACTGATTCATGGAGAGAATTCAACATCTTCACAGCTCTCAGTGTAAAAACCCCCTTCAGATATTAAGACAGAATCTCCTGTCTTCTAATTGGAATGGGTGCCTTCTTGGCAGCTGGAAAGACCTACTGGTAAATAAAGCATTAGAGAGGTCATTGTACAATCTCCTTATATATTTATACATATTTATCATATCCCCCTTAAAGGACAAGGAAAGTAAAGAAGTAGGCTAGAAATGTTGTACATTATGTTTTGTGCTTCTGTATCAGCCCAAGGCAACCATAGTCCTTTAGCAGTAAAGATCTGTGTCTCCAAAGATGCCCCAGTAGCTCCTCATCTTCTTTTCTGCTGATTCACTGATTCACATGCTCTGTGCTGCTGTCACTTACTGAGCTTAGGGACCCACTCACAATATACAGTACACTTAGGGGCAAATTTACTAAAATTCCCCAAAAATCCTACAAATTCCCTCAATATGCTTATCGAATAGTTTTAGGCTATCATTTTGCTCGAAATTCGATTTCTCGATTTAATTGTACGATTGGGTACGATCGTTCGATTTCACGAAAAAAATCGTACTTTTTCCTTCGAGCCTCCGAAAAATTTGTACAATTCGAAAGATCTGAGTGTTCGTACGAATGGTATTCGAGTACGACTTAGCCAAAGAAGCCAAAACTTAGCCAAAAGAAGCCTATGGGGGGGGTTCCCATAGGCTTCTATTGATATTCGGTAGGTTCAATCTGGCGAAGTAGGAATTCGGAGGATTTTAAAATTTTAAATCCTTCGATCATCAAATGATTGAATTATCGAATATCCGATTATTCGATAATTTGGTATACGATGGTCGAAGAGGCCAAATTTTGCATATTCGAATATCTGAAAAAATCATACGATAGTATTTAGATCATATTTGATCGAACTTTGATCCATTCACATGAATTTTGAAAATTTGCCCCATAGATTAGAAATATGGTCACAATATAAGGTTGATTAGTCATTAATACAGATAATTACTACATGGCAGCACAGAAACCAGGGCAATTAGCATCAGCCCTGTAGCATCAGTTTATATTACAGTGGAACCTCATTTTCTGCTGGATAATTAGTGATGACCCCTAAGATTAACTTCTCAACAGCTGCTCAGAGCCCACTGAGCATGTGAGTGTCACAAACACTTTCCAAGATGGTGAACCCCTGTGACAATTATGAAGTCCTGGATCATTGCTGCTATTAATAATTTAGGCTGGTGTAATGAGTTCAGTATATAAAATATGGCATTTTTAGCTCTATTCATTTCTAGGGTTTAGTTATACTTTAAGTGCCTCTTATCCAACGTGAACAACCCCAACTTGGCCAGTCTTTCCTCATAGCTGAGATTTTCCATTCCTTTTATCAGCTTAGTTGCCCTTCTCTGGACCCTCTCTAATACAATAATGTCCTGTTTGAGCACTGGAGACCAAAACTGCATGGGGCCATACCAGCACTTTGTACAGTGGAAGAATAACTCCCTCCTCCTTTGAATCTAGCCCCTTTACATACAGCTCAAGACCTTGTTTGACCTTGAAGCAGCTGCCTGTCATTGCTTGCTACAGCCAAGTTTATCTTCCATTATGGAATTAATTGGGACTGCATAGTTTTGTGTCATCTGCAAACACTGATATATTACATACAATACGCTCCCCTAAGTTATTAATTACCAAGTGAAAAAAAGTGGACCCAGTACAGAACCTTGAAGGACCCCACTAAGAACCTTTTAGCATCTTTATTACCAAATATCCATAGATTCTCAATGTTACTTTCTTTTTTGTATAAATTAAAGACTGGAAGTTTCCACACTATTTTTGACTACTTTGCATAATTAGATTCTGTAAGCATTGTGACAGTGTTTATATTCTTTGTTCTCCTGGTAGAGTCCTGCAGCGGATCCGGTACCTGTGGGTTACCCGAAAAAACATGCATAACCCTGCGGGTAGAAGTTCTGGGTGCGGGTATAGACGCAGGTCGGCTAATCTGCGGGTTGAGCGTCTTCTCAATAGCGTTATTTTACTAAGTTTTTCTGATCACGCCTATTTCCAATGGTGTCACTTCCATTTACAATGATAGCACTTCCTGATTCTTTATAATCATCGGGTTGCGGGTCCAGGTTGCGGATAAGGTACTTGCGGGTTGGGGTTGGGTAGCGGGTCGAGGTGGGTAAGAATGCAGGTTGCGTGTCGGGTATGGTTTGTAAAAAATGGACCCACACAGTCCTCTATCTCCTGGCTCCAACTCCTGAAATCATTGTTAAAAAGCCAGCTTTGTTTTTAGGAGTTACTCCTGTCCTGTTTCTTAAGGTACTCTTTCATTTATGCTGGTAAACTGCTTATTGCTAGCGATGAGTGAAACTGACCCCAGAAAAAATAAAAGGATCCATTTTGCCAAAAAGCATTGGAGTCACTGGGAAGGCAACAGGGCCAGGCCGAGCCAACCTGGCACCCTAGGATACCTGGTTGGCTACCCACACCACCCTGTGGTACACCATATGGGAAGGGCAACAAGGGGGGGGGTTGACAGAAGAGGGAGGCAAGAGCAGCAGAAGGGAATGAATCCGCACTAGGAGTAGGCAGAAGACCCTTGGACAGGCACCTGCCCAGCACCCCCCACATTTCTGAGCCCTAGGCAGGTGCCTACCCCTAGTTCTGGCCCTGGAAGGCAATATTACATTGCAGTAAAGGCATCTTAGCTCTGACATACCATATACATATATATTGCCTGACCTTGTTAGAAAAATCCATGCCAATGTGCTACAACTGCTTTTCATAGAAAGAAAACATACTAATGAGGTCTGTGTTTTTGTTCTTGTTCAAAAGATATGGCAAAAATTCTAGCACAGATCTACAAATAGTTTTACATGGGTAAAAATGCTATTTTTTATGCAATACTATACTGGGCACCCATTCCTAGTTAGTCAGTTGTTTGACTATGGTCTATGGTAAGTATAGTATATGTGTTTTTTATTATAGATTATTGCCACTGGTATTTGCCGGTCAGATGATCATGCAGTTGAGGGGAAACTAAATAATGTAAAATTCCCAATAATTCTTGGCCATGAAGCTGTTGGCATTGTGGAAAGCACTGGAGAAAATGTTAAGCACATTAAACCAGGTATGTAAAAAAACATTTATTATTTTTAAATGCATCCTTTTTGAATTTTTTACTCTAAGTGTGAAGTTCTACTAGGGACCCTGATCAGACAAGTAACACTAAAGCCAGAACTACACAGTAAATATGAGCAGAATATATAATATTTATCAGTAGTTTCAATCCTGGAGCAAATGTATATCTCCACTGACTATACATGGGATGATTTCTAAAAGGAGAAGTTCATATTTTGGTTAGCCTTTAGTAAATTAAAGAGTGTCCTAATCTCAGAAATTTTTCTGTTGATCTTCATATTTTATTTGTATCTAAAATTGTTTGCCTTCTCCTTCTGCCTCTTTGCAGCTTTCAAATGGGGTTTATTGACCACAGAAGCCAAAACATTACTACTCTGTGACACTACACGTTTATTTGTTATTGTTACTTTGTATTACTTACAGTCATATGAAAAAGTTTGGTAACCCCTCTTAATTCTTTGGAGTTTTGTTTATCATTGGCTGAGGTTTCAAAGTAGCAACTTCCTTTTAATATATAACATGCCTTATGGAAACATTAGTATTTCAGCAGTGACATAAGGTTTTCTGGATTAACAGAAAACATGCAATATGCATCATAGCAAAATTAGACAGGTGCATAAATTTGGGCACCCCAAAAGAGATATTACATCATGCTTACATATTTATATAGTTAAATTGGGTTGAAAAAAGACAAAGTCTATCAAGTTCAACCCTTCCAAATTAAAGCCAAGCATACACACACACACCCCTCCACTCTTTCACACACACGATATATGCCCATAGCTATACTAACTGTAGAGTTTAGTATCAAAATAGCCTCTGATATTATGTCTGTCCAAAAAATCATCCAAGCCCCTTTTGAAAGCATCAACAGAATCCTCCATCACAACATCACCCGGCAGTGCATTCCACAACCTCCACCTACGCTGCTTCAAATGCTTTTCTTCTAATCTGAAGGGGTAAAAAGGTCCCCTGATATTATTATCTATAATGTCCTCTAATGTATTTGTAAAGTATAATCATGTCCCCTCGCAAGTGCCTTTTTTCCAGAGAAAACAACCCCAACCTGGACAGTCTCCCCTCATAATTTAAGTCTTCCATTCCTCTAACCAGTTTAGTTGAACGTCTCTGCACTCTCTCCAGCTCATTTACATCCCTCCTAAGGACTGGAGTCCAAAACTGCACTGCATTTTAGAAATTTGAAGTTAAAAAATTCGAATTTTATTCGAAAATTCACTTTGACCCTTAGTAAATGTGCCCCTAAATCTCACTTGCACACATTTTGCACAGGGACCTTTATGGCTTCCCATTTTCAGCAGTTCTGAATGCAGAAGTTTGCTGCATGACACTACATCAAACTAATAAAAGGACACTTGTTGCACTAGAAGTGCATCTTATCAATGCTTTGTAGCACCACACAAAGGGGTCTATTTATTATGCTGTGTAAAAGATGGTGTTCCAATTTGCCACACAGTGCCTGGCATCTCAGTGTAAAAAAGTGTTCTTATCAAAATTTGTACTGAATTTTGGCAACTGTGTTACTCAGCGAACAAATCCGGCATAATTTTGTATGCAGACGATTGGAAATGCTGTGGAAAATATGGTGATCATCCATCACAGCTTTTCACATGTTTTTTCCTGGAGCAACTTCAGCTGGAAGTTACTTGCCACTTGAATTTCCCCCCTTGACGTTAATGGATTATGAGAGGTGTGAAGCAGCAAATAATAATATAAAATCTGGCATTCAGATGGCATTCACACCTTTATAAATTCACCATTTATTTTGCACAGCTTTTTGGCAAAATTAATTTAACATAGTAAGTTATGCTGAAAAAAGACTTGCGTCCATCAAGTTCAACTTTTTTTTTTTTAATTTTAACTGCCTA
>CM044431.1:77590228-77603178 GCA_024363595.1 Xenopus borealis | reverse complement strand
CCCAGTATATATTTGTTTTTTGCACCAGACATTAAATGAAATAACATTATGGTCACAATTTTTTTACATATTTTACACAGAATAATAAATAGTGTGCAGATTATTGCTCTACAATCATTTTACTCTACATATCTTTTATATGTTTTCTTTCACTAGGGGACAGAGTCATCCCACTTTTTGTACCTCAGTGTGGACAGTGTATGTGTTGCAAAGATCCAAGGACCAATATCTGCATTACAGCCAAGTAAGCAACAGTAGTCTTATGCCTATCTAATCTTAAAAGGGTTGTTCACCTTTAAATTGACTTTTAGGACCCTATTTATCAAATGATTTGATTTAAATGGTTTTAGAGGTTTTTGAAACCATGACTAAACTAATTTTTATAAAAACATGAATGTCATGGTATTTATTAAAAGTATGACTGGAAAATAATGCTGAATGATGCACTTAAAAATACGAATACCAATAAAACCTCTAAAAATTTGATTGTTCTGAAGATTCCTAACAAGAAAAATTTATTTAAAACAGTCCAACAGGATCAGTGCAGCTCCCAAATTACTTCTATAGGACCTCAACACATGGCAAAGTGTTTTATTAGAGCAGTGCTGTCCAACTTGCCCCCCTTGTGAGGCCCTCTACATGAAAGTGTACCTGCTATGACTGAGCTTTAAAAGGTATTGGTACTGAGATTAACTGGCCCCTACATTGTTTACACCTCAAATTCACACAATAAATTTGTGCAATGTTCACACATTTAATCCCCCTGCATTGTTCACACATGTAACTCCTCTTTTGTTCACACCCTAAAACCCTGTACTGTTCATCCCTGAGTGGTCCTGATAAGTTTCTCTGCTCTATTCTGCCTTCCCTATGCTTCATGTATGTGTCATACTCTGCCTGCCCTATGCTGCATGTATATGCCATACTCTGCCAGCCCCATACTCCTTGTGTGTGACATACTCTGCCTTCCATATGCTCCCTTTGTGTGCCATACTCTGCCTTCCATATGCTCCCTGTGTGTGTTATACTCTGCCTGCCATATGTTCCTTATGTGTGCCATACTCTGCCTGCCCTATGCTGCCTGTGTGTGCCATGTTCTGCCTGCCCTATGCTCATTGTGTGTGCCATACTCTGCCTGCCCTATGCTCCCTGTTTGTGTCATACTCTGCCTGCCCTATGTTCCCTTGTGTGTGCCATACTTTGCCTCCCCTATGTTCCCTATGTGTGCCATACTCTGCCTGCACTATGCTCCTTGTGTGTGCCATACTTTGCCTTTCCTGTGTGTACCATACTCTCCCTGCCCTATGCTCCCTGTGTGTGCCATACTCTGCCTTCCCTATGCTCCCTGTGTGTGCCATACTCTACCTGCCCTATGCCCATTGTGTGTGCCATACTCTGCCTGCCCTATGTTGCCTGTATGTGCCAAACTCTGCCTGCTTTATTAGAGGTTTTCATGGTGTTACACTTAATAAGTCTCAATTATTTAGAGCTTTTAGCAAAATCAGGAAAATAAGTGGAAATAATCGAAATTTGGTTGTTAGTAAATGGGCCCTGTAGTATGATGTATATATTGATATTCTGAGAAATGTTGGTCTTTCAGTTATTCAGCTGTTTGTTTAGTAGCTCTCCAGTTTGGTTTTTCAGCAGCTATCTGGTTGCTCAAGTTTTATTTACCTTAGCAAACAAGCAGTGGTTTGAATGTATATGAATAGGGGAAACAACTTAAGAAAGTAATATAAAACAAATAAATAATGAATACAAATTCCAAAGCAATGGGACATACAATAACATACAAAAACTTAACTGAAAGACTCAAACTTTTTATATATATATATAGATCAATGGTTCTCAACCTGGGGGTCGGGTCCCCTTTGGGGGTCGAACGACCCTTTCACAGGGGTCCCTTAAGGGGTTCCAGGAGCAGGTTCATCGCTCTACCCACTAGCCCTGGGGCAAGGTTGTAGCTAGCCAGGTGTTGGTGCTGGGAGTTGTAGTTCAGTAACCTGTGTAGGGAAGCCAGTTGCACTACAACTTTCTATATCCCCTTACTAGGGACTGCCATACAGCTCTCCCTGCCCATTTAAAATTTGTAAAATTAACATGGTAATTGGGGTGTGGCAAAAATTTTTTGCTGCGCTACACACGGAAAACAAACCTTTATGCAGCAACAATGTCTCCTGTACTTTCCTTACAATCCGCTCTCGGCTGGCAACGAAAATATTTTAATATTTTATGGTTGGGGGTCACCACAACATGAGGAACTGTATTAAAGGGTCACAGCATTAGGAAGGTTGAGAACCACTGATATAGATATACGATAGCTTTTTACATGTTCCCTGTGACAATCCTCTTTGCTCCAGTCCCTATTTTAAAAATTAGAGTGAATAATGCGGAGGAGATACAATAGTTTTTTGAACTTCCTGTGCTCCAATCCCCATTGCTCTGAAAATGTGTGAGAATAAAGGGGAGGGAGCGGGGGCGGGGGTGACAAGCAACAACAGGCCTGTAAATCCAGCCCTGAGAACACTGTTAATGGACAGTATACCCCATTGTCCAACATAATTTCAGTGAGATGGTGTGTGCTGAACAGTGTTTTTCCTTATTCATGAAAAATCTACGATTTTTGTTATTTCTTGACATAAACAGGGACTCTGAAACTATTCCATGTGTGCTTTTATAACTATTTTGTTAGCAGGAATCCATTCTGCAATGGGGTTATCTGCACATTGACAATTGAATGTAGCTCACAGGAGCAATATCCTGGTAGCTGTGGGATTTGAAATTTATGCCTATGTAAAGGACTGGCATATGCTAGTATTGTATAGCAATGTAAATACAATTGTGGGATAAGGGGATAGTAGAATAGCATGTTGATTAAATAATAATTATTATCTTCTAACTTAAAAGCAAGAAATCCTTACTTAGCTTATCATACTATACCATGATCTTGAAAATATTAAGGTTGCAAACATCACCATTCATACTTCTCTGAAGCACTCTACACAAAACACATGTGTTGTGTCTGTTCCTGCTAAAGAGGGGTGGTATTCAAGGAAAATCAATTTTATAGGATGCTTCACATAGTCCATTTCTATATGTAAAAAAAAAAATGTCTAGACCACTGCTTCCCCGATGGCTTGGATTGGTGGTTTGAGGTCACCCTACAGACTATTTTTTTTTTTTTGAAGAATGATATTTCTGTTAATGCTCTCCTCCATCATTATTGTTTCCTTTGGTTAATCCCACTCCACTACCTGCTGACTTTTTGCAGAATCCCCTTTATGGGGATTAGGTTAAAAAAGTGAGCGTTGTGGGGGTGCTAATGGGATTTTAGGGGAATGTGATACTGGGCACATGCAAAGAAGCACAGAAAAGGACATAGGACCATATTTATTAACAGGGTTTAAGAGCAAAATATTGACCCTGGAATTAAACATGATTGAGTCTAACAATTTGCACTGGTTAAAAACAGCATGCACAGAATCAAGGGGAGCCCTGTGCATTACATAAGAGCAATTGCAGGGCTGTGTAATTACGGACTGCTGACCCCACACAGGTACAAATGTACAAGGCAAATATCAATTCAGTTCAATGGCAACTCAAACAGAAAAAAGGTATTTCACTGTCTACAAATTTGCCATGGACCTAAACCTCACTAAACCTAAATAAGCAGATATCACTACATTTTCTAATGAAGTTGTAGAGTTGTTTACAGTATATTATTAAATTATTTTACTTCTGTCAAGAACATTGTAACCATACATAGGATAACACATGTGTGTGAATTTAAATAGCTTGTTGTCAAAAATATTGGTGCCCCAGTATTTTACATTTTCTCCTTCCTCAACTTTATTTTTTTGAAATATTTGTATTATAACAGATTCAAAAAAGCTGTAGGAGTCATGTCTGATGGCACTACCAGATTTACCTGCAGAGGGAAACAAATCTACCACTTTCTGAACACCAGCACCTTTACTGAATACACAGTAGTTGAAGAAATGGCAGTTACTAAGATTGATGGTGGTGCATCTCTGGATAATACATGTCTCATTGGATGTGGTTTCTCCACTGGATATGGGTCTGCATTAAATAGTGCAAAGGTAAATATTTATTTGTAATATTCTGTGCCTGCAGTTAAAGCTGTTCCTATCAACTACATGGATTGAAATTGCATTTGACAGGGGATGGCGTGGGGAGCAGTAATTTAAGGGTTAGTGTTCATACATGTAACTCATAAGAGAAGACTAATCTGGGGCGTTGGCACTTGCTGCAAGTTGCTTAGAGTGCAAGTGCCTTTGTGTGAGTGTGTGCTCTGCTTTGAATCCCTTGTTGCACTTAGATAGATAATGTAGACAAATAGACGTCTATAACAGACAATAGTTTCAAAGCCAGCATTCCATTTCTTTAGCCATTACATTCATCCAGTATCACTCACTCAGTTCCTCTAACATGTTCAAGGGCAGTAGCCAGTAGTTCAATATAGGGTAGTACTTACGTTCCGGACCTTCCTGACTTGGCTCTGTGATCCGGTGTACATCCACACCCCTTCAACACTCCAAGTCACTCGCTGTCAACCATCTGGCACTCAACTAGTGCCCCTTGGTTGCTCCAGGTGGGATTACCGTCAACGTTCCGACCAGAGGTCTTCCACCTTATCAGGATGTGGCTGCCTTTTTATACTTTTTTTCAAAATCTCTCTAGTGGTGAACGTCCCAAACTACAGCTAATTGTGGTGCTCCCCAATGACTGTTAATACACTTCTACATACAACTTTTAGATACAATTCACATTGTCATTTGCACCACAGTTAACAGGTCATATTTTAACCCTTTCATTCATGCTTACATTATGATTCACTCTCTTACAAACTACCTCCATTCTAGACCTAGTGGTAATTTCTGAGTTCCCCTAGTTGTTTAGTTAATGGATACAACTGGCTTTCCCCAAACAAATGTTTACTTATGACTAGCAATTCTAGGAACTGGGGGAAGTGGTGCCCAACAAATTGGTTCCCACCAGTAATTTGATTAGTTCTTTAAGAGAATGACAATATAATGTACTGTTGTTCTGAGCTCTTAAACTTGCTTGTTTGCTTCAGAAACACTACTATAGGTTATATAAACAAGCTTCTGTGTAGCCTTGGGGCAGCCATTGACAGGAGAAAACGGAGAAAAGGCACATGCTATGCAGCAGATAACAGATACAGTAAGCTTTATTTTATACAATGGGATTCTTCAGAACTTATCTGTTAACTACTATGTATCCTGTGCTTGAATGGCTGCCCCCATGGCTACACAGCAGTTTGTTATATAAACTATATAAAGCTGTGTTTCTGAAGAAAATGCACACAGTTTACCCGTGCAAGGCAACAGTACATTATAGTGTCATTGCTTTAAAACAATTTAATTTTTTGATGTTACTGTTTCTAAATAAAATTGGGGGCATGGACAGCAAATGAGGTGTAGCATTTATAAATGCACTTGGGCAAAAAAACATGAATGCTAATTATACACTTAATGGAACTTTGTTGGGGTCTTTTTAATTGAGAAAGATGTGATGGTTATTGTGGATTACAAACTGTGCAACTCTTGGTAGTGTTAGCTATAGCAAATAAATTGTTGTCTTGTATAAAAAGGTTGTTGGCTTAAAGGGGAAGGAAACCCCCAGGCGCTAACTCAAACCCCCCACCCCCCTCCAGTAGGCCCTCCCCCCCTGGCCTACCTCTCCCCCCGGACTATTGCCCCTAAGTCCCTACTTACTCCTTCAAGCAGGTCCCCTCCAGCAATGTTAACAGGGACCCTCTTCTCTTCTAACCGATTCTTCCTGGATCTGACAGCGATGGGCTGTGCATGCGCAGTAGGACACCGGTACTAATGCGCATGCACCGAAAGTTCACGGAGTTCGCCAAATGAACTTCGTGAACTTTCGGCGCATGCGCAGTAGCACCAGCGTCCTACTGCGCATGCGCCGCCGACGGAGCCTGATCCAGGAAGAAGAGAAGAAGGCCCCATGAAGAATCCTTTAGAAGAGAAGATGGCCCCTGTGAACATCGCTGGAGGGGACCTGCTTGAAGGGGTAAGTAGGGACTAAGGGGCTATAGCCCGGGGGGGAGGTAGGCAGGGGGGGTGTCATACAATAGGTAGGATATGTAAGAGGTGATGCAAAGGTGTGCAAATAAACTAATCTTATAATATACTTATACATATACTTCTATGTTTTTGTACAGGTGCACCCAGGATCTACATGTGCCATATTTGGCTTGGGAGGTATAGGGCTTGCTGTCATTATGGGCTGTAAGATAGCTGGGGCTGGTCGCATCATTGGAGTAGATGTCAATCCTGACAAATTTAACATAGCAAAGGAACTAGGAGCCACTGAATGTATAAACCCCAAGGATTATGACAAGCCAGTAGCACAAGTGATTATGGAGCAGACTGGAGGTGGAGTAGACTATGCATTTGAATGTGTTGGCCACATTGAGACCATGGTATGTTGTTAGGCTACATCTCTAATCCTAATTTATTTTTAATGCTAGCATTAAAAACAAATTCTAATTATCAGTTGGAGATAAAAAAAAAAAACAACCCATTTTGATACAGAGAAAGGACTCATCAAATACTTCCCAACTGTGCACAACCCCAGGAATATCTTGGTTCTACTTTGTGTAATACAGGTATGGGATCCATTATCCAGAAACCCAATAGATAAAGCTCTGAATTACAGGAAGGTCATCTCCCACAGACCAAGTTTGAAGCAAATAATTCTAGTTTTTAAAAAGTTTTTTTTTCTCTGTAATAATAAAACCGCACCATGTACTTGATCCCAACTAAGTTAATACATCATTATAGCAGGCAAACAATCCCAGTGGGTTTCGTTAATGTTTAAATGACTTTTAGTAGGCTAAAGTACTGGCTAACAGGCCCCATACCTATATAGCAGTGACACTCTAATGAAAAACAAAATTGCTAAGTTTTACTGAACATCCTGTTGGCTGGTAACACTAGGCTGTAGGTGAAATGTCATTTACTGGTAAAGTAAGCCATATGGAAGGTTCCATGTGTAAACACAAAGTAAACAAGGTCTTCAACGCATCTTTACATTATATGCACATGCTTGAAGTATGTAAGTACAGGTAGGCATTTTTTATACTCTAATCATTGTGATTCATTTCTCAGTTAGCTGCCCTGAACGCAAGTCACTTTGCATATGGCACCACAGTTATAGTTGGAGTGTCTGCACCTGAATCAATCATTACCTTTGATCCAATGATCCTGCTGAGTGGACGCACACTGAAAGGCTCTGTCTTTGGAGGTACAGTCAGTTTTATTGTCTGCTTACAATTTACATTGTCCAATACTGATCTGTAAGAAATACAAAATGTGTTTTTAAAAAGTGAATTGGAGTGACTCAGAACATAGTGCCTTTGGAGCATCTGTACCATTCAGTGTTTGAGTTTGCTGCTTTTGACAAAAGTTCCAGCACTCTAATCGGTGATACACGTACTAGTAATTTTAACTACTGGGTGTGCTTAGAGTAGAAAAACCCATGTGTAAAAAGGGAGCTGCCATCCAGACAGCTCTTTCAAATGAAACATCAATCCAGATATATTTTTAAACATCTCAACCTGTTATAAACTTATAGATCAACCTTGCCTACCACCCCCATTTATGCCCCAGCACAGCAATCATCACATGTCCTGCACTTCTCTTCCACTGCTCACCTTCTCTCTAGATCCTCACTCTTTATACTCTCACGTAGCCTGTGGTTAGGTACATGCACCTGATCCTCCTTTCTGGTGCATACATAAGATTTAGGGACAATGAAAACATTTGTCTTGATGACAACTTTCACAAAAAGGTGAATTTCAATGAATGAAGGAAGGAAACAAAGGTTAACTTTTTTGTTTAGCAGAAGTAAAATTTATTTGGCTGAACAGTTTGAAAATGACAGTTTTGTAAACATACTGGGGCTCATTTATAAATTTTGCGCAGAGCAGAACAATTCGAACAGTGAAAATATTTGCCCTGGGCATGGTTATATTTATAAAGCTGGATAAGAGTGGTGTGTTTAATGTGCAAACAGAATTACAATTTTTTATCTGCACTGCAAATGTCCATAAGGGATTCTTAAATATGGCATAATTGCAAATTGCAAATTTTGATACAAACACTCTATGACTTTGGTGTTTGGTCGCAAAAACCCATCTCATTTATGAATATTTGTGCCAAATACAAATTCACAAAAAAACTGAAAAACGGGCACAGCAGTGCAATATTTCAGCGTTCAGGAATAAACATGGTCAATACAACCATTTGTGAATAAAAATGCGTTGGGAAAACTTTATAAATGACCCCCACTATGTTGATGCATCCTATGTGTATAGAACACTTATATGACCCTATCCTGTTTGTATGACGCATTTTAGGTAGGACTGCAGCTGGCTTTGCACACTGCACCTATTCAATAAATCACAATTGTATACTGTATGTAGCAACCTTATACCCTTACATAAAAGAAAATACTATTACTTCCATATTACTTCTTATAAGAAAAGGGAACCTAAAAAATAAAAAAGCAATAGCAATATAAGCTATACTGTACTGCAAACTCTGTGTCTGGCATTACACATATTAAGGGATACTGTTCAACTGACTGGAAAAAGAAGAAACATAAAACACAGCCCCATAACCTGAAATTGCTTGAAAGGCAAATGAAAAAAATCTGAAAAGATCTTCTGGTCTTTATTAACCCAAAGACAATAGTTAATATTAAGGTAGGGTCAGTCTGCTTTACAATGATTACTGAATAATCAGTAACACTTTAGATACTCATTCTTTAAACCAGTTAAATCATTGCTGCCTCTGTTAGTAATGAATTCCATAATTCACATAATGCTCAATTTCCGCTCATGTTCTCTTGTGATCCTAAAAAAATTTTTGGCAAATTTTACATTGACATTGTATATGTTGACATATCTATAAAAATAGCCCCCCATTTCTAAGAAAAATAACCCCAATGTATTTTTATTACAGTACGGGCTGTTATTGTGATTCATTTTGTTGCTCTTCTCTGAACCCTTTTTGCATGCAATGGGCAAATTATTTTTGTATATTGTGCAATTTAACATCTCATCTAAATAAGGGCTCCAAAAAAGTGAACGGAGTCCTTAAGAGAAAATCAAACCGAATGTGAAAAACAAGAATATCAGTACTTACTGAGAATTGCAATAAAGTCATTCTGAACCAGTCACAAACATTGTGTATTGTCGACTGTTTTTATCTTTATTGATTATACCTGTTTACAGTTGTGCCCACACCCTGGCAGAATTTATGATTTCTTAACCATTTTTCTGAGAATATGAATGATAACACAAAAACTTTTCTTTCACTCATGGTTAGTGGTTGGCTGAACCATTTATTGTCAAACAACTGTGTTTACTCTTTTTAAATCGTAATCACTACATTAACTACCCAAATCCTGATCAAAACTTTACATACACTGGTGATTTGACCTGATAACATGCACACAACTTGACACAAAAGGGTTAGAATGGCTATTAAAGGTAACCATCTTCACCTGTGATCTGTTTGCTTGTAATTAGTGGGTGTGTATAAAAGGTCAATGACTTTCTGGACTCCTGACAGACCCTTGTATCTTTCATCCAGTGCTGCACTGATGTTTTTTGGATTCTAAGTCATGGGGAAAGCAAAAGAATTGTCAAAGGATCTGTGGGAAAAGGGAGTTGAACTCTATAAAACAGGAAAGGATATAAGAAAATATCAAAAGAATTGAGAATCAGCAGTTTTCAAACTCTAATTAAGAAGTGGAAAATTAGGGGTTCTGTTGAAACCCTACCACAGTCAGGTAGATCAACTAAAATTTCAGCCACAACTGCCAGACAAATTGTTTGGGATGCAAGGAAAAACCCACCAATAACTTCAGGTAAAATACAAAAAATATTGGAGGAAAATCTGCACTCATCAGCCCGAAAGCTGTGCATGGGATGTACTTGGACTTTCCAACATGACAATGATCCAAAACACAAGACCAAGTGACCTGTCATTGGCTACAGCAAAATAAAGTGAAGGTTCTGGAGTGGCCATCTCAGTCTCCTGACCTCAGTATCATTGAGCCACTCTGGGGAGACCTCAGACGTGCAGTTCATACAAGACAGCCCAAGAATGTACGGGAATTGGAGGCTTTTTGCCAGGAAGAATGGGCAGCTTTACTGTCTGAGAAGATGAGCCTCATCCACAACTACCACAAAAGACTTCAAGCTGTCATTGATGTTAAAGGGGGCAATACACGGTAGTTTGTGTAGTGATTATAATTTAAAAAGAGTAAACACAGTTGTTTGACAATAAATGGCTTCAGCCAATCACTAACCATGAGTGAAAGAAAAGTTTTTGTGTTACCATTCATATTCTCTGAAAAATGGTTATGAAATCATAAATTCTGCCAGGGTATGTAAACTTATGAGCACAACTATACCTACAACTGTTTGCTTCTTTTATGCATTCAATAAAAAGGAAATATATCCTTTTCTCACACTCTGTTTTCTAGGCTGGAAGAGTAAGGTGTCAGTTCCACAACTGGTTTCAGACTCTATGGCAAAGAAGTTCGACTTGGAAAAGCTGGTGACACATCGATTACCATTAGATAAAATTAATGAAGGGTTTGATCTTTTACATTCTGGCAAAAGGTAAAAATAATTTTTTTAAATTAATTACTGCTAAAATTTGCATTGTATGATGCATGCGCATGTAAAGAACTGATCATGTTGACGTTCTCTTGATACAAGCCATCTCAATTTGACACTGCATTGTATGTTACTGCTTGAGAGACATATATCTCCTACGCTTAAAGGACTAGTAACATCAAAAAAGTTTTTTTAAAACACCAACACAAATTTAACTTTAAAACCACAAAGCCTTTATTAAAGGACCAGTAACAACATTTTCTTTTTTAAAAATGAATTTGTGCTGAATGAAAAAAAAACACCAGGACACATTAAGGGTTAAATTTGCAAAGTCTTTATTAAGCAATAACTTACCGATACTGCTCTTACTCTCCTTTTCAGAAAAGGCGATCCGGTGATGATCCATCATGCGGAACTTGATTTCTCCTCCCTGGCTATCTCTTATAGAAGACAGGAAGGAGAAATCGATCGCCGCACAATGGATCGTCGCAGAATCACCTTTTTTGAAGAGAAGCGGAAGTGCAGTATCGGTAAGTTATTTCTTAATAAGGACTTTGCAAATTTAATCCTTAGGGGCAGATTTACTAAGGGTCGAATTCGAGGGTTAAAAAACCCTCAAATTCACCTTTGGCGAATTTTTGCTAGCGAAGTAGATAGACTTGCGCAACTTCACACCCTTACGCCAGGCGAAGTTGCGCACTGACGAAGGATCGTAATTACACAAATTCACTAAGATCATTATTTTTCTGAACATTACCACTTACGTTAGACTTTACTTCGCAAGGTCAGACCAGGTGAAGTTCAATATAATAGATAGGAGTTTGAAAAAAAAAAAGTATACATTTTTCTAAGTCCCAAAAAAACGCTGGCGTGTTTTACCATTGCAGGGTAATAGTCTGAAAAAGATCGATTTTTTTGGGGGGGGGGTACCCTCCTTCCCCCCTACATTTCCTAACACATGGCAACACAACTATACAGAGGGCACATGTAGGGCAATAGGACAACTTTATTTTATTTATTAAAGGTTTCCTGGGCTTGTGTAGTGTAATGTAGTGGCTGTAACATATACTTCTATTATACGTTAAAGTTCCCGCTGTATGCAAATTAGGCTTCGGTAGCGTAACTGCGCTCTGCCTAGCGAAGTAACACTAGCGCAACTACACTACCATTTGCCAACCTGAGCGTAACTTCGTACTTTAGTGAACTTGTGTAGCGCTGGCGAAAAGTGCCTTTGAACGCTAGCGAAGCAACGCTAGCGAAGCAACGCTAGCGAATTTTCGGATCTTAGTGAATTTGCCCCCATGTATTTTATTATATTTGCAGGAAAACTCATTTTGTGTTATAACAGTACAGGAAAACATTGTCACATGTTGTATTTCATAATGTATTATATATACAGTATATATGTGTGTTTTTATAGGGTCATGGAACTCTTCCATGACTTATAATATCGCTATATTAATGGGGAGTTCATGATTAACAAATGTCCCAGTAGCACTTCCTGCATGTGATGACAGTTGCCCATGCCCAACACAAATTCATAACTGGAGATGCAGGACTATTTGCTTACCTTGTAGTCTCATTGCTAAATATGCCATAGCAAAACATATGCATGTATACAATATTAATCATTTGTGATCTTGTTTTATCTTTGTTTTCAGTATTCGAACAATCTTGTTGGTTTGAACAGTGAAAAAGTTGCATTTACCAGCACAGAATAAGCCTAGATGTTCAAGAATCCAGATGCATCGCTTGAAATAATAAAGCCAAAGTCAATTTAATTTCCTGATGCGTGCATGTTTCACAGAAATTATCTCAAAAATTATACAACATAGTAGACTGAAAAAAGGGCAAGTTGCCCTTAAAGGAAAACTATACCCTTTTTTAGGTGCTGTCTCAAATAGTGTATTTAAGTAAAAGCATCCCATAACATACTTGTATTTGCATTTACTTACATAGAAAACATATACCTAAGTAACAGCATCTGTCATTAGTGATGGGCGAATCTCCCCCATTTCGATTTGTCGAAAAATTCTCGAATTTCCAGCGAAATTCGCAAAATGGCGAAAAAATTCACGAAACGAGTTGTGTTTTTGACGTGAGGCTTCATTTTCGATGCGTCGCTTCAAAAACGACGCGTGACTCGTTTTTTTCGGCGCTTATTTTTTGGCGAATTTTCGCTGGTGTTTCGCAAATTTATATAAATAGACATTTTCCATGTTATGAATGAAGCCCAACCCTCTTAATCGGG
>CM044431.1:77578724-77590218 GCA_024363595.1 Xenopus borealis | reverse complement strand
GGGGTGGGCTGCGGGGATGTTGACCCTGGTCCAATAGCACCTTCATACTCGGTCGATATCTTTCCAAAAGTCAGCCAGATGAAAATTGGACAGGACTAAAAATCCCATTGGATTGTCCCCGCATCTGTTCATCTGTATGGCCACCTTTAGAATTGTGAGACACTGACTGACATACCAAAAGCCAGAGAGGAATTGCTGCTCCTACTGAGACAATTACATTTAACAGATTGCTGCATATTGGAGTCAAACAATCTATAGTCAAGATCCCTGTGTTAACAAACCATATGAGAAAAACATTATATACACAGTAACACAAAACATTGCAGGACTATAGGCATTTCAGAAAAAAACAAGTCTTACAAAAAAAATCAATAAAGAGGAAATTACAGGCACCCAAATTAACATTTATGAAAGCAGTATTTATAAAATATTTATGAATACCAAACTACGTTTTTCTTAATCTGAATGTTACAGAATAAAGCTCAGTCCTTATAGTACACCAGAAGACTGTTTGCTGGGAGGAATATACGTATCCCATTTGTATTCTTCTTGTGTAACATCACTCCTTTCTAGCATATTTGATCTGTAAACCTGGAGTTCCTTTTATAGAATCCTTTTTATGTTGTATGTATCATACCCAATGGGTATTGCTTAATTAATTGAGCCAAATGGCAACAGAGGTAGTTAGATAACTGTTACTAATTATACCATAACGTGATTACATGCGTTTATACTGTACCTAGCTATTTCTTGCCCATGTTACATTCATCATGTAATTATATATATATATCCTTGAGCTTTTAGGTGTGTTGCTGCAACCATTATGATGATTCCACTTTGTCCTATTATATAAGTTGCATGTACTACTTCCGTCCAATTAATGTAGAATTCCTTATAATGTAACACATAAACCATTTCCCTGCCAGCTTCTTTTAAGGGGGTTTAAGGATGCTTCAGGAAAAGTGTGTTGCTAGGTAACATGTTTTTCCCATAGTTTATAACCTTGAACCCAGAAATGTAAGTGCTATTGCCAAACTGTCATTTTAATTCATGTAGCACATTATTGGTAGGAAAGGGTTTAACAATCTAATCAGTCTGTTTACCAAAACATAATACAACTTACCAGTACACAAAAGGGTTAAAATTATCTATTTTCTGGCACCGTCACGGTGCCAGTATCAAAAAGTAGCTTTTTTTTTATTCTATATAGTTGCATGCTTAGTAAAGTGCTTTCACAGCTGAAATGCAGAACATATAAACATGGGCACTTTATATACTACATGACTCAAAATTGTTGGCCACTCAGTCCTTGAAATAAGAAAACATAATTGCAAATAAAAAAAAAAAACTTGATTAACAACTTGACAGCTATGGCACCTCAACAGCTTTTAGTTTTCAAGTGTTTTATGTTCGCCTGTAAATTCACAAAATGTACCAAATAGGACTTCACTTATTATTAGTTTATTAGCTCAAGGTATAGCATGTCAACCTGCGTGCCTGCCAACATGGAATAAATGTATTGGCAAAAAATAGCGGCACTCACAGGATTTTTCAATTGCCCAAAATGAAGAAAGTTTATTCAAACTCAGTGAGTTTGAATAAACTTTCTTCATCTTTGGGCAACTGAAAAATCCTGTGATATACTCACCAGGGACGGATTTGCATAGCAGGCACCCCTAGGCCTGCTGCCATGCATCACCCCTGTCCCCTCCCCTTTATTTGTGCATATGCAGGTCGGGAGCACTGGGACTCTCACTGGGATCTTGCCGCCCTAGGCCCTTTCCACAAATCCGAGCCTGATACATCTAAGAAGCAATATTGGCTTGGTTGCAGTCCTAAAGGTGCATTGAAGTATCAGGAAACAAAAGGTAGGTCGCACTCATTGGTCTTAAGTGAATCAAGGTGACAATTTATTTGTGGGAACATCCCCTAATAAATTCCCACTTAAGACCTGTGAGTGTGACCTACCTTTTGTTTCATATATATCTTGATAAAGGTTCCTGGTGAGGACCAAAATGTCAATTTAATTAAAAAAAAGTACCCGGTGTGCATCAGCATTTTCTTATATATATATATATATATATATATATATAACATCTCATAACAATGCCAATAGCATCCTTTATCATTTTCTACCTGCAGTTGACATTCACTTTATTGACTATACTCTTTACAGTCTCTTGGTGGTCAGCAAAAGGGCAGCTAAAGGGTGAATTAAAAAGGGTATGATTTAGTACCCACAAGTATTCACTAATGTTCTTTATAGTGCCACAGGTGACATTTGCTTTCATTTATGGTAAAGAAGATTTGGGGGACACTTAGTTTTCTTTAATTAAAAATGTAACAGGACAGCTTATCAATACAGCTCTGTTTGTTTGGTTCATGAGGTACATCAGTATACACATCTCCTTTAACATAGCGAGAGTGCAAACTAGAACCACCTACTTTTGCATGCACAACTGCATGTACAAGAAACAATGCAAAGGAGAGAGCAATGCAAAAGAGAGATGATTATATCATATTTAAAGGCATAAGCAGTAGGTGACCCTTCTTTCAAGATAATACAACCAGACATGGTATGGTGCCTTATCATCAGTCACAGATTACCAAGGTGTGAGATGGAGTGTAACCAGAGGATCAGTGGATCATTGGTGCCATAGGTATGTATGTAACTTTTATTGGGAAATCCCTCAAAAAAATTTAGATCGAAAATGGATCAAAAGGGTCCGTTTTCAATGGAATTAAAATTGTTCATATGCATTGTTCGATTCAAATGATTTTGGTCAAAAATCCTTCGAATTTCCAGAACTTAGAAAAAATCTCTGTAAGGGTTCTAGGAGGTCCCCCATAGGCTAAAATATCAATTCTGCAGTTTTATGGTGGTGAAATGTCGAATTGTTTTAAAGAGACAGTACTTCAAAAATTTTCGATTTTTTTAAATTTGACTCGAATTTCGGGCTATTCGATAGTCGAAGTAGCCAAAAATTACTTTGAAATTCGAAATTTATAAATTCAATTTTTCACCATTAGTAAATGTGCCGCTAAGTATGAATAAACAGAATAACAAGACAGATACTAGGTCACACATTTCACCATTCTCATATGTATTTGCAACAGTATCCAGATTTATACGTCAGCCAATACCACTTGTAAAGCCACATTCATGTAATTGGAGGGCGATGGTCATGAAAAGCTGAATTCCCTCTGGGATAACGTTGAAAACATGGTTATACTATTTTTGTGGGTTTTTTTACTTTATACGTCAGACGACCGCACATGTATTCTTAATCATGAACTTTAGATGTCACTATGACTCCTTGAAAGATATATAGAAATTGTAACTCTCTCTGTAGCGCCTTACAGTTCTCGATCTTCTAATAGGGTTATATAAACTACATTTTAAAGCATTTTTGACTTGGAATATTGCGTTGCTGATTTGTTCATTTGTTCTTTTTTTGTACAAATTTCAAATGCCATTCTAGTTACACCAGCTTAATAAAAAGCAATTCCTTTTCTTGCTGTGCAGAATGACTTGACTGGAAAGAACAATCTCCTCCCTCAATCTGGCAGCGGTAGTATGTAATTAATAATGCAGAACTGGTTGCCAAGATCACAGAGCCGGCATCGGGGGCACAACAAAAAAACTGCTGTACAAATTACAGCAACATAGCAAATCAAATGAATTCTTATTGCTAAACATGTTCTTTAGCCTGTGAAAACTTCAGAGCAAAATGCCAGACAGAGACACGCTTGTATCATCAGCCACTTTACATGCGGTAACCAGAGCTGCCTGGGTAGGGGGGTGATGGGTGAGAGTGGGGGTGGCAGCTGCAGGCTCTACATTACACCAATCATATGCAATGGGAAATTAAAGAATCTCCATTGCTCTCAATGGATTTATCTCTTTTTTTTTTTCCAGTGAGGGGGCTTTATCTTGTGTAACTGAGGTAATTAGTTTAGCTTACTAAAGTGTAATACCAGAGGCTTATACTGGCTGGCTTGAAGATATGAAAGCTGTTATTATTATAAACTGAAACTTTATCCTCCAGATAATGAAGAGAGGTCCTCTGAACTTGCTGTTATCAAGCTACAAAAAATGTCCTCTCCTTTAATGAAAACAGGAACTGTTTGTCCATATATTCACGCAGTCAGACTATGTCAAAGTCGTCTATGAGCTGGCCACTTCCCTTTAGAATTCTATTGTTTCATCATTATATATTTGTCACTAGCGCAAGATTTACCTGTATTGCTTTTAACGGTAAAACTCTCAATGGTTGCCCTTTTATTGACCACCACTGGCATCAACTGACTGGAGTTAGGGTATGATGGGATGTACAACACGAGGCTGGCCACTGTTCCACTATCTATTCTCCGCTTGTACTGAAAGGCAGTAGATTTACTGAAGAGCATTCATCAATATAAACCAATAAAATGTTTACTATAAACAGGGGACCAGTAAATTCTACCTGCTGACTTTTATTTGTTACTGCACCTGGGTAGAGACCTGCGGTCTTCCCATAATTGCAACGCTGCCTGTGTGTTGTACTGTACGGCTAGCATGAAGGCCTATCAAATGTGAGTGATTATAAACTTTCTGCCCTAGATATCCCACAAAGTCTAGTCTGAAACACTTTTCAAATACGTTGAGAATGAACACTGACTGTAAGTCCCGCAAATTCATTAAGCTAAAACAATATTTTGTTATCTCTGCAATCTTATAAGGTAAGAGGAATGCAACCAAATGTTGGACCTTAAAGGGTAGTTTGAACTCAAAAGTCCTGAAGGACATTGGTTTATATTATCTTTTTGAACCTATAAGATTTATTCCCATAGTAGAATACACACTGCCACTCTGCTATTGTATTTGGTTTGAATTAATGTGATATTTAATAAGATCTAAGCATATTTCAAATGGACTTGTTCGGAAATTCTCCAGTGGATGATTTCATTAGAATGTGTAAAACCCCAACAGAGATATGGAGCACACAAGACTGCATCTAGACTTATAGGGGCACATTTATTTAAGTGTGAATTTTCTCTTTGTCTAGCTTCATCAAAGTTCACCGTAGCTCATCAGGCGTATTTTCACAACAGATATCATATTTACAAAAAATTGGAAGTACACCTTTTCAAATGAAATGTGGTGTATTTTCTCCTGATGTAAATTCTCTATGAAAATTTGCCAGTATATTTTCCCCATACAGTTGTAGTGGGGAAAATTCCATGAATTTTTCCATGAAGAAATTACATATATGGAAAATTAGCTTGGAGGTGGTGATGTCAAAAGTGGCTGCTCTATCTTTGAATTGGTAGTTTGCCAGCCTGAACCTGGAGAAATTTATTTACGTGAAAATTCACTCTTGTGCTCTTAGTAAACTGGACAATATTCACAGGAGAAATTTCACCTGGGGAAGAGATGTGAATTTATGCCAATTTAAAGAGAATTTTCACCACTGCAAAGTTTATTTTCTAAAATGTGTATTCTGCTTTTAGTAAATTGGGGATTTTTGGTAATATCACTTATAATTTTCAATTTCGCCCTTTAGTAAATATGCCCCATAGTTTTAGGGTCAGTAAGGCCATTAAGTGGATATTGCTTGAAATTTTCTGAATGTCATAGATATATATGCCTTTTTAATAATATTGAGGGTTGCCACCTTTTTAAAAACTGAATACCAGAGAGGGCAGGCAGCAGAAGTAAAGAAGGCGAGGTGATGTCACAAATGGGTGGGCCCATGACATGAAGGAGATATTACGTATTTGCTGAAAAAGACTTAGCCGATAAATATGTAATACCAACCCCGGCCTTGGATGGTATTTTAACGACATGGCCACATGATGGGTGCAAACCTATATTAGAGGTAGATAATGATTGCATTTAGTTTTGGCATCACATTCTGTTTAAATATCTTATGAAAGTTTGTGTTCTTAATACCAAACCTTTTTGTAATATGTAAATTGTTTTTTAACCTGGAAGTGCTAGTAGTTTCCTCAGGTGGCTTTTTTTTGCTATAATGATATTATTCTATAAGTTAGCAATTTGCGTGAGAGTATTGTGCATTTTTAATACAAAATCACCCTTCCATCATTGTGGCTGTGATATAAATCAATTTAAAGATGTACCTCCATTCTATTATGAGAATATTAGGGGTCAGCATTGAAACTGCTTCATTTATGTGTCTATTTCTATTGGTCATCCATTGCATTATTGAACTATATTATTTCTCCTGTATTGTTTACAGAGGGTACAGATAAAGGCAACCGAGCTGGAAAAGGGTATGGAAAATCTTAGCTACGAGGAAAGACTGGCCAAATTGGGGATGTTCACGTTGGAGAAGAGGTGCTTAAGGGGTGATATGATAACTATGTATAAATATATAAGGGGGTCATATAATAATCTCTCTAATGCTTTATTCACCAGTAGGTCATTCCAGCTGACATGAGGTCACCCATTCCGTTTAGAAGAAAGGAGGTTCCACCTAAATATTCGGAAGGGGTTTGTTACAGTGAGAGCTGTGAAGATGTGGAATTCTCTCCCTGAATCAGTTGTACAGGCTGATACATTAGATAGCTTTAAGAAGGGGTTAGATGGCTTTTTTTAGCAAGTGAGGGAATACAGGGTTATGGAAAATAGTTCATAGTACAAGTTAGTCCAGGGACTAGTCCTATTGCCATCTTGGAGTCAGAAAGGCATTTTTCCCCCTCTGAGGCAAATTGGAGAGGCTTCAGATGGGGTTTTTTGCCTTCCTCTGGATCAAATAGCAGTTAGGCAGGTTAAAAAAAAAGGTTGAACTTGAAGGACGTGTCTTTTTTCAACCTAATTTACTGTTACTATGTTTAGTAACACTACTGAAATGTAATTACAATAGCACAAAAGAGCAAGAAGAAAAAGAAAGAAATGACTTCCCAGCTGCATCCCAGGCCAAATCAAATATCATATATGTTAACAGTTCCTGGACAACTTTCTTCATGTAAAACCAACATGTCCTAGCATTTGTGTGCTAGTATTAGACCGCTGCTGGTGGCTGATAATTTACTGTTAGTTGATGAGGTGTTACTCAGTGAAATTCTTCAGGCATTTCCCCACATACATTTTGAAACAACTGTTTATTAGGCATAATTAGGTCTATAGAAAGTAAGTAATAACTGCAATGCAAAGAAACGTTTGCCATTATTTTAAATCTGTATAAGAGACAACCTGTAAGTTAAGCCCCAGCTGGTGAACGTCACTCTGGGGTTTAAGCATCTGTTCCATTAGCAGTTTAATATTTCTGTCAGTCATAGCCTCTGGGTCATCATGTTTCCTTATGGAGATACATACATATAAAAGGGAAGCTTAGGTATACTTTCTGATGATTAAAATAAGAGTTTCTGACTATTTCCTTAGTGTTGAATGTTTCATTATTCTGCAGTTTTGATTCTATAATGGCAGCTGTTCTTTTCTGGGATGGCCTAGCCTGCCCCTATCCTTCATTATTCTTCCACTATGCAATGGACTGTAACATTTCATTATTATACTCAAAAGGATGTGAAGAAGAACTGTTTGGATTTCCTTTTGTACTTTGCAGTGTTATGAGCATTTTATGTTTTTGGCTGAAGCCCACAGTACGAGCTTTCTAAAACTATAAAATCTGCTCATTCTGATGATTTCCGAAGATGCTTAAACCTTTCACTCTTCTTTCAGAAACATTTTTTCTGGCTTTAGTTCTGTTCTTGTTTATACCATTCTGAAGTTAAGAAAATAACAAGGTATGCTTTATGCCCAGGTATTGTAAGTGATTTGGCTTGCTTCATATTTGTTTGTGCACGAGAAAGAGACCTAATTTCCGAACAAAGAGAAAAAGTCATGCATATTATGAGCTTGTGTGTTGCTCATGACTTATTTATGTGCAAAAAATCAACATAAAATGTAGCTTTGTAATTCAGAGGCACAGCAAATGCAAAGAACAGAACAGGAGAGTAATCTGTTTAGACTGAACAAGACCTTACAATCCATTGAGGGATGCAAATATCATGCTCCCTAATTATTTGTTTGTTTTGCCTGATGTATGGTTTTTATTTTAACAGGGCAAAATATATTTACATCCATTTCTAGATTTAGACACAGGGTTTGTCCTGGTCCCCAAGCACCCGAGGAACCACAATGTGAACAATATATCAAAACAATAAAAGTTTATAAATGCGATTGTAATAACTTATTCAATAACTTGAACTTTCTAGATTTTGTTTAATGTCTAAGGTGGTGGAGAATTAAATGATATCCCGGAGTGCAAATAAAGCTGACACACGGATCAGACTCAGGCTGCTGCTCTTCAGAACCATGTGTCACATTGCCATGAATCAAAACAACATAGGCCTCATTTACAATGTGCAAAGCAGAGCAAAGGGCACAAAAACAGACATGCTTTCCACACGATTGCACCCTCTCCTGCACTTTCAAGAAAAGCCAGAGGCTTTTGTGCTCCAAAGTGTAGAAAAAGACCTGCTTCTGCACTTTGAATACAATGCTCCAAAATGCAAGTATATTCTTAAATTTTTATTATTTTTATATTCTTAACTTTATTATTATTATATTCTTAACTTTTGATAATATTTTAACTAATACTTCTTGGCGTTGTGGATTCCTCTGAGTGCTGGATGGCCCTGTCATTTTTCCCAATTCACATCCATACCAAACCACACAGACCTTCAGACCCAAAAAGAATTCCAATGTAGTCAATATGCATTACATATAGAGAAAACTGAAGCGTGATGTTTAGTAAATTATTTTATTTTTGTTATTAATTGAATAGAAAAAAATCATGTGAAAAAATACAGAAATACTTATATTAAATACACCTGTAATACTTTCAATATCTCTATATCATGTAAGTGTATGTTGAGCATGTTTTGTTCACAAGTAGGTTTAGATTTAATTCATTGAATCAAAAATCAGAATATATTGGCCATCAGTGATGGGCGAATCTCCCCAGTTTCGCTTCGTCGAAAAATCATTTTATCATTTCAATGCTCACTCATGTTTTAGTAATGTGTGCACACAATAATAAATGCTACCTAAATATGCCACACAAGAGTAAAATATTTTGAGATTAAAGGAGAAGGAAGGCTAAAATTAAGTAAGCTTTATCAGAAAGGTCTCTATAAATACACCAGTAAACACCACCTTTCTTTCCTTCTATTGTGTGCATATGTGCTTCTGTATCTAACTTCCTGTTTTCAGCATAAACCTCCAGGACTAGCTCTTGAGCTCAGTTTGCTCCTCTCTCCCCTCCCTTTTCCTTCTTTCCTCACTACTGTAATCTGAGCCCAGAGCTATGAGTGAGCAGGGAGAGACTCAGACAGGAAGTGATGTCGCACCAAGTTAATATGGCAGCTGCTATCCTAAACAATCAGAGAGAGCTTTTAGAGCTGTTTACAGTACTGTACATTCTACAGAATAAATAAAGTTTTATAGCTTGTACTATTGTGGCTAATCCATTGGCAATAAACTACTTTTGTAGTTTTCCTTCTCCTTTAAGGTAATACATAATAGGAACATGCACATAGCATAATGATGAAATGAAGTAGAAACATTTCCACCTTCCACAGAAAATATATTCCAAAATGTTGCCTGGTAAGGGATCATAATTTGGACCTTAAGTTTATTAAAAATCATTTAAACATTAAATAAACCAGACAGGATTAGTTTGTCTCCAATATGGATTCATGCAGCTTAGTTACCATCAGGGTAATGTTTTATTATTACAGAGAAAATAATTTTTTAAATATTAGAATTATTTGCTTCAAATGGACTATGCAGCTTTCTGGATAATGGTTTCTGGATAAGGGATCCCATACTTGTTTATTAAAGAGATACTGTCATGGGAAAAACAAATTTTTTCAAAAGGCATCAGTTCTTCTCCAGCAGAATTATCCACTGAAATCCATTTCTCAAAAGAGCAAACAGATTTTTTTTATATTTCATTTTGAAATCTGACATTGGGCTAGACATCTTGTCAATTTCCAAGCAGCCTCAAGTCATGTAATATGAGCTCTGATAAACTTCAGTCACTCTTTACTGCTGTACTGCAAGTGATATCACCCCCCGAAGCAGCCTGGCAACAGAACAATGGGAAGGTAACCAGATAACAGCTCCCTAACACAAGATAACAGCTGCCTGGTAGATATAAGAACAGCACTCAATAGTAAAAACCCATGTCCCACTGCGTTCCATTCAGTTACATTGAGAAGGAAAAACAACAGCCTGCCAGAAAGCAGTTCCATCATAATGTGCTGGCACAAGTCACATGACATGGGGAAGCTGGAAAATTGACAAAATTTCTAGCCTCATGTCAGAATGAATAATAGTTCTACTAACTGATGTGTTTTGTAAAAACATGTTTTCCCAAGACCCAAGACTTGCATATAAATCCCCCTTAGATTTCTTTGTAGATCTGAAATGCTGCAAAGTACAGATATCACAATCGATATAGGCCAGTTAAGTCTACTTAGGAATTGGAAACTAGGCCTGATGAGCAAGCTTCACTTCCGCCTACTGAAAAGTATAATACGTTTTTTGTAATCAAGAACTTGGGACTAAGTTTTAAGATGCCTCTGAAAATATTTGTAAACCAAGTTCCAGAGATAAGAAAGTCACTCAAATGGTCCCATAATTGACTTTCACGTTTTAAAACCAAGTTCACTTCGAAAGTAGGTTCAACCATAGAGTCATACGCTAATGTCCCTAGCGCTAAATGCTTGTGACCACATTCTAAGTTCACATGAAGAATGCATCCTCGTAGTCCACAGGGCTCAGTTAGAGAGAATTTGAGAATCTCTTGTGCCACTTTTGTGAGTAGTCCTTTAGGCACAAGGATTTTTGTGCAATGGAGTTTGGTGCATTTTGCATTGTATAGGCAATTTTCTAGCATTGATGCCAGGTGGTAAGTTCTCATTACAGTAAAGGCATCCTGGGCATTTGTTGCATTAAAAAGGTATTCCAAACTGCCAGAGCCTGTAAAAAGTAGAATCAAAGGCAGCATTACTTCAAAAATCAGTTAAGTATATACAAGTGATCAAAAGTCTTAAGGTTTATAAGTATGTATTTTTTAAGGGGTATCTCAAATGTATCTCGTATTTTTATTAAAGAAAGCTCAACCACTCCCATCTATGATTTTATCTTATCAATAAAATAACTAAAAATATTTGGGTCAGGAACAAATTTGTACAAATTTTTCTGGAATCACTTATTTTTTTCGGGTTATCATGTGAAAACCCGAAATTTTATATGGCTAATCGCAGTGCAGACTATGATATCTTCAAATAGTGATAGGGACATCTGCCATTGAATTATACAAGTTCTCAACAGGTTTGAGATGCCAGGTTTTTGGATTATGGCTTTTTGCAGCAGTATAATAAATCTCGAAAATTCAAGCTTTTTTTTCCATGAAAAAAACCAGAACAAAATTGAGGTTTAGTAAATAAATATTTTAGATACATATATATATATATATAT
>CM044431.1:77529685-77578714 GCA_024363595.1 Xenopus borealis | reverse complement strand
TATATATATATATATATATGTGTATGAACATTTGCCCCCCTGTTTGTACTATTATATCTGTACACGTGTGCATAATTCTATCATATACACAAGTACTTCTTAATAATATAAATAATAATACATTAATAATTATAAAATACAAAATAGAAAAAGGAAGCCTTTTTTCATTAATAGTACATAGAGTGCAGAATTAAACCATTTTTAGTGTTATCAAGGATTTAATCCAGATGTTATAGAAGGCTTGTGTTTAAGGCATTAACTATAGTTAATATGTATGTTATTGTATACTCTTTTAAAAACATGGAACTATCTACGGAAAATGAATGCTGCTTTACAAACAGTGGTACTCACCAGCAGGCTCCATGGTAGCTGAAAAGCTTTTTGAATTAATGTTTAAAACTCCAGGTGTCATATACTCAGTGTGATCCATCCGCTATTTGTGTGGTGTCTTGGACAATATAAGCTCTTGGAATCACAACTGCCCTTTTTATCTCTGCAGAATATTTGGTATCTTTACTCAACTGTGATTTTATTCTGAGAACCAGTAGGAAAGTTTCTCTGGAAGCAAGGAATAGCAATCCTCTCATGTTACCAACACACTGCAACAGAATACTTTCACTCTGGCAACACAACAGCAACACTACAGAGATATCATCTGTAATACATTTCAGTGGCCATGTTATTAGGAACTGAAAACCAAGACACATATGTTGTACTACTGTACATTATCTCTAAGAAATCAAATAATTTCTATCCCTTTCTATCTATTCTTTCACTCAAGTAATAAATAAAGACAAACTAGCTGGGTGTTAAGCTGGTACACAAAAATTTTTTTGAGACAAGTTTGTGCTATTTGAGACAATAAGGGTTCAGTATTTAGAAATAAAATTACAGTACAAATAGTGACAGTTCGCCAGTGCTGGGCCAGAAAGACCAGGTGCCCTAGGCAAGCTGGGCGGCCTTAGAGCCTGATAGGCGAGAGCGCCGAAAAGGGACACGTGCGCATGAAGAAAAAGTGCGCACATTTTCGTGCAGCTCTTTTCGGTGCACACATCCTTTTCGGTGCACACATCCCTTTTCAGTAGACACTCGGCAGCAAGCAGGGACCGGACTAGGGGGTAGGCAACAGTGAAGGTGCATGCCTGGCACCCCTCCAGCTTTGCGCCCTAGGCACTTGCCTACTCTGCCTACCCCTTGCAGTTTGTCAATCATTTGTCATAAGATGGAGTAAAGCAGTTTCTTGTATCTTTTAATTCAGTCTTACTCAATCCAAAATCTTGTCTATGTTTGGAAAAAACTTCTCCCAGACTTGTTTCATATCTCCAAAACAAACTAAAAATTATCTATCCCTTCCACGTACCTACCCTTAGCAACATGTATCATCTTCATAGGCAGTGTATTGAGCAACTATAATAAGATATAATGACATTTCATCAAATATCCTAGGGCTCACTTATGGTGGTGGCCATTTTTTTTGCACTTTGCCCTATGTCCTTCTGCTATTCCCTGCTCTCAAAATTGAGCAGAAAGAGTCCGCTTCATAAATAATGGCAGGAGATGTTGTCATGAAAGCATGAAAGTTTATGTAAATTCCCAATCATAGGTATTGTTATTGCTATTGTTTTTTTAGGGTGCTGTTTCCCAGAAGGTCTCTTCCTGTTGTTTAAGTAAATTCCCAATCATAGGCATTAGAATTTCCCTAAAGTAAAGAGAACGCAGAATGTCCCATTTTGCCACTGCTTACTTAAGCTTGAGTCTAGCGCATCCTTTGCATAAGTAGGCATAGTGAATTGTGAATTGGAACAATGCTTAGAGCATAGGCCTTTTGGGTGTGAAGCGGGGACAATGGCCATTTACTCTCTCACCTTTGAGCCCAGCAGGAAGTTCAGCTTGGCTAAGATTTGGGGTTAATATATTTTTGTTGCCCTATATATTCTTAAAATGATGGCTAAATTACTGATACTCCAATATTTTTCTATATCTGTACTTATTTCATAAGCTAATGGTGAACCTGACAATAGAGGTGGGACCTTCAAGGGGCTAAAAGAAAAGTGGATGTTCAAGTGGGGATTGAACGTGAAGGTCTATGATAGTATTGTAAATGTTTCATTACCATGATGCTAATGAGAGCAAAAGTATACTGGAGAAAGTAATGTGTGAACAGGGCTTTTAATTATTATTTACGTCATCCTATCAGGCCAGTGTATGCTTATTTTTTATTTCTCATTCTGCCTGGTACTCTGCTATATGTTTGCTTGGCTGTAGATTGTTTATTAATATACAGGTTGCCATGGGTTAATTGCCTTGCCTTAATTAAACCTTATTTTCACCTTTTTGGTATTAATGTTTGTCTTCATATATTAAACCTTTCAGTTGTCCACATACTTGCATGCTGGTTGCCAAGCAAAGTGTAAGCATTTTGCTCTTACTACTTACTACAGTTTCTGTAGTAAAACCTACATGGCTGGGTCACTAGGAGTTTGGAACTCAGCATCAGACTGGGGTCATGTGAACCCACAGGGGCTGCAATCTGAAGGGCCCTTGCAACGTCAGGGGCCCTCCTCCTGAAGTCTGTCTCCCTGCCTCCCCCACCCAAGCATCAATGCATGCCTTATACCTCATGCCCCTTAACTAATGCAGAGGGGTGACTGGAAATGGGCCAGATCCTGTGAAAATGCAAAGATAAAAAAAGTCATACAAAATAGGGGAGTTTGCTTTCTTTGTCTGAACAGCATGAATTGCTTAATTCAATCGCTCCATTGCTTGAGCTCACACCTCAGACTGGTAGGAACAGACTGACTGCAGAACCTTATTGTGCTAATCAGTGTAATACAGGGTTTTTCAGTTGGCATCTGTAGAGCCAGGAAAGTCGATTCACTAGAAAAGCATTATGCAAAAGTAATTCTGGGAAGCAACTTTTATTATTCTAACGTGCTCCATCTGTTATGGTTTGCCATACATATAATCCTTCCTCATATAAACCCCTAGCCCTCCATATTAATCCTTGTACAAAGCATATACAGAAATCATCTATATATTAACTGCCTGGATGCTGTCATATATCGTTTAAATATTCATATTCCAAGGAATGACCCACTCCAGGACTTCAACGTTTCAGTCCAGTCTGGACCTTTCTCAAGACATAACGTAATTCCTTGGAATATGAATATATATACTTCCTTATGTGTTCCACTGCAACATGCATATCAGTTTTGGCTTTGTTTTTTTTTGAGAAGCAGATAAAGGGTTTCATTTAGGGTAATTTCAAGTTACAACTAGCAGCAGCGAGTGTATAATAGTGATAATAATTATAAAGGTATTGGATCCCTTATCCGGAAACCCGTTATCCAGAAAGCTCCAAATGATGGAATGGCCATCTCCCATAGACGCCATTATAATGAAATAATCTACATTTTTAAAAATGATTTCCTTGTTCTCTGTAATAATAAAACAATACCTTGTACTTGATCCCAACTAAAATATAATTAATCCATAGCAGCAAAACCAGCCTATTGGGTTTATTTAATGTTTACATGATTTTCTAGTAGACTTAAGATACGAAGATCCAAATTATGGAATGATCCGTTATCTGGCAAACCCCAGGACCTGAGCATTCTGGATAATAGGTCCCATACCTGTACAATGAACTCTACAAAGAAGAGTGATATATCCAAAAGACAAGGGGTCAAATTTACTAATTGATGAAAATGCGATAGCGGCAGCTTTGCAGCACTTCGCCAGGTGAAGAAGCACTTTATGAATTTGCACTCAGTGCGGCAAACTGTAGCGAAGTAGCGCTACCGGTACTTCGCCAGGCAAAGCGCATTTACGCTAGCAATGCCTAATTTGCATACGGCGCGAACTTAAGCGTATAATAGAAGTGTATGTTACAGCCACTACATTACACTACACAACCTCAGGAAACCTTTAATAAATAAAATAAAGTTGTCCTATTGCCCTAAACATGTGCCCACTGTATAGTTGAGTTGCCATATGTTAGGAAATGTAGGGGGGAAGGAGGGTAACCCTAAAAAATATTCACTGTTTTTCAGACTATCACCCTACAAAAGGTAAAAGATGCCAGCGTTTTTTGGGACTTAGACTCCTATCTATTGTATTGAACTTAGCCATGTCTGACCTGGTGAAGTAACTTCTAGCGTAAGAGGTAACGTTCACAAAGATGTTCATCTTAGTGAATTAGCGTAGTTACGTCCCTTCGTCAGTGCGCAACTTCGCCTGGCGTAAGGGTGCGAAGTTGCGCAAGTCTATCTATTTCGCTAGCGAATTTTTGCCAGGGACACTGTTAGTGAATCGGCGAAGTTGCGAATTGACGTCACGCTGGCGAATTAGTGCTAGCGTAAGACGCTTCGTGCTTTAGTGAATTTGCCCCAAGGTGTTAAGTTAACACAATAACTTTTCTAAAATGCTTCAAATAAAAAAACCATGGTAAAAATAAAATATAAAAGCAAATGAAATAAACACAAAACATTGCTGAGGTTGAAACTTGACTAAATCAATACACATTATTCAGTGTTAATGCCCTTGGCAAATTGAAAGCCCCAAGCAGGCAGCTGAACCTGTACCTTAGTTCAACAAATATCAGCTGCCCAAGGGGTTTATCAATATATGTGTTTGTATATGTGCTAACCTATTTCCCAAACCCATAATACCTTAAATAAAAAACATAAACTCAGTATGTGAGTCAGTAGCAAAGAACTCTAAAACTAGTGAAGTAAAAATGAGAGGTCTTGAGACTCTTTGAAGGTGACAGAGTGTTAGGCAGGTGGGAGTCAGACCCTGTATAAAGAGGACATGCAACTTACTTAAAGGAGAACTATCGCAAAAATGAACATTTTGTGTTGGCTTACTGAAGTAAGAAACTTTCTAAATACAATCCATTAAATATTACGTACATTTCTGAAATAATCTTCACAATTCCCCTCTCAGAATCTGTTTCTCTTCATTCTGTCTTCATTCAGGAGTTGAGTGTCAGATGAATAATCCAATATATCTTATAGGGGAGCTTCTTTTGCCTAGAAGAAAACATCATGTCTCTCTACATGCAGAATTTGTGCAAAAGGCTGTTATTTTGCTTGCACAGGAATCCGTTATTTGAGTGAGCTCTAATACATCTACTAGGAAAGGACCCCCCACACATAAGATATATTGGATCATTCATCTGACACCTGAAGACAGAATGAAAAGAAAGAGATGCTAAAAAGGAATATTTAGGATTATTTCAAAAACAATGCAGAATTTTTAATTGATTGTATTCAGTTTCTTACTTCAGTATGAGCAAGATTACATCAAATTTTCATTTTTGCAATAGCTCCCCTTTAAAAAACTCTTTTGTGAGGCACTTTCAGATTCTGTGATGCCCATGATTTTTAACACATAGCCTGAGAAGTGTTTCCAAAATGGCCCCCATTGCCTACTATGACAACAGTTTGAGTGTTCATGCAAATGGTTCTGCAGACTGCCATGTTTCCAAGTGTCAGTCACCTGACAAGCAATTGAGTGAGTGCTTTCATGCAATTGCCATAACAGATGAGCTTTAACCATTGTCTAACCATATAGACAGCTGACCTTGCTGACTCATGTGAGGTTCAGGAATATAGAAGACTTACTGGAGATGAGTGAACAACCATGTGAGTCTAGAGGAAACTTGTGAGGCAAAAAAAGAAAAACAGTGGTAACGACATGCTAAAAACTAGATTCTATTTCACATTGAAGCAAATGGTAGTTTTTTTCTAGCAATGAGGCTGCCCTTTTACTAAAACATCACCCGCCTCTTTAAAAACAAAGGAGGAGGATGAAATTATTCATAATTAACGTCTTTGTACTTAAGCAGTAAAGAATTTATGATGAAACAAGGACAATAACGGATGAAGGAAAAAAAATTGCCTACGCTCCTTTAAGTATTGATTTCATTTAAAGACTGACAATCGGCTGCTGGCCGTGGCATACTAAATAGTTACATTCATTTACGTGCTGCAGGCCAATAGATAAACTTCATTATGTTGTCTTGCTATTATTGTTTATTTAATAAAGACTTCATGAGATGGCACTGTGTTCTATATCATTATTGTAGAAATAGAGAACACCTGCACTCAAGGCAAGAAAATAGCAGGGATCCACCTTGCTGTTTATTTGTGTGAACGTGCAACTTTTTGGGGCAAGCCCCTTTCTCAAGCATGCTTCAGAAAGGGTCTCGCCTGAAACGTTGCACATTCGCACAAATAAACAGCAAGGGGGATAGCTGCTATTTTCTTGCCTTGAGTGCCAGTGTTTTCTATATGTACTGCAATATTGGAGGTAGCCGTAGCCTCCTACACTGGGCACCAGGCTACATCATGGAGATAGTGTTAAGGGTGTGAACTACTATTTCCAGTTCTGTATCATTATTGAACAGTATCACCTTACCCGCTAATTTTGCTTTGTGATCGAGATGTGAGCCATGCATAATTCAACTCTGGTATCTGCTATACCCTGGTAACAACTTATCACAACCTGATAATACCTTGTTATGCCCTTACAACATCCACAACTCTGTCCCCGGTCCAGTATAAATATTTGTAACTCTGCTGTGATTAGTTATAGTACTGGTGTTATAAAACAACATATTTCATTATGAAATCAACACTGGGCAAAGTTGCCCATGGGCAGTTACCTATTGCAACCAATCAGTGAGTAGCTTTTTAAAGTCTGCTGCAAGTAGAATAATCAATGCAGAAATTTGATTGGTTGCCATGGGTTACTGCCCATGGGCAAATTTGCCCAGTGTTGATAAATTACCCCCAGTATGTTTTTATAATAGCTTTCCATTTTCTCAAAAGTCATACTGTATGTGTAAATGAAATCTCATGGGTTTGTGACAATCACTAAGATCATGTGTGAATACTATGGATGTTTTTACTTACCATTCTGTTGGCACCTTGTATTTAAATATTTAATTACTTAACTAGTGGGGGGAGTTACCAAAATAATCTTTGGATGTTTTAGACTATTTAACACTTTACAATGGTGTAGCTTTGCATGTCTGACAAAGGGGGTTGCCCCCGAAATGTTACATCTGACGAATAAAGTTGCAGGGGTTCGCCCCGCTTGAATTGGCCTTCTGAGTCCTGGTTTCTACATTGTTTGTGACAATCAGGACACAGTACAGGTAAAGGAACTTGTTATCCAGAAAGCTCCAAATTACAAGAAAGCCATCTCACACAGGCTCCATTTTAAACAAATAACTCTACTTTAACATTTTCAAACATGATTTCCTATTTCTCTGTAATAATAAAAAAGTACCTTGTACTTGTTCCCAATTAAGAAATGAAATGGGAGCAAAACAATTCTACTGACTTCAATGTTTAAGTAGATTAAGGGGCTGATTTACTAAAACATGAATTTATCAATTTTTTTTCTGAAAGCAAGGTTAACCTAACTCCCTTACACGTATTAAACTCATTTATCTGTCATTTTTCTCCAAAACATTGCAGTGACAAAACATCTTAAGTGTTAATTCTTAACATACAATTGATGCTTAGAAAATGCCATTTTTTTTGCTTTGAAAACGCAAATTATCGGTCGAAAACCCTGACTTTTTCAGATTATACAGTGCAGATCCCAATGTCAAGAAATAACTTCAGGGACATCGACTTTGACTTCTACATGACCTCGACAGGATTGAGATGAGTATTTTATGATTCAGATTTTAGCAGCTTTGGAGCATAATAAATCTCTAAAATATTTTTTCTCCCCTAACGAATTTGACCATAAAAATTGAGGTCTAATAAATGGGCTCCTAAAAGTATGGTGATCCAAAATACAGAAAGATCCATCTGAATAACAAGCCCCATACTAATACTATTTCTTTATTACAGAGAAGAAAATAATGTTAAAAGATGGCCTTCCTGTAATTCATAGCTTTTTGGATAATGGGTTTCTGTATAATGGATCCTATACCTGTTTTTCATGCATAATGAGGCATGGGGTTATTCTAGAAGAATTATAAAGAAAGGAAGAGCCACCAAAAGCATATTTGACTAATGTAATTATGGGAAGAATAGTGACAATAATGGACCTGAGTTCCATGACTATATAAAAGCATGAGGCCAAAGGCCAAGTGTTTTTATACAGGTCATGGAACTCCACAGTTACTTCTAATATCCTCATGTTTTACAGCTGGGGGTACTTTATTATAATACACAAGTTTCAGTGAGTCATGTGACATCACTAAGCTCCAAGTATAACCAATGATATCACTACCATTTAGTATATACGATAATTTATACATGGCTCTTTTATATATATATATATATATATCCAGGTGAGATCCAAATTATTTTTATATTGTACCGGGATGGTAATCTCCAAGCACTGTGTCTTGTGGGCAACTACACTGTTTGCGTGAGCTGCGGGGGGGGGGCAATTTTAAAAAAAAAGCTGCTGTTACCTACAACCGGAGTCTGGGCTCTATTTGCCTGCACCTTTGGTTGGGAATATTATTTGACAACAGGTGCTCTTTAACGAGTATTGAACAATCGAGTTTAATACAAAAAAATTTGAATCATTGTAAGAATTCTAATGTCAATGTTGATAAATCACAGGCTGCCTCCCTTATCTATATGCTATATAGTCTTATTAGCATTCTGTACAATAAAGTTAACTGCTCTGCTGAAGGCAAAGTGCAATGGATCATAGCTGACACATACATTCTTGCACACGCATCATATCTAATTTGTTTTGTTCCTGTCATGGAAGTAGCCATAGATCAAAGTAGCCATAGGTCATTTTTATAAAAAAGTTGTATGACATTGCACTGTGCAATCACCCATAGATTGCACCATCTGTACATACCCAGTGCCCCTGTATCTGTGTTAATCTATTAATAGCTAAATATGCATAATAAGTGTAGTAGATATGTCACTATGGACAGTGAACTCTGTAATTAGTAATTACTGGTATTCATTGGCAATGCAAAATGAAGGCAATAGACTGTAAGCTCTACAGGGCAGGGATCTTTTTTCTACTGTGGCTCTTACACATAGCACTTAACTCTGTGTCCTTATACAAGCTCTGTGTACTGTGTATATTTATTGTATTTATTGTTTGACTTGTCCTCCCTGTGAGTACTTTTATATATTGTACCCTTATGAATTGTATGGCGCTGCGGCTCCTTAACAGCACTTTACAACTAAAGTTATACATACATAAACGCCTCTGTCCCCTAGTGTCGCTTTTCTTTGTAGTACATGACAAGAACAGCAACATAAAGTGCAGTGGCTGTTCTTTATTTAATTGTATATTAGTTGGCATTTGGGATATGATGAAGGAGTGTCTGACTGCTTTATATCTTTTCAGAAACACATTTCAGTTCCTCTCATTAGAAGAATGTTATTTACTGAACACTGCCAAGCTTGCTTTTAGGACTCTGTGCTTGTAAGGCTCAATCAATTAAGCAATGGAATTTTACAGTAACAGACAGAGTTCATTATGTCTTCTGTTAATGGCTGTTAGTAAACACAATGCTTGCAAAAGGACTTAATGCGCACAGGGATCCAACCACATACCCCGCAGTACATCATTTGCACAAGCTAAAGGGCTAAGTATGTATAAAATAATATTCACCTTGATGAACCTGATTTCTGTTTACAACGGGTAATGAGAAAATGTTTAAAGCAGAATGTCGCTGTTAAATTATGTTTCAGTATTAGATAGCGGTATCAGTATGGCAGTTTACTACCAGTCTATTATATTTTCTTCCATTTTTTAAAGAAAGTTTTTTGCTCACCATTATTTGAAACGGGTGCAATTGGTTACCTCTAGAAATTTGCAAATGAAAGGCCTGTTATTTTGATCTTGCTGCTAGTAAATACTTTTGTATCTGCACCATAAAGTATATAGAGTGTTAAAGCTGTGAACCACCCCATGTTTTTGTAGGGACTTATAGAGTTAATTCTACGGTCTAAGGGAATTTCCCCAGCCTCATGGCTGAGAGTGGGGATTCTACCCAGAGTTTCCAGGGACTGAGCCTTTTCATTGGCGCGTGGCTGATTCCAAGAGTAGCCACAAGGTGTCGCTGTGCTCTAATATAAAAAGGGAAGCCATGTGCTTGGTGATCAGATCCATTACTGTTACAGATTTGTTTCTGTGCTGACTGTATTTTCACTGTGGAGATAGTGAAACCACAGGCAAAATGTAGGCGAAAAGGAAGTTCAATAGGCCTGCCAAGGCCTCCAATGCCTGGAAATTCCACCATGCGGGTGTTGAGTTTGGAGATGCTGGTTGGTGTGCTCACCTATGGAGAGGATGAGAGCTGCAGTTCAGAAATGGATCTCCTGCTCACGCTAGGGACAGCGTTGGGAGATGGATGTGTGTAGTTCAACAATGGAACTCATGCTCACGCTATAGACAGCATTAGGAGCTGGATGTATGGAGGATAACACAAGCTGCATGTGTGCATAAGGTTGCCACCTGGCCGGTATTTTTGATGGTTGGTCCCAATGTTATTAATAGGAAAAAAAAGGTAAATATATAGGAAGGCCGGTATTTTTTTGAAGAAAAGGTGGCAACCCTATGTGTGCATGGAATGGATTCATCGCTGTGGATGCCTGCTCTAGCTCCGGATAAGCCTACCCATCTGTGTGAATCCGCAGGGTAAGGTGTGCCTTTGGGGAGGGTAGAAAAAGAGAGGATCCAGGATGGTTTTCATTTATGATATGGCCTTTGTTTTATACCTGCCACAAGGGAGCCAATACTAATCCGGAGGGAGAGGTATTTGGGCTGCTATACTACTTGGGACTTATTGTACTCAGTGGAATAGTGCGGGACTTTGCGGGGTCAGGAGGGCCTGGAAATGGACTGCCGTAAGTTCCCATAGGAGTGGGTCATTACTGTGGGATGTCATGTTGTGCTGTGTGTTTTACTTATCTTTTACATTTCACTTTATATAAAGTTGTGTTTTTTTTATATAATAATAAAGTGTGTGGGTCATGTTATTCCTAAAGGGACTATCCTTAGGTGTATTCCGGAATCCCATTGGGTGGAGGCACTGCAAGAGAAGGAGAATTCCCAGTACCCTTTCACCTAGCAAAGGGGACTCAGGGCCTGTAAGTTGCTGAAATACTGTGATGTACCACTTAGGCACCAGGAGGGTGGCCAAAAATGGGTTACATTTTCTACATAAGCATAAAATAGATCAGTAAGTGGAAGGTACCTATGTACCATTCAGAGCTGCTATCAGTCTCTGGTAGATGAAAGTCTAGTCATAGACCTGGTTCTAGTGCAGGTCCTAAAAGTTGCAAATGTTCAGTTTCGGGGGGCTGAGCTTGTCAGTAAATAGACAGGGTTAGGCTAGATGTTTGTTATGTGATGGAGTGTTATTGGGGTGCATTTAAGCCATGCCTACAAGCATTTTTTTTTTAAGATTCAGGCACAATATTAATTAGATGTTAGGGAACACCATTATGAAGCCTGGCCCCTGGGTGGGAAGGCCCTTCAGGAATTTGTTGCCCTGTGCAACACTAATAGGGCCCTATTATTTACAGTATAGTAGCAGTCTTGCCAACTGTTGCTAGTAGTATGCATGTCAATGTCAGATAACACGGAAGGCTGAACTCAGTAAGGGGAATGCAAACGCAAGTAAGGAATATTACATAATCCAATTGGTAGACAAACCTGTTTACTCTTTTTTTTTTAGTTCAGTATCAAACAATTTATATAAATAATGGTTATTTATATCAATAACCATTAAATGTGTGCAATTTTAACCAATGATACATAAATCCACAAAAAAAGCATTGTTAAATTCCAGAAATTCCTTCAAGGATCAGTACACCTCCATAACTGTATACTATTCATACCAGTTACTTCCATTCTGTCAATAGAAAATGTTTTTTCAAAGCAACTGTCCTGTATTCCTTCTTGCTGGCTGGGTTTTTCATATTATGCACAGAAGCTTTTCCCCGTCAATGTTTCTGGCCCCTTTAAAGTGAAACATTTTTCTGTTCCTGTATATGATTTAAAATGTTGCTCAACTGCTGCCTGACCAACAGAAGCCATACTAACTTCTTACCACAGTGACCCATAATGATGCCAGTGTTTGCGGCTCTAAGGGACTGGTTATTTATTAGAGACTGCAGACCATTGTAAGTCTCCTTTACATGCATTGACACACCACTCTTACCATAAGAAATAGTCTTTCTTTTTCCCACTTGGTAACCAGTGAGAAGCTGATTACTTGTATTGACATGTTAAAGGGAATTTAAAGGCAAAAAAATAAAATCCCATTTTTACTTTTAATGAGAAAGAAATCTATCTCCAGTGAAATTCCCCCTTCATTTACTGCTGTGGATAAGAATTGTCAGACGGTCCCTAACTACTCTGCAGGGAAACAGTCATACTTTCAAACAGCAGGGGGGAAACCCCCCCACCTTATTTCCCAGAGCTCCAGCGGCTTTGTCTTTTTCCCTGTAAAACAGCCAGTGACTGTGTAGATATTTGTATCCACAGACCCAGTGCAGTCTGTATATTCTGATTATTAATCAGTTTTGCTGTATTGGCTTCTATGGCAGATATTATTAGACTTGTTCTGTTTTGATCATTTATGACAATTCCTAAGCTTAAAAACCCTGAAACCCAGACCACACTGAGCATGTGCGTAGTCTTGATATTGCAAGATGTTACAAGATGACAGCCCCCTGCACCAACTTTGAAAGCATAAATTATTTGTCTTATTAGGCTTCTGGTGCGGTAAGTTCATGTTTACATTTCGTATACAAAATGCAGCATTTCTAACATTCTATTTTAGACTTTAATTGCCATTTAAGGAATGCATTAATTTATTCTTCAACAAATATATTCTGTGCTGTTTATACCTTATCTGATGGCATTGTAATGTTAGGCTGTATGCATTAATATTAGTTTAGCTGTTATGTGCTGCCACCTAGTGACCCTTTTTGGGATAGCTGGCCATATGTTAATTAGACTTATCATTCAAGGTTAAGCCTTCCCCCTAAAGTTCACAGGAAGTAGAGGAGAATCCATTTTGAGCACACACAGGCAGCTCACAAGCAGAGAGACAGACCTCCTTAGGATCCTTCACTTTTACACAGGCCCTGGTTACATAACCGTCTGTAAGTAAGATGATATGTTTCCTGTATGTGTTTACATGTGTGTATATGCTGCACAGGTTGTGATGCAATGTTATTATGTTGTTTTACAGTTTTACAAAGAACTCTTATATAAGGATAAAGCATTCAAGTTTATTCAACTCACAGAGCAGTCTGAGTATTCTTTGCTGAGTCTTATGTGGAGTGTGTTAAGCTGGCTGGTTAACCTATATTACGCAAGTAGTAGTGTGAAAACAGTACATATTCTATATATTCAACAAATATATTCTATGGTTCACTTACAAACTCAAGTACAGTTCAGTACATTCAGTACCACAATGCACTGTTTTACCCCAGAGTTCCATCACTGGGGGGGGCATAACTAAGTAGGGTCTGCAGTAGTAAATCTTTCACAAGTGCTATTTTTTTCTGCATCATTTTCAGAAAGCCAGCATGCTCTTAGCAGAGATGTTAACTAACTATCTTTGATATAATGAGCCAGTCCTGATTTTTAAAAATCTTTATTCATTACTGATGAATAAAACACGTGTGTTTTGCTTTGCTGAAAAATTCATGGAACTCCAAAAAATCTTGTGAAAATGCAACAATTTTGCTGAAATGCATTGGAGTCACTGGGAAGGTGACATTACATTGCCAAGTTGACAAGTTGCCGTTGATAGAGAAGCGCCTTTCCACTATGCTATACTGTTCTTCATAGAAAAAAAGGCTTTAATTGTTGCCTGTCTTTTCAAATACAAAGCTTGGACATCTTCTTAGATAGTCAGGGCAAGGCCTGAGGAGGGCTACAATTCCATTAATTCATGTGTAAGGCAAGGGGGAACATAATGATGCCTTTTTTTCTGGTGATATTCTCAAACATTTTCGCCACTGCTAAAACCATAAATTTCTCTGCAAAACTTCACTAGGAGAAAAAGTTCACTCATTCCCAACCCTTCACTCTTAACTCTATAGTCATCTGTCCAAGATCTCCTGGATGTTTCATTTGTAAGGCCCCCTGAGGTAATGATTACATATAATATAGGAAAACATTTCAAAATCATTTAGCCGTAGTTTCTAATATTATCTAAAAGACCCCAAATCTTATCTTAATGGGCTTTGTCTATTTAATAGACCAAATAGTCTGCCCCCTCAAATTCCAGACTAAATTGTCTTCAGATTGGGCCCAATCAGTGTTTCAAGTTTCCCAGGTGAGTGAACATAAGGTATTGGAACAAATGCTCTAAATGGTAACATGAAATAAAGTCAGTGTCAGACTGGGGTGCCAGGGGCCCACCAGAAAACCTTAGAACAGGGGCCCGACTTTCAAAACTATTATTCCTTCTCTCCTCACTTAACCTCTTTATAGGGTTATGTAATAAAAGGCACTAAGTTTGCCCAGGAGCAGTAACTCATAGCAACCAATCAGAAGCTAGAATGTAGCAGTCACCTGTTTAAAAGCAAAGATCCTATTGGTTGCTGTGGGTTGCTGCTCCTGGGCAAACTTAGTGCATTTTATTGTTTATGGGGGTATTTCTCCTATTCTTTTAGATCTACTTACTGTACTCTATTCTCTCTTTTTCCACATAAAGAAATAGGGAATGAACATGAAATAGGCCAAATTTGTTAGAAGCAAGAGGGCCCACTGACACCTGGGCCCACTGGGAGTTTTCCTGGTATCCCTGTGGGCCAGTCCAACACTGAATAAAGTCTGATTGCCTTGCTAATAATGCAGTTATTAGTTAAGGTGGCCTTACACAGCTTGATAAAAGCTGTCAACAGACCAAGTGAGCAGCTTATTGGCCAGTGTTTGGGGCCCTCTTGTGGGCTTCCCCATCCAATACGTGACCAAAAATCAACTAGATGTAGATTGGACAGGTTTAAAAATTCCATCAGATAAAGCACTGCATCTGTTCATTGATTCTGTACTCACTCCAACTGTCTGCATTCCTGGAGTTGAGAATCAATCTTTGGAGCCTAGGGTCGGATCAGCACGAGATGCCCACTCATGGTGTGTATATCAGTGCAACAACATCCACTTGTGTAGTTAGTGTGAAATTCATTCATTGCAACCTGAGCAGGTGTTAGTTCCAGGGCTCCCTTGCATATGTGCACCTTGCACTTTTACCTTTAAATTGAGCTGGTTGGCACTAGGTGCAAGTCACAAGGAGACTTTATACTCTTGGCTTAGCACACTCTTACTTCATATTTAAGATTTTTAGAGATTGCTGGTCTCTGCTGCAGATGATTCTTTTGTTTTCCAGTTTTCCAAATAAAGAGAAAAAAAGTTTTGGATGAACACAGCTTTCAAACTGTTCTGCAGAATAAAACAAATAGGAATCTGATCACGCAAGCAGCTGAGCAATCAATGAAAGCCTTGGGAATTTAGAACGAGCCCAATGACAGCTGCAAGAATGATAATGCAATTTTAAACAGAATCCATGGCCTATTTAATAAACTGCAATTATATGCTAATAAACTGGATATCCTAGTAAAATACAGGCTAATATGATTAGTGTAGCACATAGTGTTCTCCTCCTTTGGAGAATATGCAAAAAAAAAAAGATCTTTCTCTCAACCCGTAGCTGCTTTGCACTTAACCAGTGTAAAAACAGCAGCATTTACTGTTTACCCTTTGCACAGTTGTTTACACTTTAAGTTCATGTGCATAATATGATCCTTTTACTTACAGCATGAAAAATGATATGGGACAGGCAGCTTCTGCGTAGATGGGAAACAGATACAATGTTTTGGCAGAGAAGAAATTCATATGCGGAGACATGGATATCTAGGGGGTTGTTTGCTAAAACTCAAATTTTTTTGTAAACCAAGCTCGACCAAATTTTTAAATAAAACAACTAAAAAAATTGCCAAAAAAACCCAAACCATACAACATTTTCAGATTTGTCAGCCGAATTGCTTGATTTTTTTTCAGGTTATTGCCCAAAACCCCCAAATTTTCTAGATTTTGGAAAGAAAACCCAGCACAGATCACAATAACTTCAAATTGTAAAAGGGACGTCGGATTTTCAGCACAGTATCTGCAGTTTCTAAGCATGTTTTCCACGGTCTTAACCTTTTTCATTTGCATGAGCTGTTGGGACAGAAGCAATGGTACAGGTAACTTGTACAAGCTTCTTTTTCCTTTCTATTTTCTGCCCAGGTGACTCAGACAGTTAATAATTGTTTCCAATAAACCAAAAAAAAAGTAATGAAAATATAATGTATTCTTCATGCAACCAGTAGAGTCCTACGTGGGTCCATTTTTTGGGACCTGTACCCGACCTGTACTTGCAATCCGCAACCTGGGCCCGCGACCTGCTGACCATCAAGAATCAGGAAGTGCTGTCATTGTAAACTGGAAGTGACATCATCGGAAGTAGCAGTGATCAGAAAAAAAGAGTAAAACAGGAAGTGTTGTCATTGTTAACCAGAAGTGACATCATCGGAAGTAGACATGCTCAGAAAAAAGGAGTAAAAATCGCAAAACCACCAACCCGCTTCTGTACCCGCACTCCAAATTTCTACTTGCAACCAGCAGGGTAACACAGGATTTTGCGGGTACCGGACCCGCTGCAGGACTCTAACAACTAGTATGCTTGCTTCAGAAACTCTACTATAGTTCATGTAAACAACTGCCATGTAGCCAAGGGGCAGCCATTCAAAGCTGAAAAAGGAGATAAGGCACAGGATACACAGCAGATACTGTAACAGATAAGCTCTCTGGTATACAATGGGATTCTTCAGAACTCATCTGTTATCAACTGTCTATCCTGTGCTTGAATGGCTGCCCCATTGCTACAAAGCAGCTTGTTTATATAAACTATAGTAGTCTTTTTGAAGCAAATACACACATTTTACCAGTGCAGGGCAACAGTGAGTTACATTGTCATTGATTTATTGGTGTTACTGTTCCTTTAAGAGATCTGTCTTTGCTGGGAAACTAATACATTTGCAACATTGTTTAAAAAGTAACAACCAGGAGCTAAGATAACACTGTTTTCAGTAGCAATTGATTTTACAAATACTGTTAGAAACACTGAACTGAATTGTTGATAAAAGTTGTTTTATTTAAATGGATCCTGTCATGGGAAATTTTTTTTTCAAAATGCATCAGTTAATAGTGCTATTCCAGAAGAATTCTGCACTGAAATCCATTTCTCAAAAGAGCAAACAGATTTTTTTATATTTCATTTTGAAATCTGACATGGGGCTAGACATATTGTCAATTTCCCAGCTGCCCCAAGTCATGTGACTTGTGCTCTGATAAACTTCAATCACTCTTTACTGCTGTACTGCAAGTTGGAGTGATATAGCCCCCCCCCAGCAGCCTAACAAAAGAACAATGGGAAGATCTAAGAACAGCACTCAATAGTAAAACCCATGTCCCACTGCGTACTATTCAGTTACATTGAGAAGGAAAAACAACAACCTGCCAGAATGCAGTTCCCTCCTAAAGTGCTGGCACGAGTCACATGAACAGGGGCAGCTGGGAAATTGACAAAATGGCTAGCCCCATGTCAGATTTCAAAACTGAATATAAAAAAATCTGTTTGTTCTTTTGAGAAATGGATTTCAATGCAGAAGTCTACTGGAGCAGCACTATTAACTGATGCATTAAAAAAAAAACATGTTTTCCCATGACAGTTTCCCTTTAAGCACATTTTTATTTTGAGGTTGACTTGCCCTTTAATAAAAGTGATAAAAATGTGCCATCATATCTCTATTGAAGTCAATAATCCCGTCTGAAAAATAAATTTTGTTCCCCTCTAATCCCCCAAGTAGGCATCCCAAATGTAATAACAGATGCAAGAAAATTCTCCTTTTAAAATAATCCTACCACCAGTACGTCAGTTACAGTATATTGATTCTATTGTGTGGCGTTTTTGTTTTTCAAGATTACGCTATATTTAAACTCCACATGAGCAAATATAGCACTGTTTAGGTGTTCAGATCCAGAAAAAAATATTTTAATCATAGGAAATCAAGGTTAGAGTCAAATGTAGACAGAGCTGGCAAGATTCTCACTGGTGGATCCTCTTGCATTAGTGGGGCCGCTGACCGTAAAGAATTACACTGTGGGGCAGATTTACTAAGGGTCGAATTCGAAGGATAAAAATACCCTTGAATTCGACCATGGGAAAAGCATGGGAATTAAAATCCTTCAAATTCGATCTAAATTCACTAAAACTACTTGGGTAGGTTGAATCTGGCGAACTAGGCAGTCAAATAAAAATTTAAAGGGGAAGTTATTCGACTGTGGAATATTCAGATAGATTTATTCGAATTTTCAAAATTCGCTGGTCGAAGGGGTCATCAAAAACATTCGAAAATTCAAATATTTTCAAAAATTCGATCGAATCCTTCATGTGAATTTGCTAAATCTGCCCGTGTGTGTCTCTGCAGTAAATTTGCTGTTTTTGCTGCTGTGCAAAATATTCATACTGTGTATATCTGTAGTACATATTACTATAATCCTACCTTGCTGCTATACCGTATTTTAATTTGTTTGTATCGCAGCAGCTCGCCAGTATTATGTTGACAATATTGTATGAAACATCTCTCCTTTTTAACATAACATATTGGATGCTTGACTTCTCTAATTTTATTCACTTCCAGTACAGGTATGATATCCCTTATCCAGAAACTCATTATCCAAAAATCTCTGAATAACAGGAAGGCCATCTGCAATACAGTCCATTTTATTCAGATAATTCAAATGTTTAAAAAGGATTTCCTTTTATTCTGTAATTATAAATGAGTACATTGTACCTGATAGTAACTAAGTTGCATGAATCCATACTGGGGGCAAACCTATCCTTTTGAGTTTATTTAAAAAAGTTTAAAAGGTTTATAATAGACTTCGAATGGTGGTCCAAATTAGAAAGACCCCGGAAAAACCCCAGCACCCAAGTCTTCTGGATAATAGATCCTATACCTCGTGAAAAGTAATTTTTCTAGTGTTTTTGAGAGCCTCACCTTTTTCCCTGGGGGTCCGGTAACATATATTTATGCCACAGATAGTTTACAAAAGATGAAACTGGGAGGTAGTGACCTTAGACAGTATGCTCCACTGGAACAGGGGCTGATTAGTGTTCTATTAGTTGGTTCTATAGGTACAGGTATGGGACCTGTTATCCAGAATGCTCGGAACCTGGAGTTCTGATAATGGTCTATAGGTACAGGTATGGGACCTGTTATCCAGAATGCTCGGAATCTGGAGTTCTGATCATGGTCTTTCTGTAATTCATAAATGTAAAAAAAAAAAATGGAAAGTAAATGGAAATCAAGTAAAAATTAAAAACCCCAATTGGCTGTTTTTTCTTAATCTAATAAGGATTAATTATATATTAGTTTGGATCAAGTAGAAAGGTACTGTTTTATTATTACAGTGAATTTCTGAAACTTTTCTGATGCATTTTCGCTAAAAAGACATCACCTATTTACCAAAAGAGTAGCAACACATTTCACTTGAGAATTTTGTTGTCGCCGGAGAACTTTTGCTGTGTTTTGCCAGGCATATATCCCATTAAGATATTGTCCATATCGGAGTATTTTAATAAAAAAAAGTCTGACCAACTAGAATCCACGATGTGACATTATTTATTATTAAAAAGCACAATTTAACCGGATTGGGGACAAACACATTGAGTACGAGTTTTTACCCAAATCACTTAAATTTTTGAGTTTTTTTCCTGAAAAGCCCACCTTTTTCAAATTATTCCAGAAAATTACAAAATATTTGTATTTTTTGGCAAATTCCAGCACAGGTCAAGCATCCTATGGCATAGTTGGTCACTTACTGTATGTTCCCTTTAGGGAGCACCATCAAAGAATCTATTTATACATCTTTTTCAATTTCAACACACCAAACACATAATACCAAATAAATCATTCTTTATTAGTTAAAAGGTTCAGCAGTACTTGAATTGTTGTTTATCATTAAAGTGCCATGCACCCTAGCAAAAACAAAACTAATAAATAAATACTGTCAGTTTTTTTGCCCTTGATTAAATGCAATTTTTATTAATCATTCAGATTTTCTTATCTCAAAGAGCAGAACGAATCAGTTCTATCCATGCAGAAGGCAACTAATTCATGTGTTTATGGCTTAATAATGACAATACATTAGCTAATTGTTGCTAATGGATTCCTATTTGTTTTTAGTGTGTTTGAACACCTAAACCTTGAATAAAACAATTATTTAAAAGTGTTAGGGGGAATTTCGGAGAAATAATCAGAACTAGGGGATGTTTTACTGCATGGGAAGCTTAAACCACCCACACAAAGAGAAGGGGGGGGGAACATACAGTGTAAATACTATGAAATTCATCTTGAGATATTACGGATGGAAGTCTGTGTTTGTGTCAGTATAGTTTGATTCCTGACAAAAAATCACATCTAAGCCCTGAGAATACACAGCCATGTACTGCACTGTGTATAATTAGGTACCCTAATTACAGTAGTAGAGCATAATTCTCAACAGAACTTGGCTGTAATGGGCATACGCTGATAAATTACATACTAATAACCATTTTCTGTGATATGCAAGATATGATTTAGAATACAGAGTTCACTTTTTTGATAGAGATAATGCAGTTGCTAAATGAAGCTGTACATACAGTATAATACTGTGCCACTATTACTGTGTGTGAGGTTTCCTTTTACATATCTGGTGCCATCAAACATGACATAGGATGTTGGCTGGCTGAGCTTTCTTTCTTCTCCATTATATGATTGATTATTTCTGAACCTGTTTGTGCACAAACACTTACAGCTATGATGTAAATGGGTGTTATGAGGCTGACATCAGTATGACCATAAAAAAATGTTATAGGCAAATATAATCTCTTTGGCACCCCTGTAGTGTTGAAAAGGGCATTGCAAGTAAATGTAGCAACAAATGCATTAATAATGCATAACATACTAATTAGTACAAAAAAGGATACAATTATGGATTTTTTATGTTGTAATAAAGTAGCAGGTAGAATACACATCCATTGTAACTCTTGTGTTGTATTTTACCCCTTTAATGCTGTCATTCCAATATTCTGATAGATATTGACCAATAAATAAAATTCGTATGATCGTTATTCGATCGAACTTCGATTATTTCACGTGAAATTCGTAAATTGGTCTGATTTAGAGTCAAGATTAGCTTACAATGGCATTCAAATCAAGAGATTCAAGTCAAAAGATTTTACATATCAAATGCAAGCACATAGTGGGTAAAAGTCACAATGAGTAGCATCACCAACTGATCTTTAGCATTCAGCAATAAATTCTGTGTGATGGAAGGGCGTTGCTCTTTTCAGATCTAGAGAAATGCAAGAAATAACAATGGAGACAATGAATATCTGAAAAAATTCAGGTTCAGCAATATAGTACAGAATATGTGTGTTGTGGGTATATAATATTAATGAACTAAAAATTAAAACAGGGGTTTAAACACAACATATACAGGTATGTATGACCTATTCTCCAGAATGCTTGGGACCTGGGCTTTTCCAGATAAGTGATCATTCTGTAAATTTGGATCTCCATACCTTTAGTCTAGTAAAAAAACATTTAAGTACAGTGCTTTGCCCTCAAGGAGCGCTATACAAATAAAAATATACATACATACATACAAATAAATTCACTAGGAATTGTTTTGCCGCCAATAATGATTAATTACATCTTCGTTAGGATCAAGTAAAATGCACTGTTTGATTACAGTGAAATTACAGAGAAAAAGGAAATTGCTTGATTGCAATTGAGTCTATGGGAGATGGCCTTCCGTTAAATGGGTTTCTGGATAAAGGGCTTCTGCTTACCTGTACTAGCAATAGTGACTGTTACTGAGCAAGCAAAGTTTAGAATTACAAAGCAGTTAAAAAATACATTTGGGGCAGCCCCAGAGAGAACCAAATGGTTGAAATGATTTCATGCAGGTAAAAAAAAAAGAACTTTGTTTTTAATAACGACAAAAAGATGTGAAAGGGAAAACTGTGTCCACTGTGTTATATTCCCTCAAATGAAATTGAAAATCTGAGCCAAACTTTCTATGGCTCCTGAGGGGGATAAAGCATCATGCAGAACCTAGTTACAGCAATATCTCTTCAATGCTCCACAAAGGAAACATTCTGCTTAAAATTACATTTTTGTAAGGATCATCACATAATATAAATAGAAGTCAGCATGTGGAAATAGGCTGCTTTTAAACAATATCATCATTATGTCTAGGGAATTTCCAGCCCATAGTGGAATAAATGATAAGTATTATTAATGGCATAATACTAGATAATGGTCAAATAATAACAGGGCCACATAAAATAACGATACTCTACATTAACTGGAAGTATAAAATAGTTTGCATTTTCAAAAGGGATTGTATTGCTCTTTCCCAGAAAACTGATATATTCATTTAGACATTGTTCCTTTTCAAATCTCAGGGGTTAGTGCAATAAACAGTGCAGTGTTTGCACCAGTACTAGTAACCCATAGCAACTGAACAGCAATTAGGATTTATTTGACTGCTATTTGAAAGCCAGCATCTAATTGGTTCCTCTGGGTTACCAGACCTGAAACACACTTTACTATATTCTTTTCTTAGGCCTTAAACAAATGGTTGAAATCTTTTCCAGGCTAGCTACAGATTTGCTTTTTTTTACTGTATTAATAAATACTGTAATAATATTAATAATAGAGTAGAGTAGAGAGCAGTAAGGCCATTCCTTACAGTGCAGAAAAAAATACAAAAATGAAAATGTGCAATTTTTTATGAATGGCAACCTTTTGCATGACTACTGTCACATTGTGGGTGGTATCCTTGCATTCCCACGGTTCTGTCTAACTAAGAGGAAGATTTTTATTCAACAACCCCAGAAATATGTGCCATATAAATCCATCATTGCCATTGGTTAAAGCGACAGTATATCCCTTTTTCAACATGAAATCATGAATATAGATATAGATATAGATATTTATTTATTTACATGAAGCAGAAACTTACCTGAATCTGTAGCTGATGATTTTACAGAAAGTAGTTTAACATTTTCCTTGTTTTGGGCAGATCTGTGGAAAAGTCATTAATTCATTTGTCATGTGTTCACACTAATATAAATCCATTCATTGAACTTAAAAATAGACTATGTTATAAATAATCAAATAAAATAAATGTCATGACAATGGGCACTTGGGTGGCTGTCTTACCCAGCTTGACCATATCTGGCATAGCATGTTTTGTTGAAGAGCAAAATATACTGTGGGGCTGATTTATCAATGCTTTAATTGGAATTGTTACCATGATTCAAGTTATTTTTCACTAAAACTCACAAATTCAAATTATATATTCAAATCAAGTATTTATTAAGATAAAAAACTAAGCTAAAAGTGTGTGAGGTCATGTATAAATCAATGGGAGCTGTCCTAGGCAAACTTTAAATGTATTCAACTTTTTGTTTGTTTTTTGAGTCTTTAGAGGTCTGTTTATGAACAGTTTTATTTTAGTGGTTTTAGAAGTTTTTTGAAGCCATGAGTAAACTTACTTTCTCTAAAACCACAAAGGTTTATTAAAAGATCCAAACTCAAAAAGCACGAAAGGGAAACATCTCAGAATAGTTGCAAAACCACAATTTGACACACAATACCCATGATACCTTATTGATGCACAAAAGCCAATGTCAAAAACACCAGAAAACCTCTAAAACCACAAATCAAAGAAAGATTTTCCAGCTCTAAAAGGGACTTCTGTCAATGACTTCTACATGATTTTGACAAGTTTTAGCTTGAGTATTTTCTTATTTGGAATAGTCTAAGTTTTTCCATATAATAGTCGCTCTTTTGTTTTCTGCTGCTCTTTTGGTGTCAAAAAGCTGACTTGAAAAACTCACGGTTTAATAAAGCAGATCCAAGTTTTTTTTCTAGAATTATATTCATTTGAGTTTTTTTAATCAAATTTTTTTATAAATAAGCAAAAAATGTAAAAAGGTTCTATTAGAAAAAAACCTCAAAAACCTTACAAATCTGAATTTCCATAAATAGGCCTCCAAGTGTAGTGTTCAGCGGAACTCTGTGGGATTGGGCAGACCAGTAATTGTACAGCAAAGCTAGGTCACAAAATACGTATTCTTTCGGCCTTTTTAACCTCAGTTGAACTCTGTGGAATTGGGCAGACCAGTAAGTGGGCCCCCAGAATTTTACAGCAAAGCTAGGTCACAAAATAAGTAGTCTTTTGGGCTTTTTAACCTCAGTTTAGGCTCACAGGCAAGAGTGAAGACTGGAAGAATGAGTGTCTAAACTGGTTGACTTTGAAGCTGCACTCAGGTTAAGATCTTAGAGGGCTGCAACCAGTCTGCTCTCACAATGCTCATGTTCTGCTCATTTCTGAAGATCATGAGAAACCTCATGTAATGGTTACCATTTTTCAACAATTCCGGTAAGCACTGAGAGCTTTAATATTACATATAAACTCTGTATTTTCTTTGAAAACAATACGGTTTAGGGACTTACTACATATAATGCATATAAATGTATACAGTGAAATGCAAAGTTATTTACAGCTACCAAAAACAGTAAGGGGTCATTTATAATGCACCATGTAGTGTGCAAAGTGCATAATTTTACTCCCCACCCTTTCCCCCCATCAGCAACACAACAATGGGAAGGAAACCAGATAATAGGTCCCTGACACCTGCATTGCTATAAATGCTCCCGTGACCTACCTAGTAGTTATGAGATTGGCACTCAATAGAAAATGTTACAAGTCCAGCTAACCCAAGTCACAACATTGAATTGGAGAAACAATAGCTTATCTGAAAGCAGTTCTATTGTAAAGTGCTGGCTCTGAAAGCACATGACCAGTAAAAATGACCTGAGATGACTGACTACACACCAACATTACAACTTAAAAAATACATTTATTGGTTCAAGAATAAACTTTTTAATAGTAGAATTAATTATTTGCAATGTGCACAGTCATTATTTAGTAATCAAATTATACCATAAAAATCATGACAGAATCCCTTTAAAGTAGAATGAATTATCTGCACAGGTTGGCCAATGGATTATATTGTATGATATAATTGTAAAGATATAAAATCCAATGACAATGGTGGAGTTTTGCATTGAATTGGTTTCACTCATCTTATGGGTCCTTGATGTACTGTAATAGTTTCCCTAGCATCATTCCTACAAGCTTTCCCTGTCACTATGCCCCTATTGTTGGACAGCATGTAAAGCCAACTACATATACATACTCCATATTTTTAACACCGCATTATAACTTATTTCATCATTAGTATTTTATTATCCCCATCACCACTAAGTACGTAGAAGCCTATATATTTCCCATTCAGCTTTGTAAACCCCTTTAACAGCACCAGGCAACTGCATCAAGCTTTTTTATGATAAATGTTGTTATTTTACCTGGTCAAAATTCTACTTACAGTTTAGTTTCAGTGCTCTCTGTAGCTAAAACAGAAACAAATGTATATCATCATATAACAGTTGGTTTAAAATACAACATTCAGAATACAGTTACAGTTAGCATTCGATTTTCCCTTTTTTTACAGTGTGAAAATTTTAGCAACATTTTGAAAAAGTTACTGTATAAACATCTCTTTTGTCCAGTAATATGCAATACCATCTGTTATTCTTGGCACCTTAAGTTTTCTGTATGAAGGTTTTTTTTGTAGTTTGGCTCACCGTACCTTAAGGGTCAGATTTATCATGTTCGTATTGAAGTTTTCCATTTTTTCGTATTGAGTTTTTCCATTTGTTGCTCTAAAACTCCAGTGTTTATGATTTATTAAGAACAAAGATGACTGGCAATTTTTTTTTCTTTAAGATCAAGCATCTCGACTACTGATAAATCTGTCTCTAAAGCATAACTTTTGGGGCATGGTTTCTACTTTGTGAACACATCATCTGATGAATTTGTGTTCTTTCCTGCTTTGGGGCAACATTCCTTTTAGGGGACAAATGTTGCCCATATTATTTTATCATCTCCTACATATAACATTATACCTGCACAGTTATGCACACTCACCTTCAGCATCTTTATCTAAGATTGGGCTTTAAAGCAGCTAGTTCTCAAATAAAAGATTCCAGCCAACTTGCTCTACTATTTCTTTATTTTGTCCTGGCATTTTCTCCTGTTCTAAAACTTTGTTATAAGAAGCTGACAAGATTTCATGCCACTGAAAGCATTTTGCTCCTTGCCCTCACCAGGCACCTTGTCAAGAAAAGGCTATGTTTATTGCTAATTTACAGCACAATCCCAGCACAGTCAAGACATCCAACAGAGGGTAAAAAGCACTGGCAAACTGAAAAGAAGCACTGTAAAATAATAACCATTTCTATTCAATATCCTTGCTAATTTCCCCTATTTTGTTGGAAAGATCTTGTTCTTTTTATATATACTACTATTATTAAAATATTATATATATATATATATATATATAATGTTCAGAAAGTACCTGCACTCTTACAATGTTGTAGTCTGGGTGCTTGGTCAAATCTTGCATATAATCTGTAAATGGACCAGCACACCAGTTTTTCAATCAAAGTGATTTATTTCAGTGTCACTCACGTGTCCAACGTTTCAGCCCACATTGGGGCCTTTATCAATATTATATATATTATATATAATATATTATATATAATATAATAATATATATAATATAATATATAATATTATATATAGACAGAATCATGTCTTGAGAAAGGTCCAGACTGGACCGAAACGTTGACAAATAAACTTTACCTTGGTTGATTCTACTATGAAGTCCTGGAGTGCGTCATTCTTTGGAAAAGGATTATCTACACTTCATATGACAGCACCCATGCATTAACTTTGCTTTAATTGGAGTGCACCACAGCTGGAACTATATGTGTGTGTGTGTATATATATATATATATCTCAGATTATTTCTGAAAATATTGTCAATATTTTAAACTTTGCCAATTCATAAAAGCTCATCTTCCATGGAAATATTTCACTCTGATCACATTTTGACTATGATTGTAACTTGTAACTGAGACATTTTTCCTTATTAATTAAAGACTTCACTTGGACAAAAATACCACCATGAAAACTCAAAAACGTATTAGGCTGGATGAAGAAATTCTTTTGGGCAAAATGAATGAGGAACACTCAGAATGTCATGGTTAAAATAATGGTATTTTGGTTACATTTTAATTCAATCTCGATTTCTACATTAACAAGTGTAGAATCCTTTGAACATTGAAGGAAACTTTTGCAGCTTGTTATATAAAAGTGTTTTCTAGAATGAATGTTTCAAATACATTACTTTATAAACAAAGCTCTTAAGCTCTCATGTTTGCAAAACAAATGATGCACAAATGCAGTTCTGAATGGTTATAGAAATATAGTTTTGGTTTTATTTTGCAAAAATGAAAAATTAGTATTAAAAACAAAATATCTGAAAAAGATATCTGAAATTCACTTCGCATGCGTGACATTCACAGTCAAGCCTCACTTGAAGCAGTGAAGTAAATGTTGAGGTTATTGTTGACCAGCATAGGGGACAGCTAGGTTCTACTAGGGATCCCTGCAATTTAGGCATTTCAGGATATGCTTCCATTTGGAATTTCCATAGATTCCATGATCTGCATGTAAGTAGGGAATTTGATCTGTTTAATGGTTTTGCTCATTCACATAATTTAGACTGTCCTTCTCAGTGATTAGCTTCCCATGTTTGAAAGGACCACCCAAGTCTGAACCTAGAACGCGAGAGCCAGAATCAGAAGGGTGTATGATCACCCTATTCTTTATAATTATGAGCTGGGTGGAAAATTCAAATGGCCACCTATAAACCTTTTATGCACAAAGGGCAAATGAAATAAAATTAGAAAAGAGAATTAGCAAATACGAAATTGCATGTCACAATGTAATATTTTTCATTAGGCTTTCATTGCATTGTGAATCTTAATTGCACATTGCAAATCTTTATTGTGCGTTGCAAATCTTAATTTCGCGTTGAGAACCTTCAACACTTGCTTGAAGGTGGAGTGAACTTTTAGACAAACTTTTTCATTAAGAAGTTTTACATATACATAGTAGACTGCGAAAACTGTAAAATTCACAATCACTACCCTACTGTCGTATGAAGGGCAATGTGTTCACAATGGCAAAATTGTTCACTTTGTAAACATTTATTCGAATTGTAAACAACTTGTGAACGATTTTTGCATTAGCGACCAATATAACATTCTCCCTGTAGTGAAGCATACCATGCACATTCTAAAAATGATATCAAGTTTCTACTTTTTGGAATAATTGATAACGTATGATAATATTTGAATAATTTGTGGATATCCGTATTTAAAATACCAATTTTAATGAATGCAATGAAAATGTTTCCTACCTGGAGATTTTTTTTGACACATCTTATAAAGACATACAGCGACAACAAGAATAATTGGGACCAAAATGCAGCTTAGTGGAATAGCAAGTCCTACAGAGAGGATAGAAAGCATACAAAACAAAAATATTATGCTTCTGTGAACATGTGCACAAAAACAGCAGTCTCAGCTTGCACCTCTGAATTACAAATGTTAGTGCCCCTAGTTAGAACGTCATTAAGTAGAGATTCAATTAAACTTTTTTTAATATCTTTATGTTGGGAGTAATCAAGTTCTACTTGACTATTACGAATGCTAGCGGCCATGTTTGCATCCTTTTTGGCCAATTACAGACCTCAATGACTTTCTCGTAAAGTTTAAGCCCCAATGGCTTTTGCAAACATGTACAGTGTATGTAATAGCATGTTGCAATTGCAAAATGTATTTTGCAACAAAATATTTAACTCATAAGAGGGAATGTAATCCAAAATCGCAAGTGATGTTTAAAACAGGGTTTTTGTGAAGTGCTGTTCACAATGTAAAATAATTTGCTGGCAAATATTACATCGCTAAGCAAAATTTATCGTTAACACCTGCTCTTGAGTTTCATTAAATATTTTGAATGTATCATTTTATAGTTTTCTGTATGAAATATTTTACACCTTTGGACCTGTCTATGGGGCAGATTTACTAAAGGCAATTCACTAAGATGTGGATTTTACTGAATGTTACTTCATGCGCCAGACTTACTGTAACTTCGCCAGTGCAATAGAGTAGATAGGAGTTTTGCAAAAAATCGTAGAAAAATTTTCTAAGTCCCAAAAAATGCTAGCATCTTTTCATTTTTACAGGGTGATAGGCTGCACAAGATCGTAACTTTTTTTGGGGTACCCGTCTTCCCTCCTATATTTCCTAAACTATGGAACATAAACTATACAGTGGGCACATGTGTAGGGCAATATAACAGCTCTTTTTTTTATTTTATTAAGGTTTCCCAGGCTTGTGTAATGTAATGTAATGTATTTGCTGCAACATATACGTCCATTGAACTTTGACTTCCTGTTGTATGCAAATTAGGCAACGCTAGCGCAACTTCGCTTTGCTTGACAAAGTAAGCTAGCACAACTTCACCAGCGTTCGCCGCCATGGATGCAACTTCCTATTTCAGTGAATTAGCATTGTCCTGGCAAATCTACGCTTGAAGTGTTGCGATGTGAGCGAAGCTGATGCTGGCGAAGTTGCATTCTTTATTGAATTTGCCCTTAGATGGCTGCTTGGTTTGAAGGGGGAGAATACATATGAAAAAACACTGGGATATATAACAGAGTATCAAAACTATTGTATGTCATTCAGGAAAAAAGATCAGTTCCTCCTGTTACAGTAATCTATAGCTACTGGTAAAATGTATTAGAAATTTGAAAGCAAACGTCAAATTGTATTTTATGGGTCTATGGGTTATAAGACTTCATTAAAAGGTATTGTCCTGATTCTCCATCTCTGTTCTATAAAGAATAGTATTTTTAAGTTTTCTTATTAATAAAGGTGAGCTTTTATATGGGTTTTGAGTCACCCGTTTATTAAAGGCGATTCTTTCCCCATTTCTTATGTGGGGTTTTTCTTCTTCTGTTTTGCATCTAGAGTGCATTGCCCCATAGTTTGTGTGATGTTGAAGATGGAATTTCATGCTGTGGGTTATGGAAAACATGGCCAGTTTGTCTCTGTTAATTAATCAACAACAACCAATCAAAATTCACTTTTCAGTAGTCTAGTGTAGTTGGATCAATCAAATAAAACATATGCTTGGCTGCTATTCATGCTTCTGCATAACCACTAAAAGAATAGAATGTGGCATACAATATAAAACTTCTTTTTCAGGTAGGGTAAGTTGCAGAGAAGGTGCGAAGTGCAAAAACACAGATGCAGAGCTCCATGTTTTTGCACTTCTGAAATGTCCTGGCTTGCATACAAGAAGTGGAGCGTACGGGCATCACTTTGTAAGGCCCTTGCTTACAAATCCTTGTACTTAAATGGGATCTTACCCCCAAAAACAGTTGCTGTAAATGTTACTTACAGTGGTTCTTTTGCACTTTAATCATTTAAATAAATGTTCTATTTTTTTTTTTTTTTTTGTATGGGATAGCTTGGGACAGTTTTAGCTCAACAGCTCTTTTTCGTGGTGTATCAGAGCCCTTTTGAATTGGGCCACACAATAGGACATGGAAAGTCGCTTATCCTCATTTAAGAAAATTTACTGGGGTGGTGCTTTTAGTCTACAGTTCTGTAAGGATCCATTGGATAACCTATGCTTTGGATTCTGTCTGTTGAGCCAGAAGTCGTATTAGAAGTCGTATTGGTAATTTAAAGCTGCAAATCTATCAGAAGCTTCTATAAATAAAGAAATAATGTAAATTCCAAAAGTGCTCAGTGAAACACTTTGGGGCAGATTTACTAAGGGTCAAAGTGAAAATTTCTAAGTCATTTTTGACTAATTCGACCATCGAATAGGCCAAAATTCGATGCGGAATTGAAAAAATTTTTTGTCGAATTTTAAATTTGGACCATTCCAAAATAGAAGTACTATGTCTTTAAATACTTTAAATTCAACACGTCACAACCTTAAAGCTGCTAAATTGAATCTCAGTGACATCCCTGCCTATGGGTGACCTCCTGGAAGCTTTAAGAAGTGTTTTTTAAATTTTTGAAAAAAGCAAAGGATTTTGGCCAAAATCGTTTTAATCGAACAATGCATTTTAATGATTTTTATTCAATCAAAGATGGACCAATTTGAATGAAAAAGGTCCAAATTTCATGGTTGAATTTCTAATTTTTTTCAATTCAAGATTCGACCCTTATTAAATCTGCCCCAGTGAGTAAAATAACACAAAATTGTTGTTTGGGTTGGATCCTACACCTTGTGCTCGGTGAGTTATTTAAGACAACAGGTACAAGCCAATAAAGGTCACACTGGAGTTAGTAATTGAGTCCTCTTTTGTCGAAAGTAGGATTGTTATTTCAGATTTATTTTAAACATACAGCATATTCCTTTTATAAATAGGGTGCAATTATGAATATTACCCACCTGAAAGCTTCACTGATGATGGCTGCTCCATATCATTTAAAATGTCATTTGGTGAAGATTTATTTGTGGGAGTCTCTCCTATATTTAATTAAAAAATATAAAATTGCTAGTAGTTGCTATACAGATAGGGCTTATACTTTTCTGCAGTCCATGGACCTTTTAAATGTACAGTATGTCCTTCCAGCACTAGGGTAGGGTATGATCTATTATTATTATTTTATTCAACATACTGTATCTCCCTGTATGCACTGGGTTATTTTGCATGTGGCACACCTAGTACAAACTAGCGGATTTCACTCAATGTTTTCTGGCCCTAGAGAGGGAGTCCCTGACTGTCTTAATCATGGTAAATCAGGCTAAATCAAGATTTTAATAATAGTGTTCAGCAACTTTTATTGAGGAATTACTTTTCAGCGCCCATATTTTATTTTGCTCAGTAACAACTATCTGCCCATCTTGTGTTTTAGATGAACTGTCCAAATAGACTGAAAATTACTCTATATCTAACATGAAGACTGAACCATATAAGAAGTTTTCTCTTTTCTACTGTAGAAACATGATCCAATCTCAGATTTGTTTCCAAGGAAAGTGTTGCAGAATATTCCTGTTGGGGATGGACTGTTATTACTGTGTTTACGTCTCATACAAGAGAGTCATTTTTAATCCTTGTTACCTTTCAATAATTCTGATTTGTTGGTGTGAGCAATCTACCTATTGAGCTTTGAGATAGATTAGGAAACGTTCCATTCTATTTAACTTGTGGGTGGCAAGATGCTGCTTTCTTTCTCATGTTATTGATTAAATCGAATCTCTGTGACATCCCAGATAGTCATCCAGTGACTAATGCTGGGGTTTCATGTGGGAGGTCTTCTTCTGGTGTTGCAGTCACTAATCTTACTTTGAGACAAGGAATGATCTATGTATACAAAGGTATGGCATTGTACCTTTCAGTATCTCTAAGTGAAAATAAACGAAACATATTCTGCTTGTACTGTATATAGCCGGTATATGTTTCTCTTTAACTATAACTGATGCTTACAATGTTAGAATTGTATTTAGAGATGAGTGAAAATATTATGGTTTACAAATCTGGTCAGTTATGCCAAACAAATTACATTATATTAGCAAATTCAAAATATATCTTTTGATATGGACGTGTTATAATATGGTTTTTGGAATAATATGGTATATATGATATTTGTGATATCTATATAATTATATATATATAAATATATGTAATATACAATTTGGGCATATTCCTATGTAAATATTTAGAAAACAATTTTTTCTGCGTGCAGACAAAAAGAAATCAGTTAGACGTAAGATTAACTTCTTATTTGTTGGTGCTAATTATTTACATATAGCGACAGATACAGAATGATATTAAACAAAACACTGCTTACATACCCTTTTCCTTTAGAACTGAATTTTCATTCAAACCTACAGAAGAAGTATTTCCTGTTTCATGAGTTGCCCCTTTAAAGTCTGAGTTGCCCGCTGACAGCGTAGTATTTATACCTAAAACAACACATATTAATAGTGAACAGTTATTGAACTGAATTATTTATTATTTATTTATAATAAATTGTACATTCAATGTATTTGACTGTTTCTTTTTGTTAAAGGAGTTGCTTACCTTTGAGTTATCATTTAGCACAGTGTAAAAAATTATATTCTGAGACAAATTGGTTTTCATTTTTTTTGCATTATTTAGCTTTTTATTCAGCAGCTCTCCAGTTAGCAATTTAAGCAATGTGATTGCTAGGGCCCAAATTACCATAGAAACCATGCTTTGATTTGAGACTGTAATATGAATAGGAGAGATGAGTAAAAGTAGCAATAAGAATAAATTTGTATCCTTACCAATCATTCGTTTTTTTAGATGGGGTCAGTGAACCCCATGTGAAAGCCAGAAGAAGAAGGTGAACAGTTCAAGAACTATAAAAAATAAATAATGGTGACCAACTGAAGAGAAGAATAACATAGCCTTAGGAAGACAAAGCAAGACTAAAACAAAGGTTGACTGAATATGCTGGAACATGCCAGGAAAGATTTTATGGATTATTTACAGGAGTGAGTGAGGACTTGCTGTATCATGGAGATTGATGAAAATGGTATGTAGAAAAAAATCCACACTCTGTTAATCCAGAGTTTAGTGGTGCTCTTGTCCGGCAAGACATCAGTTTTAATGGTTCTAATTTAGCGGCAATTCATTCTTTTATCTCTTTATCTCCAAGGCATCGGGGATTTGCGGTTTTTTAGATAGTTCTCCACGAAAAGTGCGGTTAAATTACTGAGACCGCAGTCCCCGGTGTTCTGCCTTTCTCCCTGTGTGGGGTCCCGGCAAGGGGCTTCTCCACCTCTACTCTTCTATTTTCCAATTTTCCAAATCTTTTAATTCATATTAAGAGGGCACTAGTGATGGGCGAATCTCCCGAGATTCGCTTCGCCGAAAAATTTGCGAAACGAGTCGCGGGACGCTTTTGACGCGCGTCGAGTAATTTTCGGCGCGTCACGTCGTTTTCGGCGCGTCACGTCAAAAACGACATGCGACTCGTTTTTTTTCGCGAATTTTTGCCAAGCGAAATTTCGCTGGTGATTCGCGAATCGCGGGAATTCGCAGCGAATTCGCCCATCACTAGAGGGCACAATTAATTCTCTTGGTCTACATTGATTGAACTATTAATTTATAATCAATTTTAGTCACAATTCTTCTTCTTAATGAACTTAATGAAATTTCTTCAATTAAATTGAATTGATTATTTGAGTTTAATCATGAATTATTGTATTTGGTAGGCTAATGAATTTCACTTTATGGATGAATTTTAAAAATAAGATACTAAGTTATTAAATCAGCACGACTCTTTTAACGTTTTTGAATAACTTTAGAATAATTCATTGTAATTCAAGAACCAACCATCAGGAAGTGTAAATCTCCTTTTTAACATTGATAGTTAGTCCTTTTAACTAATAAAGTTGTTATTAACTGTATCATATGATACATATTTTTATACTTGGCATTAAGATCCAAGTGGGGGTTATTACTTATCTTTTTCTTCTTTTTTGTCAGGACAAGAAAACTATAATCACATTGATGCAAACACATGTTACCCCAAGGAGCAACCTTTTCGTTTACATAATGACACATGTACCTGAGATCACTTTGCTATTAAATAACCCACTGAGACTTCGGCTTGCTGCTTTGGCCTTAGTTGAGAATACCTTAATCTCTACAGGGATCAATAGAGGTGAATATTACTAACAGATAACTTCTGCTTTGCTAAAGCCTTTGACCTCTCTAAATTCCCTCTAATTCCCACATGCAATTTTGATGCTTTACAACTACCTGATGCATCACTGTAGAAGCCAAGGCAAAACCAAAGAAATTCCAAATAATCACATATTGTTGGCACAATAGATATCACTGAAAATCCACAAATGGAAAGTGAGAAAACAATGAACAATAAGCAAAAACCATGTTAATACATCTGCCATGGCTGGAATGTATTCTGCATAATTTGTGACATGAACTGCTGATGTTTCAATGTTCCCGTCAACAAATCACTTCACAGGTAAACAGAAAAACATGTACACAAATGCAAACTTCTCTGCATTCTCTGCACAGTTAGATGTATCCTCATTAGCTGCTGTAGCAAAGCCTCTAGACAAAAAAATTGTATCTTATATTTTAAAAGAATACAGACGACTACATGAGTAAAGCATTGCTGGTCTCCTTAGATTACTTTATTGTCATAGTTCCAAAGCAATTTTCTTAAGGGTTACTTACTTAAACCCCAAACTCCCAAACCTGAATTCCCTTAATTTACCAATAATTCTTCTTGATAAATTTGGTGCAAAAAAATTCCGTCATTGTACGTTGATTCGAATCGTTTGACTTTTTCAAATGGACGCTCTCAAAACTCTACTTTATAGAATTGTTGCCAAAAGAACTTAAATTTATCAAATTATCAGATGAAAATCAGCATGGATCACAATGTCATGAAACAAATTCAGGGACATCTGATTGCTACATAAACGCAACAGATTTGAGACGGCAAATTTTTAAATTTGGATTTTTAGCAGCTTTGGGGTATAATAAATCTCTAATGGGGGAACGTAATAAAAGTTGGTTAACAGAAAAGCTATTCGCAATGTGAAAGATTATGCTTCTGTGCAAACAGTTTTTGCTTTGTGTGAATTTAATATAGCTTTTGTAAACCCGGAAACTATTTAGCGACCACTTCTGGCAGTGGAAGAGAGTTTGCGAATTTTACAGCTTGCACATGCAAAGTCAACTTCTTACTGAAAAACGTGTTATGTTTTCACCAAAAGATGACGAGACCTTCAAGCACTTCTTAAGATTGCGCAATTAAAATTCGCAGTGCGCAATTAAAATTCCAATGCAATAACAGTTTAAGGAACAATATTACATTGCAAGATGTGCATTTTTATTCTTATTGGTGCAAATTGTTTTTCTCTTTGCAACTTTAATTACATTCCTCCCTAAATATAAAATGTTTTCCCCTATACAAATTCAATCAGAAAATGTGAGGTTTAATTAATAGGTCTGTAGGACTTATTTAAACCCGAGTGCGTTTATGGCCTCCACAGTCAGTTGTGGGCTTTCATCGAAAAATTGGATGGCACTTCTGGAAGGGCTTTATTATGGCAGTATTCTGTAAAACCCCTAATGCGTTTCGGGATGGACTCCCTTGGTCATAGTTATCTTTGTATGACTAAGGGAGTCCATCCCGAAACGCGTTAGGGCCTTTACAGAATACTGCCATAATAAAGCCCTTCCAGAAGTGCCGTCCAGTTTTTCGAGTTTATTACACCTTCATGTTACCTTTAAAGGGAAACTAAAGTCTGACAAAATATTATGCTAGAAATGCTGTATTTTGAATTCGAAAGATAAACATGAAGCCTAATTAAACAAATGATTCAAAGTTGGCCACAGTGGGTCACCATCTTGTAACTTTGGTAAACATCTTTGCAAGACCATGCACATGCTCGGTGTGGTCTGGGCTGCTGCTTTGGGATCGTCATAAATTATAAAGCAGCACAAGTCAAATAATATTTGCAATAGAAGCAGATACAGCAAATTTCTACATGGTCGCCAGCTGCTGTACAGGGAAAATCAAAGCTGCTTGAGTTCTGGGAAGTTCTGGGAAGTAAGGTGGAAGGGTTTCCCCCTGCTGTTTCAAAGTATGATAGTTTGCCTGAAGAGCAGCCACAGCAGTCAAAGCAAGTAAATGAAGGGGGAATTTCACAGTCAAATGAAAACGGTAAGCTTTTTTTAATTAAAGTATATTGCAGATAGGTTACTTTTTCATTAAATAAAGTAACAATGGGATTTTATTTTTTTCCTTTATATTCCCTTTAAGGGCTGAAACTTGAATTTATCAGAAAACAAAAACCTAACTTCCTTCCACAGATTGCACTCCCTTGACAATTTTTCTCGAAAAAATCAGATCGTCAAAACAGTAAAATCGGGTGTCAATTCATATTGTGTTGTACTCGATTCTATCAAATTGACAAATGCTCTGTAAGGCTTCAAATGTATTGTTGTTGCTACATTTTATTATTAATTTTTCTACGAAAGCCTCTCATATTCATATTCTAGTCTCACATTCAGATCAATGCATGGTTGTTATGGTAATTTGGACCCTTGCAACTAGATGGCTGTAACTTCAAGATGGAAAGCTGCTGAAAAAAAAGCTAAATAACTCAAATAATAAAAAATGAGAACCAATTGCAAATTGTCTTAGAATGTCACTCTCTACATCATTCTTAATTTTAAAGGTGAACAACCCTTTTAACTGTGCTCTATTGTCTAATAACTACATAAAACAAGGTTACAAACCCTCCACTGATGGCTGTGCTGAAGAGGCCAGGGGTTATTGAGTTGGCTTAGAGGTTAAAGGATCAGCCTTTGATGCAGGATTTGATTGCCTATGGATTTCTTGTGACCCTGGACACTAAGGGGCAGATTTATTATGTGATGTAAAAAACGGTGGAACAATTTGCCACACATCGACTTAAATGTGTAAAAATGGAGTCGTTTTCTTGGTCTGAAGCAGTGTAAAATAACAGAGGCAAATCTGGCATTTTCTGGGCATAAAATAAAACACACTTTAATAACTTTATTTTACATAGCTCTTTTTAATACCATTTTTCATCAAATGTGATTTTACACAGCTTAATAAACATGCCCATTAATCTCTTGGTGTCCCAGCATACTTGGCAGACCTTGGTTCCGGGAAAACAAATGAGGCAAAAAACACTTTAAATGATTTTCCCCATAACAGTTAAATTATTTATCCACATAATTACCCACCAGATAATCAGGATACAATATTGGATACACTATACAGAGCAGCAACCTAATAATTGCCTGGATTTACTTCCATGGATGTCATAGGTCATTGGTGTACTTCCAAAATTAAAGGTTGTCTGCAAAGGCTGACACCTATCAATGGTACTTTTATGCTGCAACCCTCACCTTCCTATGGTAGATACCCCCCTTGCCAGATCAATCAAACAGGGCTACATAGTTATACAGAGAATGCAAGAAGTCATTTGAGCAATAAACACAAAGCAGCAAACACTTTAGTCTGATTCTTTTTCTAAGGTTGTGGTATTCAGCCTCTCTGCATTGCCTTGGGCTCCTTCTGTTCTAACTGAATCTCTGGCAGCAAATCAATTCTACATTATACCACTGCTGTTTCTGGAATCCTTATTGATTTTGTCTGATAATCTCATATCTGAGATACTGAATAGAGGCTTTAAAGGCGGATAAGGATTAATCTGTAAAAAAATACATAAGATGTGCAAAAACCTTCTCTATTTTTTTGTGTGTATTGTTTCATATCTTCTTGGGGTCACTTCTTCAATAGTTCAGATCTGTCATTTAGAAGCTAATATAAGAATCACGATAAAGTCCACTGGCTTCTGTCTTGCCAAGCATTCAGTTTAGTCCTTGCTGTCATCCATTTTTATGGCACTTTGCTGCGACTAAATGAAAAGTGTCACGGGGATGTCAAATGACCTGCCAGTTTTGTCCCATATCAGTAATGATAAAAAGAAGGGAAAAACTATATTTTACAGTCTGCAAGACAGATTTTTTTGGAAATGTTCTAAGAAGTCATTTGACTGCATATTTTACTGTTACGACAGCGGTCTTATAAGGAGTCAGAAAACCGCAATGATAATCTAAGTTAATTATAGCAGCTATACTTTCCATAGTCCACATACAATCAACATATTGCTGCATGTTGCAGAGAATCCTAATATATTTGGCTTTGATTATTAAATTGTTTCAATACTCCAAATTAGCAGTTTAGAAAGATGCAAACAAATACATGTAAGGGACCTGTTATCCAGGATGCTGGGTTTTTTTTCCAGATAAGGGTTTTTTTGTAATTTGGATCTCAATACCTTAAGTCTACTAAAAAATCTTTTTAAAAAAATCCAAGAGGCTTGTTTTACCTCCAGTCAGGATTAATTATATCTTCGTTTTATTACAGAGAAAAGGGAAATCATTCCAGTTGAAATCTATGGAATATGCGTAATTCAGAGCTTTCTGGATAACAGGTTTCCAGAAAATGGATCCCATATCAGCACTTAATTGGTGTCTATGGGTGAGAAGTTTTAAAGGGATACTGTCATGGGAAAAATTATTTTTTTTTTTAAACGTGTCAGTTAATAGTGCTGCTCCAGTAGACTTCTGCACTGAAATCCATTTCTCAAAAGAGCAAACAGATTTACCCTAGCAATGCCTAATTTGCTTACGGTGCGAAGTTGAAAGTATAATAGAAGTATATAGAAACCCAGGAAACCTTTAATAAATAAATAAAGTTGTCCTATTTCCCTAAATATGTGCCCACTGTATAGTTGAGTTGTATAGTGGAGTTGCCATATGTTAGGAAATGTGGGGGGTATTTTTCAGGCAATCGCCTTAAAAAAAAAGTTTTTTGGGACTTAGAAAAAATTTCAAGTCTGACCCTGGCGAAGTAAAGTCTAGCACAAGAGTTAATGTTCAGTAAAATGGTCATCTTAAAAAGCGTAGTTACAATACGTCCCTTTGTCAGTGCGCAACTTTGCCTGACATAAGGGTATGAAGTTGCGCTAGTCTACTTCGCTAGGGACACTGTTAGTAAATTGGCAAAGTTGCGAAATGACTTCACACTGGCGAATTAGCTCTAGAGTTAGACGCTTTGCGCTCTAGTGAATTTGCCCCATGTTTCTGTATTCAAACCCCAAATAATGGCCAGTAAAGTATCTATAAAGTGGCCAATAGTTAATGCTACAATTTAATGTACAATCTAGCCCTTTCCATCATTATTCTTTACAAAACATATGCTTAATATTTCAGTCCAGTTTTCATGTATTGGTAATAAGGACTATAGAGATATACTTCAGATGTAGGCACTGCTGGGGTGTATGGAACTACAGGGGCTGGAAGGGAGGACTAATATCTATTAGCTATGTGTTAAAGAAGTAAAGCTAATCTAAAGAAGTAGACTTTTATACCAGCCCAAGGCAATCACAACCCTTTAGTGGTAAATATCTGTGTCTCCAAAGTTGCCCCAGTAGCTCCCCATCTTCTTTTCTACTGATTCGCTGATGTCGCTTACTGAACTTAGGGACCGACTCAAAATATACAGTACACATAGAATAGAAATATCACAATATAAGGCTGATTAATAATGAATACAGATAATTACTACATGGCAGAACAGAAACCAGTGCTACTAGCATCAGAATTCAGTACTCTGCCCTGTAGCATAAGCTTAGCTTCTCAACAGCTGATCAGAACCCACTGAGCATGTGAGTGCTACAGACACTTTCCAAGATGGTGACCCCCCTGTGGCAAGTTTGAAGTCCTGGATCATTGCTGCTATTAACAAGCTGAAACTTTAGGCTGGTGCAATAAGTGCAGTATATAAAATATGGCTTTTTTTTAGCCATATTAATTTTTAGGGTTTAGTTCTTCTTTAACCAGATCACCTTCCCCAGACTTCAGAGGCCTACTAACCTCTATTTAATTCCGCTGTTAACAATTAAGTCATAGTTACCCTTGTGTATTGTTGTCCAACGCTGAAGGGTAAAGTTTTTGTTTTTGAATTGTCATATTCTCACTTTCGGTTAACTTTGCTATTTAACACAGTTAAGGTATATGCAGTAAGGTAATAAGCTGCAACTCGTTGCTCAAAATATATTTAATTGGTGTCTATGGGTGAGAAGTCTTAAGAAACCCTGGATTCGGCAGAATCTCTAGCCTCTCTTTCAGACACAGCACTTATTCTGATGATAGTTTAACTTTAATTTATTACATACATACAGAAATTAAAATGTGTTGTTTCAGGGTAAAACTACTTCTCCACCTAAGTGCTTTTTAAGTATTCTTACATTACGAAAAGGAAGCTATATGTGTGCAAGTTTAAGTATTAGCAATGCAATTATAACTTAGCCTTTATTTCTATAAAGTATATCCTATTACTGCATCTAACTATATTTAGTGCTAGATTAGTTTCCATGGCTGGGGTTTGTGGGTGGGAGCAGTTTCTTATTCTTTCTGTCTTTATCTCCTTATTTTCCCCATCATCTGTAACTCCTTTAGCTTTCCCCCTTTCCCTCATTCATTAATCTTCTTTTATCATTGTCTTCAGGGCAATCATTTATTGTCTCTCATTTGCATTCCTTTTGTTATTTAACACATCACTCTTTCAGTCCCCCATAATTTCTTTCCTCCCCTAATATCACTCCCCTCTTGCATATTTCATCTGATGTTCTTGAGAGCCAATACACTCAGGTTTTCCTTAAGCTCCCTGGATCTGTAGATCAGATAAATGCACATTTTTTTGAAAAACTGAGCCTAGAATTGTTAATACTTTTCATCTATTACTTTAAGTTTCCAATTCCTGTAGGAACCCTCATTCCCAAAGCAGAACCACATGCCAGTTGTAGAAAATTGGAGCATTCTGTAGAAACATGCACCCATATTGATTCAGGGCAGGTAGTGAACAGTCAAAGTGTCAGGAGTAAAAAACCAGGACACCGGAAACAGAAACAATGCTTAGGCAGGAACTAGAATATAGCAAGGAATAGCCTTTTAAATTTTAAGGGCTGGGACAGACAGGGAGATTTGGGGAGATTCTGTCGCCTGGCGTTTAATCGCAGGCAACGATCTCCCTGAACTGACTTCTCCCTGTCTGTCGCCTGGATTAGCGCTGGCGTTTTTTTCATTTTAACAGGCTGCAGACAGGGAGAAGGCAGTTCGGGGAGGTTGTTGCCTGCGAATAAACGCCAGGCGACAGAATCTCCCTGTCTGTCCCAGCCCTTAAGGACAAGGAAAGTTAAACTAATGTAGCAGGCGAGAAATGTTGTACATTATGTTTTGTGCTTCTGTACTAGCCCAAGGCAACCATAACCCTTTTGTAGTGAAGATCTGTGCTTCCAACGATGCAACAGTAAATCCCCATCTTTTTGAGCTTAGGGACCCACTCAAAATAAACAGTCCACATAGAATATAAATGTCACATTATAAGGCTGATTAGTAATTAATACAGATAATTACTACTTGGCAGCACAGAAACCAGTGCAACTAGCATCAGCATTTAATAATCAGCCCTGTAGCATCAGCTTATATTACAGCCAAGGAACCTAATTTTCTGCTGGATAATTAGTGACAACCCCTAAGCTTAGCTTCTCAGCAGCTGCTCAGAGTCCACTGAGCATGTGAGTGTCACACAGAAACCAGTGCAACTAGCACCAGCATTTAATAATCAGCCCCATAGCATCAGCTTATATTACAGACCAACCTCATTTTCTGCTTGATAATTTGCGACAACCCCTAAGCTTAGCTTCTCAACAGCTGCTCAGAGCCCACTGAGCATGTGAATATTACTGACACTTTCCAAGATGGTGACCCCCTGTGACAAGTATGAAGTCCTGGATCATTGCTGCTACTGATAAGCTGAAACTTTGGGCTGGTGCGATAAGTTCAGTATTTAAAACATAGCAGTTTTAGCCATATTCATTTTTAGGGTTTAGTTCTCCTTTAAGCCAAAGTGATGTCATAGTGTAGCGCTATGTGTCAGAATGCAGGCCATGATGTCATGAAGTACCTTACAGAGAAATAAACACATGGTTCAGCATTAATGCAGATGTCCTCAGGTTTAGCCAGGCCTAAACTGTCAGTAAATTCTGCTGTAAGAAACCATAGACAGTTACTAATTATTAGGCTTCTGGGGCTTTTTTAATTTCTGTGTACTTGAAATGCCAGGGACTATTTTAAATCCCAGTCCAGACTTGAGTCTAACCTATTAAAGACACCAATGACATAGATGCAAAAACTGTGCTAAATGTAAACCTTAGCAGCCTAATATCAGGATTGCAATCAAAGCTAATTTATATAAAAATAGTGCTTTCAGAAGTAAATCATCTTGAACATCCTTAGTGTGGCATAGGACCATCCATAAATGTTTTCTGGGGCAAGGGTGAAGTCGTATAGTAGTTTGGTTGATGTAGAACAAACCTGTAGTCAAGGTCAGACCAGATGTCCCCAAATGACCTGTATGTGTGCAGTGATAGGATTCAGCAGACCCATACTGTATTTGTCAATGACAATTGTAAGAAAATATCACCTATTTGTCAGCAGGGTGTGCAGTCAATTTAGTGTTCTATAAATACTCACTAAAATATATTCCTATATGTAATTTCAAAAAGAGAGCCTTTTTCTGGTATATTTTCATGTATTCATATGATACAGTGAAACCTCAATTTAACATATCTTGAGTTTGTTGTCCACATATATATATACTATATATATATATATATATATATATATATATATATATATATATATATATTTCCTGGATTTTACTCCATTTTCTATGGGGATTCTACTAAATATTTAATATATAATTAATATACTTGCCTCTCGCAACAATTTTTTTAAATGCCTATTAAAGACATAAAAATAAAATATGCCCTTGAGTGCCAAATAAGGGTCAAGGTGAACTTGGTTTTACTGTTTTGCTTTGAAAATTGACAGAAAGTTCTTACACCCAAAATTAGTGGGAATCAGTACTTTTCCTCTCTCTTCCATAACCTATTCTAAGAAATAGGATATTCTTCCAAACCGCTACTAAGAAACCGATACCTAATTTTACTAGGATGCACTTAAAGGGGTTGTTCACCTTTGAGTTAACCTTTAGTATACTGCCATGACCTGGGGGCTAACATAAACCCCATAGCTGCATATGATGAACTGTATGATCTGTATGCTTCATGTTTGTCTTTTAATTATCTGTAAACATGTATACAAACTGATAATGAATTTTCTCAACAGTAACAGCCAAACATTATTCTAAAACAGATAGTTTATCTTTTATTATCAACCCACAATGCCATCCTACATGATGATCAGGCATGATAGAGTGGTTTCCAATCACAATGGCCTGTCACACAGAGAAGATTTCAAGAAAAAAACCCACAACCCTACAGTCATGACTATTTCCACAATTAATGATGTAAACAAAGCTTTGTGTAACCTGCTAATTACATGTGTTTTCCATGCAAATTATACTCTTTGTATGATTATAGTTCTTTGCTAAGTGTTCGTTTTAAATCAGTATTGACGCAAGGAATTTCATATGAAAATCCTTCTTGAAGTTGTTGACATGCTATTGCAATTCACTCGGAAAGAGGGACACACAAGATCACAGCTCCTTTTGTAATAGAGGCATAATACTGCCAACATAATGAAACACAGCAACGTCGCCTGTTGGGAATTCAACTGTAAAGCAAAATAGCTGAGTGACATTGGTTAAGATAACAAATTATCCAATTATAGTAAGTAGTTTCTTTCCTCTGAAGTCCTGATTATACTAGGTTTTCTGTGCAAGTGAACAGTAAGCAGGCAATGATGCATTGAGAGCTCTGCCATCCATTTATTTGTGTCCAATAAATGACTTGACTATATTTAGCAGCCATTAATTATGCAGTTGAAAAAATAAACTATTTATTAAAAAGGTACATCAGTGATTTATGGGCAGGGTCATTTCATACAGATGAAGCCACTTTCTTTTGTAAGTTTAACGCGCTGTGACGATAGATAAGCAGCAGTAAGTGCGATGTCTCAAGTTTCCTCATCGCGTTTACCGCAGTTACAAACATGCAATATAAGCTGTGGTCACTAGTGATGGGCGAATCTCCCGAGATTCGCTTCGCCGAAAAATTCGCGAAACAATTCGCGGGACCTTTTTTCGTCGTGTCATTTTCGGCACGTCGCGTCATTTTCGGCGCCCGTCGTGTCATAAATGACGTGCGACTCGTTTTTCCGGCGGATTTTCGCCAAGCGAAATTTCGCTGGCAATTCGCGAATTTATTCGCCAGCGGCGAATCGCGGGAATTCGCCGCAAATTCGCCCCTGGCGAATAAATTCGCCCATCACTAGTGGTCACTAGAGGTCGCCAAGCAGTAGCTGTACAATACATACGAGGGAGAAGGCAGATCGTTCTATTTCAAGATCTCCTTCTCTGCTGAAGAGAGCAAGGGGTAGATTCAGGCGTAGGCAAGGCGTATTCATCAATGGGTGAAGTGAAATTTCACCCTTTGATGAATACGCCTTTAAAAATTCCATAGAAATGAATTGAGAGCTGTGGAATTTCCCTCTAGTGGTGGAACTTCACTCTTATCTTCACTCTTTGATGAATCTACCCCCAAGTGTCTCAGAAGTGGAAACGAGGTGGAAACTAGTTGAACTGTTTAAACAAAAATGGGAGCTCTAATGAACATCTAGTGTTGATCTACTAATAAAAACAAGTAATCAAATAATGGGGAAAATGTTTTTTGATGAAAAGTAACCCCTAATGCTTCCTTTACTCACCCCTCTCCCTATATTACATTGTAGTGCAGGACTTTGTGCTGAGTGTATTCTCCTGATATTTGTTCCCCAATTATCAATTTTTTTTTTTTGTACGATGTATTTCAATACATCACTAGAAGCAGCCATAGTATAGTGGTTTAGGTGTTTGCCTCCCCCTGAGTGGTTTAGTGTTCAATTCCCCAACAATATAAATTTATGTATATATTTTTTCTAATTTATATTAGAATGTAAAATGTTCATGGTATTATAAATTAAGCTCAATCATATTATAATAAAGAACATAAGGACTGAAAAGACATAGTGGAACCACGTAGCACCAACAACTTTAATGTTTGTTCCCCAATTATCACATTTTACGGCCTAGTGCAACTTTGCTAGAGGTCTTGTCAGGCTAATTTGCTATTGACGTGGTGCATCTAATACATTACATTTACACTGATAACTAGACATGCCAATGGAACCTTAATAAAGTCAATAGAGTTGTTATAATGCCCTACACATAAGCCCACTGTAAAATAATGTTCCCATGTGTTATAAAATATATGGGGGAAACAGGTTGCACAAAAAAAATTAAGACTTTTGCAGCCTATCACCCTGAAAAAAGGAAAAGACACCAGCGTTTTTTCCTCTCAAAACATATGATGCAAGTAACTGAAGATTGAAGAAGATCTGTGCATTCCATTGCACTTCGCCTGGTCTGAGTTGGCAAAGGCAAGTCTGGAGAAACAGGTAACGTTCAGTAAAACCCGCATCTTTGGGATTTGCGCAGTTATGTTAATTCGCTAGAGAAAAAATTTGCCTGGCGATAGAGTGCAATGGCCACTAGTGTATGTCTCTTGCGCAAGCATAGTTACATCTGTGCCCGTTAGTTAATTGACAAATCATTGCCAGTGCTAGTCACTTCACCCTTTAGTAAATCTGCCCCTAAGTTTCAGAACAATAGAACGCCCTTCCTAAAGTGAGGCCAATTTTAATACCTTTATGCCCTCACATTGTAGTCACTGGTAGTCAGGAAGGAACTATAGGGGTCAATTACTAATAGAAAGTGCAAAAGATGGCCATAATTGGTCTGTCATTCAGACACTTATTTTAGGATTGGTAGAGGCCGTAGGCTGCAGTACAGGCCTGTACTTACCATGTGCCCTATAACAGGCAGAAAGGACAGGGTTAGCCTGTGCTTACCAACTCTGTACTCTGCACCTTGCATCAAAACCATTCCTCCAGACAGAATTGTTCTGTGCATGAACAAATTTTATAATAATTACCCCAGTGTGCTGCCATTTTTGACAAAGGACGGCATTGACTATGCCCCAAGCAGAAGTGCAACAACACTGAAGTGCAAGTGTGCTCGTAAACGAGTTAGGTGGAAGGGGATGGGAGCAACACAGTCAGCCAGGTTGTCTAGAAGCAACAAAATACACTACAAAAGTCACCTTTAAAGTAGAACTAAACACAATTAAAAAACCCTACCCCCTACCTTACATAGACCCCCCCTCCCTGCTCCCCCCAATCTAGCTGTTACCCCTGGTAAATGCTCCTAACTCTTTGCTTACTCCTTGGTGATTCAGGGCATCAGAGTTCACAGATACCATCTTATTTCCTTCTGTAATCTTTGGGTCTTCTTCCGGCGCTTCCGTGACTTTCAGCTCATGCGAATGTTGTCACTACACGGAAGATTGCGCATCAGCCAATACGCCCCTCTCTTCCCGAAGATTACCAAAGAGCAGAAGATGGTGCCCGTGAACTCCAATGCCCTGAATCTGCACCAAGGGGAAGTAAAGAGTTAGGGGCATTTAACTAGTGATGGGCGAATCTATCCCGTTTCGCTTCACCGAAAAATTAGCAAATTTGCGAAACAATGTGCGTATCGTTTTTTGCGTGCGTCGCTTTGTATTCCTCGTACGTTGCGTTGTTTTCGCCGCGTGTCGCTCTAATTTTTTTCACGCCAGTGAATTATCGCTAATTTATTGGCCGCCAGCGAATCGCGTGAGTTTGCCACAAATTCACGGCTGGCGATTAAATTCACCCATCACTACATTTAACAGCTACTCTAAATAACACTGTTGAACAGTCTTATCAGTCATATCAATCATATTTTATCAAGGCAATTACCAAAAAAACAAACTTTATAATTGCTTAACAATATATACAGCATTGACCATGACACTGAGCCAAAAACTATTTTCTAGTTCAGTGTTGATAAATATATATATATATATATATATATATATATATATATATATATATATATATATATATATATATATATATATATATATATATATATATATATATATATATAAAACAAATATTTATTGTGATGAAAAAAAAACTTTTTCTTATGAAATATGATTGGCTACACACATTTTCTTCTCCTACTATACAGACTTTCACCTCAGAAATAACATTAAATGAATGCAAATGAATACAACTTCACTGGAATAAAACCATCTTTTACCTTGAGTAGTTTTATGAACCCCAGAAGTGGAGATGCTTAATATGGGAGTATGTTCCGTGAAGTCTGAAGCTCGTTTGCTGCCATTATTTGCCACTGATGTCTGATCTAAATTTAAAAAAAACAGTAGAGATTAAAACTGAATAGGAACCAGCATGTATATGTACATTGAACATTCCTTTTTTAATAGTTTTTTTTATTAAATATTATGAGATTCATGTGCCATTACATTTGTACATGAGAGCAATGGTGTCATTATTGCAGATATGCGTTGTCCCATCTCCCATAGTCTCCATTTTATCCAACTAATCCACATTTTTAAAAATGACTTTCTTTTTCTCTGTAAAAATAAAATATTGCCTTATACTTGATCTAAACTAAGAAATAATGAATCCTTATTGGAAGCAAAATCAATCTATTGGGTTTATTTAATGTTTACATGATTCTCTAGTAGACTTCTCTAGTAGACCTAAGGTATGAAGATCCAAATCATGGAAAGATCCATTATCCGGAAATCCCCAGGTTCCGAGCATTCTGAATAACAGAATGATGATGTATTCCATTTCTTTTCATAGATATCTTTTATATCTCCTTCATGTACTGAAGTCAGAGTCTCACTAATGAATAAAAAAGTTATAAATACATACACATACATACTGTATATATATGTTCTCTGGAGGACGTTGGGCATCTTAACAGATGGGGATGCATATTGCTCAGCAGGGGTTGGTAGGGAAAGCAAGTTTTGCATTTGATTGGTCAATGCGTGTTTGTTGGTATGTGTTTCTGATGAGTGTGTGTTGGGATTGGGTTATACTTTATAAACATATTTTGAAGGTGCAAAATATGACCAATATCATACTTTAATTTTATGATCTTAAATAAAAAAGTAATTAAAAATATACCGGTAGATGTGCTGCCAGCTACAGTAGGCATTGCTGCTTCATTTTTAGCATTGTTCATTTTTTCTGAAAATGAAAATATATTTTCCATCAGTATGAAAGCTTCCATAGTTAAGATATATAATTATATGAAAAATATTGCATTGAAAGGTGAAGGAAGGTATTATATTTTGACTCTGAGCCACAAACCGATCAAATGAAAATAACTAGAAAATAATTGTCAACAACTAACATTTTTGTGCTTGCTTTGT
>CM044431.1:77483574-77526042 GCA_024363595.1 Xenopus borealis | reverse complement strand
GCAAAAGAATAAGAAATCAGGAAGGGGGCAAATAGTTTTTCACACCACTGTATAAGGGGAGTAGAAAACCCAGAGGGGTGGAAAAGATCATTCACATTATATATGGCAGCGCTGTCCAACTTCTGTGGTACCGAGGGCCAAACTTTTTCTGGCCTACGTGGTGGAGGGCCGATAATGGAAGTAAGTGTTGACCACTGCCCCTTTTAAACCACACCCACTGCAAACCACACCCACATAACCACAAGATCATATCCACATTAACAGTAGTAGCACACCAAAAAATCAAATGGTGGTGCTCACTGCAGAGATATCCCTCATCACTCATATGTGAAACATTTAAGTCAGCCATATGCCTAATCTTCACCTGTGGATAATACAGAAACCCGCAATACATTATTAAACACCCTAATAACTATTTCCAAATGCTAACAAACACCCAGAACAAACCCCTACCAGGCTTACATTCCACAGGTAGCATAGGACAAGCACAGAATGACACACACAAGCAGCACTGGGCAAGCAGAGTATGACCCACACAAGCAGCACTGGGCAAGCAGAGTATGGCACACACAAGCAGCACTGGGCAAGCAGAGTATGGCACACACAAGCAGCACTGGGAAAGCAGAGTATGAACCACACAAGTGTTACAAGTGTGAACAATGCAGGGGGATCACAGGTGTTAACAATACAGGGGATTAATCTTAATGTGAGTCTTAAACAATGCAAGAGGCTAGTTACTCTCTATAGTGATACCTTTTAAAGCTTACAAATGGTAAGCAGACACAGACAACTCTCATGGAGTGCCACAGAAGGGGGGGGTTGCGGGCCACCAGTTGGACAATGCTAATATATGGTATATGTAAATTCATTAACTTTAACAGAAGATATATACAGTATATATATTTTCTTTTTCAAAATGAGCCTTCAAATTGGGGAATCGACTAATAGCAGGGGTCAATGGAGATACTGATCCCTTTTTAATGAATCTAAAATAAACTTTATTTTTACACTATTTATGGCGAGTCTTGTGGAGTTTTTCTGAGTGCCTGGATGCCTCCTATTTGGTTTTTTTTATTGGTCCCTCTTCCATTCCCTAAAGTTGCCTAACTTAGATGTTATTTAAATGCTAACGTTAGGGAGTGGGAGGAGGCACAGGCTGTAATGAGGCCCCGTTCTTCTGCTGATTCACTGCACATGCCATGTGTTGCTTCCAGTCAAGGCCGCCATTAGAAATCACAGGGCCCCGCACATTAAAATTTCGGGGCCCCCTGGGCCCGCCAGCCCTAGCACCTAAGCCCCACCCCTAATCCCCGCCCACTCCACATCAAAGTTAAAAGACCTCACAGACATCAGCGCTAAAAATGTAACCCCCCTAAGGCTCCCTTATAAGTTAAAAAAAAATTTGCCGCCTGGCCCCCCCATGGACCCCTCATACAAGTAAAAAAAAAATTGGGGCCCCATAAAATATTTTATTTTTTTTAAAATTGGTGGTCAGGCCCCCCCCGACAAGTTAAAAAAAAAATTGGGGCCCCAAAAAAATAATTAAAAAAAAAATGGTGGTCAGGCCCCCCGACAAATTTTAAAAAAACATTGGGCCCCAAAAAAATATTTAAAAAAAAAAATTGGTGCAGGGGCCTATAGAGTATTAAAATAAAAAATTGGTGGCCAGAGGATTAAAAAAAAAAAAAAAAAAACCCACATTGGTGTCAGTAGAATTGAACTCGTGGCTTCAGGACTTCAGTTATAGCTGTTTTCAGTTGTTTTTGCCGCTTCAGGACATCAGTGTCGGCTCCTTTCGTGACTCCGGGTATTTTCGCCGCTTCAGGACTTCAGTATCGGCTCCTTTTGGGACTTCGGGTCTTTCCGCCTCTTCAGGACTTTGTAATTGTTCGGCACTTCCGCATTCTGCGCAGGACTTCGCATAGAGCGCACGCTTCTGCGCTCGGAAGGGTGGCTCTTTTTAATATTGCAGCGCTGCCGGGCCCCCCTTCAGCCCCAGGCCCGGGACACTTGTCCCCCTCTGATGGCGGGCCTGCTTCCAGTTACCTGAGCTTAGGGTCTGATCATGTACAGAGAATATAAAAGTCCCAGTTCCAGACTAACTAGTAATTACTTCATATTCTCATGGGATGGCAGCTCAGAAATGAGCACATGTACTGTATATAATGTATATATACAATATAGAATTCACAAAACAAGGCTGATTACATGAAATAAATTACGAGTGCTCAGAAAGTGGCATGGAAAGTGATAAAAAAGTAACAAAAGCTGTGCTGAGTAGTGATGGGCGAATCTCACCAGTTTCGCTTCGCCGAAAAATTCTTGAATTTCCAGAGAAATCCGCGAATCGGCGAAAAATTCACGAAACGAGTCGCAGCCCGCTGTTGACGCGCGTCGCGTCCTCTTCGGCTCGCGTAGTTTTCGGCTCGTATCGTTTTTGTCGCACCGCGTCAAAAATGACGTGCGACTCGTTTTTTTCGCCAAATTTTTGCCAGACGAAATTTCGCTAGCGTTTCGCGAATTTATTCGCCAGCAGCGAATCGCGGGGAATTCTCCGCGAATTCGCCCCATGCGAATAAATTCGCCCATCACTAGTGCTGAGGTGTTATTGTAAGGTAGTATGGCAATGCCTCTCCATTTTTTTTTCCCCGTACTAAATACAAAATAAACATTATGGCATACCAGTAGAGGAACTTCGGTTACCAACTGCTTGATCTGCTTCTGTTTTCGAATTGTGGATTTCTGAAAAAAAACAGGCATAATTCCCATTAGTGCAATGCTTTCCAGAGTTACTGTAGTAACAAAATAACAATGTTATTATTGTCCAATGAGAAGGAGAGAAGCTTTATTAAATGAAATTGCCCCTTCTCTGGTTATAAAGGCCGTCAAAACACCCTTTGTTCTTTGCTTATTAAATTTAAACCAGCCATTAGTTATTCTTTTATCTGGGAACAATTGTTCTTTCTACACTAAAACGGATATTCAATTAAAAACATATTTTAAGCTTATGTTGCAGGTTGATGTTTCTCCTTTCTCATTTGCAGTTAAGCTTATTGGCTACAAATTATTAATATATCACAGTAAGCTATAAACTTATGTTTTTTTCACAGATGAAAAGGAAAACGAATTAGTTAGGTTTTTTTGACGTGGGCAACAATATAATTGTACACAGATAAAAGCATAAGAACATACCAGCACCTCTTGTAATACTTGTGTTGACAGTTACACTAGTTGACGGTGCACCCGTTTTGGTGTTGTAAGCTGCTGAAAAACAAATATACAATATTAAATAAGTATAATAGTATCAATATTGGGCTGGTTGATGTTTCAAATCATCATCATTAAAATGAGATTCTTCTATCACAGATGTTGATTGTATTGGGGGTTGTTAAATTGTGATGCAGATTGCACTGGTTTCTGAGGTGCCTTGGAATGAGAATCCAGAATAATTACAAATTAGTCTTGTCTTGTGACTTTTATTCTATGCATACAGTATATTGTGCATTTATCCCTAAGCTTAGTTAACTGACAGCATCACAGAGCATGTACAGTGAATCAGCAGAAAAGAAAATGGGGAACATCTAGAGGCATTTTCACAGGCACAGATCTTCACTGCTTAAGGGCTGTGGGTGCCTTGGGCTGGTACATACAGATAGTCTAAAACATAGGGGCAGATTTACTAAATTCACATGAATAATTTCAAAAAGATTCGAATTCAAATCTTCAAATATGCAAATTAGTCAAGCTCAAGCTCGACCATCGAATATTCGAATTAGAATAATTCAAATATTCAAATAAAATTTTATTTGAATATTCAACTTCCCCTTTAAATTTTTATTCGACCACCTAGTTGGCCAGATAAAAGCTACCGCATTGGGAATCATTATTTTTGATCGAATAAAAAAAAATTCGATCGATTTGAACAATTAATCCTTCGAATTCGGATTTTAATTCCCTAACTATTCCCATGGTCGAATTTCTATTTTTTTTTTTTTCAATTCGAAATTCGTCCTATGATAAATCTGCCCCATAATGTTCAGTATTTATTTACCTGTCTTTAAGTTTTAGTTCTCTAACTAAAAAGATATCACTGTATATTAAGAAACAATTCAAACAGAATAATCATGATTGTGTTTTGTCTTGGAAATAAGTGATTCACACATTTCACATTTCTTTTTTAATGAGGATATAAATCCTTGACTGCTTTAAGTAAACACAAATAGGCAGACATAACATTTTTTGAAGTATTCAGAGACACTTCCCATTGAAGTGACAAGTTTTAAAAATAAAATCATACTGGAGTAGATTTGTCATCACATTTTTGTTGCATTTTAATGGAAAAATTACATTTTTAGTTTTAATAAATGTGCCCCCTATTCTGTAATTTACAGATGTGTGTATATAAATGTAATATATATTTTTTTATTATATAGCTTTATTAGTATAAGTAGCACTTATAAATGAAACAGATACAAACAACCCACACACATGATTCAGTGGTCCACACAGTTAGGTGTAAGATAACTTAAGACGATGGAAGGAAAAGTAACATTAAACAATGAAAAGTGCTTTAAAATTATGAAAATATTATGTATTGTTGTACAACGTTTGCTTCAGAAACACTGCTACTTTTATATAAACACTCTGCTGTGTAGCCATGGAGGCAGCCATTAAAGCACAGGTAGTAGATGGCAGATAAGCTATGTAGAATGCCACTGTTATTTGTTATCTACTATGTAACCTGTGCCTTTTCTTCTTTTCTCTAGCTTGAATGGCTGCCTCCATGGCTACACAGCATCTTGTTTATATAAACCAGGGGTCCCCAAACTTTTTTTCTCGTGAGCCACATTTAAATTTAAAAAAGAGTTGGAGAGCAACACAAGCAGGAAAAAGTCCATGGGGATGTCAAATAAGAGCTCTGATTGGTTTTTTGGTAACCCCTATATGGACTGGCAGCCTACAGGAGAGAATGTTTGGCAGGACATCTGTTTTTTATGCAACCAAAACTTGCCTCTAAGCCAGTAATTCAAAAATAAGCACCTGCTTTGAGGCCACTGGGAGCAACATCCAAGGGGTTGGAGAGCAACATGTTGCTCGCGAGCTACTGGTTGGGGATCACTGATATAAACTATAGTAGTACTTATCTGTTATCTACTGTGCATCCTGTGCTTGAATGGCTGCCCCCATGGCTACACAGCAGCTTGTTTATTTAATCTATAATATTTTGAACAAACACATCTGTTTCAATGATGCAGAGCAACATTACATTATATTTTCATTACTTTAAACCAATTTCATTCTTTGTTGTTGCTGTTGCTTTAATGCCTTGTTCTCAAGAGTAATATTCTGCATTTTTTACAATACTCTGGTGAGTATCAGAGTCTAACCTTCCTGTTGCCATATTTTTCTTTAAATATCAAATATAACTCCTTTAGGCCAATATAAACTTACGTATCTTTATTTCTTATTGCTTAGTCAACCCCAAATAAAAATTTGAAAATCCAAAAACACTTTCCAATATACTTTTACTCCAAAATTTTCTGGCTTTTAAAGTTATTTGTATAAACAAAAGCAGCTTTTTTCTAGTTTTTTCCCCATAGACTTCAATATAGTTTTCACATGATAAACCGTGAGATAAGTTTTTCTGAATTTAATTGCATCTCAAATTGAATCTCGTCCATGATTTTCACGTGTTTCCACAGTCTGAACCACCAAGGGCAGAGATTAGAAATGGACAGAAAATCACACTGCTTTCAATAGCAATACATTTACAAATAACGTATAAACCACAGAAAATTTGTAATGGATGTATGTTGCAAAGTTTCTCTTTTGTTGTTTGCTCTTTTATTAGGCAAAAGCTTATTTTTGTGTTGACATTCCCTTCAATATATTTATAGTTATGTTTTCTTATTTCCCATCTGTTCTATAATGGTAATGTTTTAATGTACAGCACTACATATATAAGTCATATAAATCTAATGAAAATGACTTCCTTCATTGCATCAAAATTGGGATTCCTGTATTTTTCCTGCTGCTAGAAAAAGCAATAGACCTTTATGGAATTTATTAGTACAGTGTGTTTATAACTTCAGAATAAATTGCAAAATTCCTTGTCTAAAATAACACTATACTATATTTATATGGTATCTTTCCTGCAATTTCTAAGAACAAAGTTATTAAAACAGTTTTTCTGCAATGAGTAATATAAACATACATGAAGACAATACATTTCAGATTACTGGAGTGCCAAGTTATAGCTAAGCATGTATTATATTATTTATGTATATTGCAGCCAAATCTGTGATTAAGTTGTTCCTTATAATCAATTCCAGTGAGCTGTTGGAAAGGAGATCAGTCTGTATAGTTGGATTTTGTTGAGTTGAGATTACAAATGAACTACCGTATACACCATAATATTGTATATATATCTCCTCAGACCTAAGTGCGCACAGTAAAAATGTACAAGACCCTTTCTAAACAAGTGATTGATACTGGCATAACAGTGGACTAACAAACACTTGTGTTTCCTCCGAACAGGAGGTCCAGGTGCAGATAGACCCAGACCCTTATATTATAGAATGCCAATTCTAAGCTAAATTTAAATCGGCCGTAATTTGCATTCTTTTTCTGACTCTTCCAGCTTTCAAACGGGGGTCACTGAGCCCATCTAAAAAATGAATGATCTGCAAGGCTAAACATTTAGGGGGAGCGCTATGATGTGTTGTAAAAAACAGTGGAATAATTCGGCATCAGTATGTAGAAATGGTTAAAAATAATTTTTTTACTCTCTTTTTCTTTGAGCAACTTCTAACAGAACAACAACTGAAGCTGTTTAAAATATGGCAGAAAATCTGATGATTGAATAAGTGGAAAATATCACACACCTTGAAGTTCGTCATTTATTTTACACCGTTTATTTTTACACCGGCAATTTTTGTTTAACACAGCATAATAAATAGGACCCTTAATGTTATTACTACTTTATATTGCTCTTTTTTTATTGCTCGTTTTAAGTCCTCTCCTATTAATATTCCCATATATTTGCATCAGTGCATACTTGTTAGGGTAATTTGGACCCAAGCTACTAGATTCCAAAATGGAGAGCTGCTAAATATCTCAAAAACCTGAAATAATAAAACATTAAAAACAAATTCAAATTGTCTCAGAATATCACTCTCTACATCATACTAAAAATTAATTTAAAGGTGAACAACCACTTTAAGATTGAAAGCAATAGTAGCAATATCCAAAACTGGACAGCTTTTTTTTATTTTGGCACAAGTGCAGCTGCTCTGAACTCGGAGCTTCTGGACGTACATGATTCCACCAAACACCAGGTCATGGACTCTGCAGTGTGCAGTTTAAAACTTCAATCCTTTATTCAGCTTACAGTAAAAAACAACAAAAAAATAGCCTGACACATTCCATCTACGGGGTTGAGGGGGAGGGGTTAGCGCCTGGTCGGGTGAATTCCCCTTTAAGAAAGATGTTAATAAAATAGATACAGTCTAAAGAAGAGCAACGTTGATAAAGAATATGAATGGTTTTAGACATGAGGAAAGGTTGGCCCTGTTTATACTGAAGAAGAGGAGCTTAAAGGGGTTGTAAACCCAACTGTAATGCCACCCCACAGCACCCACTAGTTTCTATAGAAGTTACTGAAAACCATAATTATAGATGCAAGAAATTTCACCAATGAAAATTCTACTGATCAAATTATAAATGCAAAACAACTGACCAATAAGAATTCTGATTCCCAGCACCATGTTGGGCATCTTGCTGTTATCTTACATATAGAGATAATGATGTCATTTTATTTCTTGATTATATTACACTGGAATCAGTCATGGGGATAAAGGACAGACTTGTTCAGTGCAGGGAAACTGTGCTTAAAGCTTCCAACTCCAATTACAGGAACGGGGAGTCAGATTGATACAGATCAACTGGGATTCTCATTGGACAATTTTTTGCAAATTAATGCAGCCCCTGGCTGTGGAGATTTGAGGAAAAGTTTTGGAAAAGTTTTATTGTGCAATATTTCCTTAAGGATACAACCCTTGTGTTGGTGTACTACAGCTCCCAGCATGCCTCAACCTTCAGTATATGTTACATTATTCTGGGATTTGTAGTCCAGCAACAACTGAGTAACGTTTGGTTGATCACTGCAGAGCAGCAGGGTTTACTACCCCTTTAAGGGAGGATATGATAATTATGTATAAATATAAAAGGAGACCTTACAGTTAAATTCTTGGATGCTTTATTTACCAGTAGCACCTTCCAGCCAACATAAAGTCATCTATTCATATTAGAAGAAAGGAGATCTTCAAATGTGCTGAAGTTCTGAGACTGTTGTACTGGCAGATACATTAGTTTCAAAGAAGGGTTGGATGTCTTTTTACAAAGTGAAAAAAATACAGTTACTGAAGCTTATCCAGAAAGCTGGACTGATTACCATCTTGGAGTCAGAAAGTGGAGAAGCTTCAATTTTTTTTTTGCCTTCCTCTGGATCTACAAGCAGTTAGGCAGGATTTGATGAACTGGGTGGACGTGTGCTTTTTCAAACTCATTTATTATGCTACTATGTTAATTAAGAATGACCTGGAAATACTTATGGATAATGCATAACTGTACAAAGCAATCCCAGCAGCAACAAGAACCAGCAAAATATTGTCTTGTATTCCGAGGGGTGTAATTACACAAGAGGTTACACTTAATTACACTTAGGTGCACATTTACTAAGGGTCGAATTGTTGAGGGCTTTTAGCCCTCGAATTAGACTGGCGAATAATTGGCAAATAAATATTCGCCAAAGTTGAATAAAATATTCGCCAGTTTTGAGTGCTTTTCGAATATTCGCCAAACTCGTACGATCAAATGATTTTACGAAAATTTAGGTGGAAGATGGCACCCGTGAAACCACAACTAAACTCACTTTCTCCATGAATGTCAGTACGAACAGAAAATGCTGAATGACCCAAAAAAAAAAAAATCTGAATACATTTAATAGTCCAAATTGTTTTTAAAAAAGTCTAATAGGATCAGCGCAGCTCCCACTGACTTCTATAAGACTTAGACAACTTTTACCTGGCAAAGTTTTGAAATAGATGTTTTTGTGGTTTTTACACTTAGGGGCAGATTAATCAAGGGTTGAATTTCGAGGGTTCAAAACCCTCAAATTCGACCCTTGAATTTTAGACGAGTTAAACCCCCTCTAATTCGAATGTAAAATTCAAGGGGTTTTAACACAATTCGATATATCGATCGAATATAAAAAATTAGATTGATCGATAAAAATCGTTCGAATAGATTGTTTCGAATGATTTTAAGCAATCTATTGCAATTCGGTAGGTTCAATCTGACTAATTTGTAGATCAAATTTTTCTTAAAGGGACAGTACTTCGAAAATCATATTCAGATTTTCAAATTTGATTAATTAGAATCGTATTTTGGGCTATTCGATAGTGGAATAAGCCCAAAATAAATTCAAAATTAAAATTTTGCTAATTCGAATTTTATTCCAATTTTCACTTCGAATCAATTTGACCCTTGTTAAATCTGCCCCTTAATAAATCTCGAACTTTTAGTGCTTTTAAAAAAAATAGGAAAACAACATATTTTACAGATTTGTGGGAAAAAAACAAAATTCTATTGTTACTAAATCAGTCTCAAAATGTTGGTTCCTTGAGCACATTCTTGCTACCCCTTAAAGGGACATTAACAACACAAAATTAAAGTGTTGTGAAGGAAAGACAATATAATGTATTGTTGCCCTGCACTGGTCAAACTGGTGTATTTGCTTCAGAAACGCAACAAGCTGCTGTGTAGCCATGGGGCAGACATTCAAGCACAGGATACACAGTAGATAAAAGAAGTTCTGAAGAATCCCATAATACACTACAGAGCTTATCTGTTATTTGCTTTAGATCCTGTGCCTTTTCTCCCTTTTCAGCTTTGAATGGCTGCCCCCATGGCTACACAGCAGCTTGTTTATATAAACTATAGTTGTGTTTCTGAAGCAAACACACCGTTTTGACCAGTGCAGCACAACATTACTTTATATTTACATTATTTTATGAAACTTTCTGTTTTTGGTCTTACTGTTCCTTTAAATGTGCTAATTACCCACTATTTATAAAAAAAAAAACCTAAGGCTCTCATACAAGATGGAGATTTGTCATGTGTTAGTTGTAGACCTGATGGGAATACTGTATGATTGTATTGCCAAAATGTGTCACCATTAAGTGGTAAGGTTAGTTGTGCAGTGAGATACTCATTTTTGAGTTAAGTTACTGTCATCTAAATGTATAGTTAGAGGGAACTACATATGTGTATATCTGCATGCATTTATTTAGACAATGCCCAGAGGAGCAGTCATTTTCAAAAGAGTTCTGAAATCTCTTGGTAAAATCAAGTGCAATATTTTGAACCTTTTTTTTGTCTCAAAACCCTAACAGAAACAAATCAATATTTGTCCAAGTGTTTAAGGCTGGATTTGGAAAATTCCTAGCCTTGAGATAAAGTCATGTTATCTGGAACTGTATTAAATTGAAGTATCCTTCCTTCAGCAAACAGCTGAATCCTCTATGCACTTTAATTGTACTTCTCACATGTGTTTTTTCAGCTATTTAATTCTTGTTATAAATCTAAAAAGTAATTAAAAAAAAAGGAATCTTTTTCAAAAATCTGATCTAGGGAAAAAAAAATAAGCAACAAAAAATTGCAAACAGTTATAGCTGTGGTTTTTAGTACAGCAATAGTAGTAAACAGCAGCGCTGCTGGTTACCATAGCTACCATAGGAGGATGTAGTATTTCTATCAGTGAACCTGGCCATCGTTAAAAAAAAACCTTTTACTGTGTCTGACAATAGAGCAAAATATTTTGATAATAAAAAAGGCAGAAAAGTAAAAAAAACATCAGAGATTTGCTGGATCGGCTGATAGACTTTGTTATAGTTATTGTTATACAAAATGGGCAATAATAAATGAGTGCTTGCTTGGTCATAGATTTGCCCATAAGAAATGTTTAAATATAATATATTCAGGCCAAGATTTCAAACCTATATACTGTATATATATATATATATATATATATATATACAATATATAAGCTCACTTGAACAAGGTGATATACTGCCCATTCAATACGTTTCATAATGAATTGTTTGATAAGTGACTTGTCTGTACCATTATTATTCAAAGGGTTTCTGTCTTTATGGCATAGTTGTGATAAAAAAAATAATATTTAATATATAAAACTTTAGACTCTGTAAATAAATGAAGCCTTATACTGTAGCTATAGAGTGTGTATTACATAACCCATACCCGACCCGCAACCTGCAATCTGCAAAAGGGACCTGCATTCTTACCTGACTGGACCCGCTACCTGACCCCGACCCTCAAGTACCTTATCCGCAACCCGGACCTGCTGTCATCGTAACCGGAAGGGATATCATCAGAAGTAGTCGTGATCAGAAAAAATGAGTAATAATCGCTACTGAGAAGACCCGCAAACCCGTCGACCCATGTCTATACCCGCACACAGAACTTCTACCCGCAACACGCAGGGTACCACAGGTTTTTGTGGGTACCCGCAGGTACCTGACCCACTGCAGGACTCTAGTACAGGTAAGGGATCCGGAAACCTGTTATCCAGAAAGCTCCAAATTATGGGAAGGTCATCTCCCATAGACTCAATTTTAATCAAATAATTCAACTATCTGAAACTTAACTCTGCAATAATAAACCAGTACATTGTACTTGATCCAAACTAAATATCATGATCCACATTGGCAGCAAAATAGTCCTATTGGCTTTATTTAATATTGATTTTTAGCAGACCTAAGGTATGGAGATCCAAATTACTGAAAGACCCCTTATACAGAAAACCCCAGGTCCCAAGCATTCTGGATAACAGGTCCCATACCTGTTTAAAATTAGGATTGATCCACACTGAAGGCAACTGTAAACTGCCGAGGACTACTCATACATCTCATGTTGAAAAAATGACTGGCAGCAATCTATGCTAATCAATTGTCTTTTTTAACTGGTTAAATGCAGAAAGTGTTTTTGCCTAAATACAGTAAACATTATAAAGGTATTAAAATCACTTTGTAAATGTGGCCAAATCAATTGTTGATTAAATATTTCAGATGTGCATCCTTGATTTACATTAGTTCTCTTCTTTTAATGTTACTGCTGCCTGAATTACTTTCGCTCTGCTTTTATATGAACTTTTTTTCTGCATTCTTTTCCATAGTCCACAATGCTGCCTTTTACCCACCCTTTCCTTCCACACTATGCACATGTTATGATGTTGGAGGAAAGGAGGGTTATTTATATTTCTGCGGAAAAATCTGCAACATCCAAAAAAGATGATGTCAACATTGGTTTTACATTAGATTCATGTTGTCCCCAAGGTTCCAGTCTGGGTTTTGGAATTAAAGGAGAACTAAACCCTTAATTTAAAAAAAAGTTCCCATCAACCCTATATAGACCCCCCTCCTGCTCCACCCCAGCCTAGCTGTTACCCCTGGTAAATGCCTCTTTACTTACCCCTCGGTGCAGATTCAGTGCATCAGAGTTCATGAGCGCCATCTGATGATTTTTCAGTCTTCTTCCTTCACTTCAGCAATTTCAGTGACACTTGCTGCATGCTCAGTTATCTCGAAATGGGAGATTGCTCCAACTGTGCATGCTCCAAAACACTGCTCTCTTCCCAAAGAGTACCAAAGAGAAGAAGATGGTGCCCCTGAACATTTACCATGGGCATTTACCAGGGGTAACCGCTAGGCTGGGGGGAGCAGGGAGGGGGGTCTATGTAGGATAGATGGGCAGGGTTTTTTTAAATTAAGGTTTTAGTTCTCCTTTAATTCTAAAACCCAGCCTGGATCCTTGTGGACAATATGAATCAAATGTAAAACCAATGTTGACATGATCTTTTTTGGATTTTGCAGATTTTTCCACAGAAATATAAATAACTCTCTTTTCCTCCAACATCATAACATGTGCTTGAGAAAAGACCAATGGCGGTCTGAAACGTTGCCAGTGTTCTGGGTCAGAGCCCATGTCTCAATAAAGGCATTTTATGGAATGAAACTCGTGAGTGGTGCAGAGATTGATTTTATAGGGATTGGTGTTTGAAGCCGTTTTGACGTGCACCAAGTCTAAGCAGTTTGAAGGTTATGGGTGCTGACTAAGAAACTTCTAAGTATAGAGTCAGGGGCATTTACCAGGGGGAACAGCTAGGCTGGGTGGGAGCAGGGAGGGGGGTCTATGTAGAGTAGAGTGTAGGGTTTTGTTTTTTTAAATTAAGGGTTTATGGGTGAATGATTCTGCCTTGATATAATCCCAAAATCTAACAAGAAGATTCCACAAGAAATGTATAATAATAGGGTTGTCAGTTTACCTGTAGTTGTAGTAGTAGTAGTTGTAGCATTAGGCTTTGGAAAACTGCCAGCATCTGTAAGATAATGAACATATTATCATCAGCCGGATCCACTGTGAATAATTAAGAAAATAGTACCAATATGTTTTAAAGGGGAAACAAATCATAGTTAGAAACGTACCCAAACTGTGGTGGATGTTCAATAAATCTGTTTCATAAATAGGTTTTAGTATTCTTTCTTATCGTTCTTGTGACATGCATGATTTGTTTCTGTATACATCTGTCACGAGCGCTCGCCGTTCCTCTCCCTTGGCGAGCGCTCGTCGGCTGTCTTCTTCCCGGCGCGGGATCCAACATGGCGGTGCCCAGGGCTCCACGTGTGCCGAAGGACGCCGGAGCGCTGGCGCGGTGACGTCTCGCGCTGTGGCGCCAAATTCAAAAATAAAAGAACGCCGGAGACCCAGGTTCAATGCCCGAGTATAGCTCTTCTTGCTATAGTGTTCCTGGGTCTCCCTTATTGCCTGTGATTCCTGTTATTGACCTGTGCCTGTTCCTGGACTTTGAATCATTGCTGCCTGCCTATTTGAACCCCTGCCTGGACCTGACCTTGTTATTGGATTTTCCCCTGAACTGTACTTCGCCTGGACTTGCTGGAAAGGACTTCCTCCTTGATCCTGACTACAACCCCCCGTGGGTGCCAGAGGCCCCCGCTGACAACATCCAATTATGGAAAAAAAAACTGTGGGGAGTATTTACTAAAACTCGAATTTCTCTCATATTCTTATGAAACAAAGCTCAACCTAACACCCATCTACAATTTTATCTTATTTATCAATAAAATAACTAAAAAAAGTTTGGGTTTGAAACATATTGATTGAAAACTTGAATTGAATCAATTTTTTCAGGTTATCTCCCGAAAACCTAAATTTTTTGGATTATCAGATGAAACCCTGCGCAGATCATGAAATCTTCAAATTGTAAAAGGGACATCTGCCATTGACTTACACCGGACCTCGATGGGTTTGAGGTGACGGATTTGCAGATTCCTACTTTTTGCAGCTTGGAGGTATAACAGATTTCTAAAAATTCTATTTTTCCCTCTAAAAATTTGAGTTTTTGCCTAAAAAAAAACCTATTCAACCTTAAATAAACTCACAACTCAAATGTTTGCTTATTTATGAAAAACCTGGAATGTAAAAAAAACTCCATTGAATGCAAATTGGAAAAAACTTGAATTTATCAAGTTTATAGGCTAAAAAACCTTGAATACCTCAAACTGATTCGGTTTTCAAGCAAAAACATAAAACAAACAAAAATTTTGAAGGTTTTGAATGGTTCAAGGGACCTCTGCTATGACTTCTACATGACCTCGACAGGTTTTTGTTGGAGTATTTTTGGATTTAGCTTTTAGCATAATTTCCCCCCCCCCAAAATTAGTTTTTTGTGAAGCTACCTTTGAAAAACTCGAATTGTTGACCTTTAATAAATGACCCTATATATCTAATACAAGTGGTTATTAAATATATACATTTTATAGGGGTATATTTTTAATGAACAGCGCAGTGTTCAATGTGCAAAAATTGGCCTATAAATTTCTGTACTTCAATATTCATCCAGCAAATATTTTTGAGACGTTTGAACATTTAATTTTCTTTCCTTCAAATCCTGCTGGTTTATTATTCTGTTTACATAATGTTATCCTGTTTCAGGAAGTACATATTTATATGCCTTTGAGACACGGCAGTTATGATGGTAATGTTTTCTTTCTGTCCATGAATCTTGTGCCTCCATTTCATGATACTGCTTCTTTTCAAAACTATACCCATGACAGACTTGAAGAGAACCATATTTCTAAGCATAAGAAATGTTGCTTTTTAAAGATAAGTTTGACAATGATAAAAAAATTAAGCACATACAGTAGTTTAACGTATACACTTGTCTGTTAGGGATGTTGGTGTATACAGTACTTTGCATAAGTATTCATCCCCTTGGGTATTTTCATTTGTTACAACATGCAATTAAAACGGATTTAAGTGGAAATGTAATTTATCTGCACAGAATCGTCTCTAATGCGGAATGGAAAAAAATGTACATACATTTTAAAATGTTTTACAAAAAAGTTGTATGAACATTTGGAGTCCACAACTGTTCAATTTAAAGGACAAAGAAAGTGAAAAGCACTGGGAGTGCCTATATGTTGAGAACCCTTCCCTCCTGCTGCTATTTCCTGTTTCCTGTTCCCTTGGTACCATACTTTGTATTGTTGACCCTGGCTTGTTTCTGATTATTAGTTTACCTCATGGTTCTATGGTTGTTATCTTGTTCTGACCCAGATCCTGTGTGACCAAGTTTAGTTCTGTTCTGTACATCATGGAGTAAACAGAAATGAGGTTGGTATAGAGATGTTTTAGGTGGCAATGGGGGTAAAGAATAATGCTTACGCCACATCCACAGTGAGCATAGGTATAAGAGAAGGGCAGACCATCATAAGCTGCCTCAGTGGCATTACCAGTTCTCAGTTAGGAAAAAATATGAAAAAACTTAAAGAAAATCATACAGTATCATTCATTTAGGTTAGGGGTTGCTTTTTACAGAGCAGGAATGGGGATGAGAGGGAAAATGGATGAATGGGAATAATGTTAGACAGGTTAGCAGTATGTGAGTCTTTCAACAGGGGAGAACCATTGCACAGGTGAATAATGAATATGGTAGCTATATATATATATATATTATATATATATATATATATAGTCCAATGAAGCAGGGCCTGATTTATATAGTGGGTGCCCCTAGGTCGCTGTTGTTTGTTGCCCCTGTGCCATCCCTTTTATTTGGTCAAATTTTCATCATTGGGACGGAGCAATGGAAAATGGAACACAGGAATATTAAAATTTCTGAACCAATGTGGGTGTGGTTGCCCCCTAAAATCCTGCCGCCCTAGGCCCTGGCCTATGTGGCCTCTCCACAAATCCGGGTTTGCAATGAAGTACAGCAAACAGAAATAAGGTTCTTCTTATTTAATTTACAAACCCAACATAGGTTTAGGTTTTAAAGAAACTACTCCTTTAAAAGACACCATGGGGTTAACCAGCCAGAGGTGGGCTGGACATCCAGGGGGTGTTTAATGGAGGTGAGCAGCAGGTGAGAGAAGAGAGAAAAGTTTTGTTTTTCATGTGAGGTGACTGACTGGGGAATGGGAAAAAGTTCTTTCTTTCAAAAGACTAGGGAGTTCACTCGCAGTAGCCTGGACGCTGCAAGTTTTCTTGGCAAGTACACTGCTCCCTTGGGACTTATTTGTTGCTGAATTGAAGCGGTTTTGTTTTTCTAATGCCCTTGCTTGTTGATGAGAGATTTATTCGAACTGGAGAAAAAAAACTGGATGTGACCCCCACAAACATCACAATATATATATAAATCTTCAAGCAAAAAGGTCCGCACTCTCAGGACTTAAAATGAAATAATTTATTAATAAAAAGGACTATATATACAGTATGTAAAGCTACTGTATATGCAATACAAAATCCACAAAGCATCGAAAGTATGGATTATGGACCAGATTCAATTTTGTGAGAAAATGTTATCTTCCAAGAGCTATTTTTTTTCTGAAATTGAATTACATATCATTCTTGCTCATGAGTTTTTCAAGATAATTCTTTTCCTCACTGAATTGAATCTGGCCCTATATGTTTATTCTACAATAAAGTCTTAAAATTATTATTAAATTACCCCTTTAATTTCAAGGTGTATGAGTTTATATCCATGTCCCCGGTGTGGAGGTAATTCTTCTCTTATTGTTTGAAAACTGTACAAAACCATACAATATATTGGGGAAAAAATATATATACTTGCAATTTGGAAATAAAACATTCTCAGTATCAGCCACCAGTAGCATGATACAACCCCCAGCCATTTAAGCGTCGGGATTTTAGATTAATCAATACCCTAATCATTTCATGCTGCAGCGGCAGTCTCAGGAATGTTAACCTACAATGGCAGGTTTGCCACAATCTTAGCTTTACATCAGGGGTATCCAACCTTTTGGCTTCCAAGGGCCACATTGGAAAAAGAAAAAATGTCTGGGGCCACACATAAAATGGAAAAACACTTTTGATTTGTAAAAGTAAAGAAAATACACAGAAAAGAACTACAATACCAGTTGTACAACCAGATGGAACTATAGACTGGAATATGGGACACCTGGATATTAAGTAGACATTAGTATTATATTATTACTACTAACTGGGCAATGGGCAGAGTCCCCCCTCCTGCCTACTCCTATAGTCTTTGAAACATGATGTTTCTTGGGAGCCAAGCATTTCAAGCTGGGCCGCATTCATACCCATCCTGGGCCGCAGGTTGGACACCCATGCTTTACATGGTTTGTAAGTTTTGCAAGTGAGTGACATGATACAGGTGTGGGATCTGTTATCTGGTAACCCGTTGTCCAGAATGCTCCGAATTATGGAAAGGCTGTCTCCCATTTTATCAGAATAATCCAAATTTTTACAAATTATTTCCTTTTTCTCTGTAATATTAAAACAGTACCTTGTACTTGTTCCAAACTAAGATATAATTAATCCTTATTGGAAGCGAAACCAGTCTATTGGGTATATTTAATGTTTACATTATTTTCTAATAGACTTAAGGTATGAAGATCCAAAATATGAAAAGATCAGTTATCCGAAAAATCCCAGGTCCCTAGCATTCTGGATAATAGGTCAATACCTGTATAATCAAAAACTCTATTCACTTGTGAGTTTATGGAACGCACCTGTTTTGGGTGTTGGATCATCTGTTGTTGGTTTACTGTTGTGATCTGTAGCAGTTGACTCTGAAAAATATATTTTATATATTTAGCCTTCAAACCAATATATACTGAAACCCACACCCTCCCCAACTGATTTGCACTATTTTGTATCCCAAATCTCCACACTGCCAACACCTCTAGCCCTTACCTTCTGTTTGCCATGTTTTGTCTCTTTCATTTAAAATCGTCTTCTATGTCTTTTGAAATATTTTTTAGCAGAATAATCACATAGTTGAGGCCCAGTTATGTCTCAAAGAAAATTCTTAATCACCCACAGTCCACTTCTTGTAATTGCTCAACTTAATTATTCCCAAAGTAGATGTTATGGCAAAACCATTATATATATATATATATATATATATATATATATATATATATATATATATATATATATATATATATATATATATATATATATATATATATATATATATATAGATATATATATATATATATATAGATATATATATCTGGTATATATATATATATATAGATATATATATATATATATCTGGTTTATTTCTATTTATGCATTACCTGGCTTTTCTTTGTATCTCAGTTGCAGCTATGATGGTTTAAAGCGTGTTTACATGCACAGAGGGAAAAATTAGAACATTTTCATGACTATGTCTCTTTAAAAATGTAAAAATATAGTTTCTGTTTATATAATGATATCCTTTGTCAGGAAAATCTATCAATTCTGGAGTTTAGATTTTGGTATTCTTCTAACCCAGTGATCATTCAAGCAGTGGCTTGTGAGCAACATGCTGCTCACCAAACCATTGGATGTTGTTTTCACTGGTCTCAAAGCAGGTGCTTATTTTTGAATTCCAATCTTGGAGGCAAGTTGCATTAAAACCAGGTGTATTGTAAAACAGGGTCTCCTGTAGACTGCCAGTCCACATAAGGGCTACAGAATAACTAATAACAGCCATTACGTACGATTTCATCGAGAAATCGAATATCGAACAAAATGATCGCCTAAAACTATTCAATAAGCATTCGATAGTCGAATGCTTATCGCTTTTCGAATAAAATCGTAGGATTTTTGGGAAATAATAGTAAATTTGCTCCTTAGTAAACTAAATCAAGACACAATTTCTTGAGGCATGACTTTAAAGACAATGAAGAAAAATTTTATTTCAATAACAACATGAAAATTACACCATGGTTGTAGTCCTCTGCCCTACACAGGCGCATGATGAATGGAGGTCTCTCTCATCTCATCTTTCTCCGCATTGGTCATACAATCAGCATAAAATAAAGTACAGAAAATAATAAAACATTAAAAAAAAACTTTGTGACTGTTATCAGATTAGCCCTAAACCTTCCTGATGTCACTTCCTTCCTGTAAGGTGTGACCAACAACCCATAATTGATGGGGAGTGTGTTCCAACTTGTCGGATCTCAGTGCAAGTTGTGAGGTTTAGAACAAGTTGTCTACAAGGAGATGAACACTCAGGGGAAGTGTGCAAGTGACATGGTGTAGGAAGCTGCAAAAGTAATAGGGGAGATAAGCTAATTATATGGGGCCTATGATGGTTAAAGTGTTACAGTTGCTAAAGCTAATTAATTGCCATTTCTTTCTTCATACTATAGTGCATTCAGAAACCAATTTATTGTGGATTACGACACAACGACAGGACCTAAATTGATTTTGTTATGGGGCAAAGTAAATTTTATGTACACCAGTGGGTGTGCTCCCTCTTATTGTCATGCTGGCATGATACAAACTCAGTCCCTCAGGTTACTAATTTCAATATTCTAGATTAACCAATAATCTAACTATTTCAAGTTGTGGTGGCTCGGGTCTATTAACCCACTTTTCCAGGTTTTTCACAATCCCAGTCCATGGTTTATTGAGGAACATGATCCAAGCAAAGACATTAATCTCTTTAGGATAATTATAGAACGTACCTTGTTTGGGTGTTGAAACAGTAGATTTTGTAGGATTGCTATCAATAGTATCTGATGCTGTGGATTTAATGAGAAAAATCTGCTAAATATAAGTATAATCATACTTGCTCAAACATATACATTTTTTATACAAAGAAAAAATATCATAAAAAAACCCTTATCCAGTGTAAAATGGGCTTGTGATGATTTGCTTATTGTGATACTAAAATACTCACAGATTAGTGATTTCTGGCTGACCACTGACCACATATATTCATATTCATAGTAATTGAAAGTCATGATTTTGGTGGGACCGCTCCTGTATATACCTACTTTTTTGTCTCATTTAAAGGAGTGGTTCACTTTAAATGAACTTTTAGTATGTTTTAAAAATGACTAATTCTAAAAAAAATGTAATATAATTTTTGAATTATTTACCTTTTCTTCTGATCTTTTCCTGCTCTTTAAGGCTACAAATGTACTGCTATTGTTACATTCTATTACTGATCATCCTATTCAGGCCCTCTCCTTTTCATAATCCAGTATATTATTCATGTCAATGCATGGTTGCAAGCGTAATTTGCAAACTGATTACTGAAATTGCAAACTGGAGAGTTGCTGAATAAAAAGCTAAATAATTTGAAAGCTACAAATGTTAAAAATGTCAACCAATTGCAAATTGTCTTAGAATATCACTCTCTATATCATACTAAAAGTTAAAAATGAACAAATAAATGGCCATTATCCTTGTATATAATTATAAACACAAATTACAGTAAAAGTAATATTTTTAATATTGCCCTCACAATTTTCCAAGAGTCTAACATTCCACTTGATTTAATAAAGCATATCCTTAACTGGGAATATTCAACAAAATATTCTGCATCATCCACAGTCCACTCATAATATTTGCTTATTTTACTTTTCTCCATTGAAGATCCACATCATTGGATAATTAGTGCAGCACTAATTATATTCCATCTAGTGTTTGTTGCTAGATTAAAGACATCCCTGTAATATCTGAATAGTTATTTGTATTTAAACATTGCATTTTTTCTTTGTATCTCAGTTGCAGCTATGATTGTTAAACGTATGTACTTGTGTGTGTGTTAATTATGGGAAAAAGCCATGCCTATATTATGTTATATTTTGATGACCTTATCTCTTTAAAAATGTAGTTCCTTTCTGTTTATATAACGCTATCCTGTGTCAGGAAATTCAAACTTCATTCAGAGTTAGGTTTTTAGTATTCGTCTAACCAATTCAGTAGCAGGAGAAATCTAGTTATATCAGCAACAATATTAAATTGCACTGTGCTTGTACTGCTCTACACCCTGAGGGGGTTTAATCTTTCTCTCCACTGGTTTGTGGTGATGGCGTCATAGAATGAATACAAAAGCCTGCCCTACACACACACTACTAAATTAAAAAAAAAAATGATTGTCTTTAAACTTTTTATAATTGTGATGAGATGGTTCCTTTTATTTTTACCTTCGGGAAAAGAAAAAACAAAAGTGGCAAAAAAAAATGGGAAAACTTTATTAAACATACTCGCATTATGGTTTGATCACCTTTAAATGAACTTTTAGTATGTTGTAGAAAATTATATTCTGAGATCATTTGCAATTGGTTTTAATTTTTTGTTGTTTGTGGTTTTAGTGTAATTAAGTGATTTATTCAGCAGCTCTCCAGTTTCCATTTTGGCAATCTGGTTGCTAGGTTCCTAGCAACCATGAATAAGATAATAAGATTCATGGTTTGAATCAAGTACATGCTACTGTTTTATTATTACAGAGAAAAAGGAAATATTTTTTTTAATTTTGGATTTATTTATTAGTATTAGTATTATTATTATTATTATTATTATTATTATTATTAATAAACTTAGACTTAAAGGATAGCTTAAGCCCCTGAATTACATTTTTTTTTCATTTATTTAACTATTCAAAGGGATGTGGCATGAGTGTCCATAAGGGGAACAGCTCAAATGGGCTTTGTGCTAGACATGTTAAAGCAAAATGTTACATTTGCACTTAGGTTTTGTGCCACCATATGCCTGTGTCAGGGAAACAAGAAAGCTCAGTGATTTTTACTGCAGATATATATATATATATATAATATCAAAAACAGGGGGGTTGTGGGAGCACTCTAAAGGCTTTAAAGTATATATAAGTATTATAAATGCTAATGCATATACACCCAAAACAGGGGTTATTTTGTTACAAAATTATGATCATAAAATTGATAAGCCACCATACCACATATATATGGTTGCTAGCAGCCGCACTCTGACCCGGATTTTTTGCTTGTTGGTGGGTGCAGGTTAAAAAATTTGAATACTTAATCATGTCACAGAACCGCACTCCAAAGACTTAATCAGTGAATCAAATCACATTTATTAGCATGTGTGTCCAACGTTTCGGCCTCCCTTGGGGTCTTTTTCAAGGATAAATGCTTACAATTTTCACTAATGTAAGTATTTATCCTTGAAAAAGGCCCCAAGGGGGGCCGAAACGTTGGACACACATGCTAATAAATGTGATTTGATTCACTGATTAAGTCTTTGGAGTGCTGTTCTGTGACATGAGATATATATGCATATGGAGAGCATATTAGACAAAAGCCAGCTGGCATTGGTGATTGGAAAAATACCAAAAATAACCATTAGCCCATAACATTCAAAGATAGTTGCTCAGACTCTTCTAATCTACAGCAAATTCATTTTTTTCCATGATGTGGGTATTGGGTTACTTATTCTTGTTTTCTACAACTGGAGTCAGGATAAAGTATCAAGATACAAGACACTATATAGGATCTGTTATCTGGGAGTCCATTATCAAGAAAGGCCAATTACGGGAAGGTCATCTCCCATATAACCAACTAATTAAGTTTTTAAAAATGATTTCACTATAATAATAATAATAATAATAATAAAGCAGTGCCTTCTACTTGATCCAGACTAAGATATAAAGTTTTCTTATTGAAGGAAAAACAATCCTATTGGCTTATGTAATGTTTATATGATACTTTAGATGACTTAAAGGAGAAGGAAAGGCAAAGGATAAATAGGCCTCTAATCAAAGGCTTTTACAAATAGTACTTACACAGCCTTTGAAAATATTAATCCGTTCAATGGACAGTAAGCTGTTGCTCTCCAACGCAGACTGCAGTGGCAGAGTGGGGTGACGTCACGCTTTGCAGAGGCATTTTGTTTCAGGCTGCCAGAGGCAGCCTCGATGTGCATTGCCTACAATTAACATCCACTGCGCAAGTACGCTCCGGGGTCAACTGAGTTTTTTTTTTCTTGCGCATGCGCATTAATAACTAAGAAGTACAGGAAGAGGGCGCACCTGCACTAATATGGCGCCTGCGTGCATATTGAACCGTTGCGCACAGTAACAACGGTTATAACGGATTTCATCAGCGCAATGGCAATTCCAATATAGCGGTTCAGGAGGTCTGGGGGAGTACTATATTATGAGCAAGGTATGGTTTTTCTCCTTTCCTTCTCCTTTAAAGGGGCAGATTTATCAAGGGTCGAATTTCCATGTTTTTTAACCCTCGAATTCGACCCTTGAATTTAGGTCGAAGTAAAATCTGATGAAATCGAATTCGGAGGATTTTACCGCTATTCGATTTTTTTCCAGAAATCAAACAAACGAATAGAAATCGTCTGGTTTCTCAAAAAACTCATAATAAATCTTCCACTTTCTCGAAAAAATTGTACGATTCGTACGATTTTATCGAGAAATTTAACGATTTCTATTCGATCAAGAAAACTTCAGAAAAAACCTATGGGATCTTCCCATAGGCTAGTATAGCAACTCGGTAGGTTTAATCTGATGGCTACCTGTACAAACTGATGGCACCTGTACAAACTACAAAATATGAAATTCTATCACAATAGTTCACAATAGTTCCTTCTTACAAATCCCTGTAAAAAGCCATAGCTAATGCTTTATTACACATGTTAAAGTGATACTGTCTTGGGGAAAAAAATTTTTTCTTCAAAACACATCAGTTAATAGTGCTGCTCCAGCAGAATTCTGCACTGAAATCCATTTCTCAAAAGAATTGAGAAGGAAAAACAGCCTGCCAGAAAGCAGTTCCCTCCTAAAGTACTGGCACAAGTCACATGACCAAGGACAGATGGAAAATTGACAAAATGTCTCGCCCCATGTCAGATTTCAAAACTGAATATAAAAAAAATCTGTCTGCTCTTTTGAGAAATAGATTTCAGTGCAGAAGTAACACTATTAACTAACACATTTTGAAAAAAACATGTTTTCCCATGACAGCATCCCTTTAAGTATATATATATTCTAGACAGCTGCTCTTTCACATAGGGTATTAGTCTGATTGGGGCTCATACATCCAGGGTAGACTGAAAAGTGCAGACCTTCCTTCGCCCCATAAACATAATCAAAGCTTATCATCTCTGATTTGTGTGGAAAAGGACAGGACATTTTTCACTTCCTGGATTTTTCACATGTGATAGTGGAGAGGACTATATAAACATTGCGTTCAAAATAAGAAAAGGACTTAAAAAGAAAATAAACAAATGTTTTGTGCTGCTGGTTAGAATGATCCCTACTTCTAGGTGGGTTATCATTGGCTTAAAGAGATTTCATGCAAAAAAAAAATGATCATGAAAATACTAATGAGATTTTTTGCAAGCAGAAATGTGCAATGCAGTTTTGGAAATCTATATTCCATATTGCACAAAAATATTTGTATAATAATTTAGACTTTATTATATAGCTTCACTGTATGCCTTGGATTAGAAGCTTGCAAAATGGAATCTGCCAGTGGGAGTCTATAAATACAACAAAACCTTTTAACAAAAAAAATCAACTGTACATATTTTTATTATAAATAGCAATCTCTCTGGACTGTTATGCTTTCATTTGTATTCCTAGGTTGTTATATGTACCTTTATAAAATGCAAGTATTTTGAAAAGTTCATAAAGAGTAAACTTAAAGTACAAAGAAAGGGAAATTCGGGGGGAGGGGGCGGGGGGAAGCTAGCTGTCAGAAAAACCATCTCATCAGATTATAAATTACAATATAAAGGATCAGATTTTGTAGCATACAAAAACAACAAATACTTGTGTTGTTGCATGATGCATGGGAACATTAATGTATATTAATATACAAGCATGAATCCATATTTTTAATCAACCTGTTTTTAAGAAAATGAGAAATGTAGTTAATAAAACAAGTCCTTTGTCCTTACGTCCTTGCATGTATTTGATTGAAATGTCCAAGTCATTTTAAGCATAAATACACACAGTTCAGGTTGAACTGCAGTATTTTTAGCATCTGTACATGGCAGAACTATTGCTGCATGCTGGGTAGATACCAAATTTGCCACAGAACAGAGCATGGACACAGTACACTGCTACTATAATAAATGAACCCCTTACAATTTCTTTGGTGCCCTTGTGTTGGGGATTAGAAAACATTAAAGGGAATATAATGCCTCTAAATATCTGTAATTTTTCATCGGCTAATTTTGAGAAAAATGGCTCTAGAAACTCCTGCAGAGATTGAGGATGGCTGCACAGCCTGTGGTTCAGTGGTCAATTATATGATCAGAATTATTCCTGTGTCCACTGCCCCTCTACTACCATGTCACAGTTCTGGGATCTGGAGGAACGGATCATCATACCCAACCCCTGCATACATAAACACAGTGCTTGTTGTGATGTTTCTTAATGAGAAGCATTTGCCTTCAGCTGTTTCCATAACTCCGCATCTGGAGGGCTGCAGGTTGGATATTCCCAGTGCATATAATTAAAATATAAAACATTTGTTACAATTGATTTACTTATGTTGAAGGCCCAGTCCAATTGCCTTTTCAGCTCCAGGCTAAAACTGCCTCTTTTTCTGGAGTTACTGTTTTCCTACGAACGGAATCTGCTGATGGGCATTCTGTGATAAAGTAAATGAATATCTCTGTTTGCTAGTATAGTATTTCATAGCAGCCTGTGGAGATAGCACAATTACAGCCTCTCATAACACAAAGCATGAATTCTGTGATACCAGTCATAATAATATGAGAAATCAGTTCCTTGCTCTTCTAAGTCTTTTATGTAGATCTGTTAAGCAGATGTTAATTCTATACCTATCTTTCACTATCCAGTATAATTCAGTAGATAATGATGTCCATGTTGAAAGAACTGTTCAATATATTTAATAGGTTAGTGCTTTAAATAAAGGAGAGCAAAGGGCTCCACAAATGTCCCTGTGATCAGCGCCCTTTCTTTTTTAGGAAGACTGGGCTCAAATATTGCTGGTCTTGCCCAGGACATAAAGGAGAACTCAACCCAAGAATTGAAAAAAGCCCCTACCTAGTAAGTGATGGTGCCCACAAGCTCTGCTGTGCTTACTCTGTACGCTGTTTACGCTGACATTTTTACAAACATTTTCAGACCTATTGTATGCTGGAAGGGGAAGCAGGGAGGGGGACTATCATTCTTACTAGGTAGGAGCTTTTTTTTAATTGTTGGGTTGAGTTCTTTAAGTGCTCAGTATTGGCGCATACAACATTTTTGAAAAGTTTTACTGTCTTGATGCTCCACACCTAAAATTTCCAGGGCCCTCTACAACAGTCCCACATGCTCCCCCCATCAACTGATGATTTAAAAAACACATTCTACTGTATATAAAGGCTCAATATAAGCTCAAAGCACATGCTCTCCCATCAAATTCTCCATAAACTAATATAAATAAAAAAAGAAAAATGTATAGTTACCCAAAACAAGATTTAACAGCACTAGAAAGAGGACTGCAGCTGCTAGGGACTTCATGGTTCTCTGTGGCTTCCCTTCTCATTGTCTTGGTTCTCTAAGCTGTTCGGGACTTAATTATCATCTGGAAAAGGTGTGTACAGGCACGGCCTCTCTTTGCTTATTTTAGGACTGATAAAGAACTGGAGGAAACACTAAAACCCCCGCTGGGATTTCAGGACAAGGGGGAAATGTATTGTTTAAATTCTTCACAGGAACTTGTTTTCAGTTGACTGATATGTTTTCAAGAATAAAGGATTGAATTTAACCGTGTATGTGCTGCAATGGCGATATACTACTAATTAGTTTATTATGTTAATACAGAAAAATATCATGCATACAAAACCTACACATATAACTCACAAAGATATATCTATATATACATACAAAAACACCAAAAGTTAAACTATAGCAAGCAAGAAATTGCTTTAACGCCACCTTGTGTCAGAACCATAAAGTGCTGTATAATTACAGAAGTCCTGGTAACAAAACTACACAATTGATAAATTCTGGATTCTGGTCTCTGGAGAGACAGAAACACTCAGAAGATTGTGATCTTCAAGATGGAGGTTACATTCCAATTCATTGATAAACAAGTTAAAAAGTAAAGGACCAAGGACAGACCCCTGCAGTACTAACTAACTAACACTAACTACACTAACACTCCAAATAGAGAATGCTCCATTTACCACCACTTTTTGTAATCTATCCTATAAAAAATATAGCCAGTTCTCTATACAAGTACAAATACTATGTTCCAGGCCAATATTCTTAATTTAACCATTAACCTTCTGTGTGGTAATGTATAAAATGCTTTAGCAAAGTAGGTCATATCCACTGGCATCCGAGAGTCTCGATTCCCCCTTACGTCCTTGTAGAAGGCAATTAAATTTGTCTGGCAAGATCTATGTTCTTTAAAAAGAAACTTTATGGCCTTCTAGTTAAAAGTGTTATGTGACCTCTAAAGGTAGCTGGATTTGCTACAGCTTATTTAAAGGAATTGTTCAGCATAAAAGTAAAAACTGGGTAAATAGACAGGCTGTGAAAAATAAAACATGTTTTCAATATAGTTAGTTGGGCAAAAATGTAATGTATAACGGCTGGAGTGACTGCAAGTCTAACCTAACAGAACAGAACACTACTTCTTGCTTTTCAGCTCTTTTGTTTACACTGACTGGTTACCCTGGTTACCAGGCAGTAACCAATCAATGACTTGAGGGAGGGCCACAAACTGTTGCTTTTGAATCTGAGCTGAATGCTGAGGATCAATTGCAAACTCACTGAACAGTTATGTCCCACGTGGCCCCCCCTCAAGTCACTGACTAACTCAGATTTAGAGAGCTGAAAACCAGGATGTTGTTGTATTCTGTTATGTGAGACATCCACTCACTCCAGCTTTTATACATTAAATTTTTGGCTAACTAACTATATTAGAAACATTTTTTATTTTGCACAGCCTATCTATTTACCCAGTTTTTATTTTTACCCTGAACTGTTCCTTTAAGGATTTCACAACAACGAGGCATTCAAGATACTACTTTTTTGTCATTTGTGTACATCCTTTTTAGTTCTACATTTTGGTCAAGTTAAGAGGACTTAATAACATTCAGACATTGCTGGAAGCATGATTATGTGCATCTTACCTTTTTACATTTGTAAATTTTATCTGTATTTGGAATTTTCTGATGTTGCTAGATCCTACTTTAAGAATTCATGGAAAAGATGTTTAACTTCTTTATCTGTTCACAGTATATAGTTCTAGAGCACTTAGACTTATAACATAGATTATACATTATGCACATCAGTCCCTGCCAATATAAGGGCCCCTATTATATATACACACACACACTATGGTCTATTTTAGCTGGAGCCTTTAAACCTCTCTGTATCTTTTTTAGTGAGGAAGGAGGAGGGTACTTAGAGGAAACACTCAGATGTAGGGACAATATACTGTACGAACTCAGCAGATTTTACCCTGGCTGCAGTTAAATCTAGAACCAAAACTACAAGGTAGTAGTAGTGCTAAAAACCGTGTTGGCCATACAGACCAAGGGTATTCTAGTATTCAAACATTGTCCTGAATTTTGAGCAGTTTTAAACCAACTGTATATTAATCATGTTGTAGTAATAAGACACATTCTATGACTGCTGGGCACAGCATGGATGATGGACAGCAGAGGACATTCAGTTTTATTCATCATAAAAAGGTAGAGGAGTTTGATACCACCTTTTTACAAAACAACAACAAATACTAGAGCCATTTGCAGATAAATCTGACTTCCAAGATACAGGAAAGTATTTAATAAATTATAGAACAATACAATACAGTGCCAATTATCCAGAATGCTTGGGACATGGGGTCTTTCTGTAATTTGGATCTTTATACCTTCTAAAAAAATAATTTAAACATTCATTAAACCCTATAGGATTACTCTGTCTCCAATGAGCATTAGTTATATCTTAGTTGGGCTCAAGTACAATGAACTGTTTAAGTTTTACAGAGAAAAAGGAAATGGCATTCCCATAATTCAGAGCTTTCTGGGTAATGGGTTACTGGATAACAGATCCTTTACTTGTAGTTTCAAGAGCAACACAAATATAACTTTAATCGATATATTCATGTGCCTTCAGTTAAATCTTTGAGGTCTAATTAATTTCCTTATTCTATAATAGTTCTCCTTTGTCTCACTTTTTATGATGATGATTATGATTCATCTCATAACAACATATGACTATAAAGATTCTCATTCATCCAGGTCATGGTAAATCTAACACAAGTAACGCAAAAACAACTTGACTTGCCGAGAAATTTTAATGAAGACGTTTCACTGCTCATCTGAGCAGCTTCTTCAGTTCTACTGACTGGTGTAGGGGAGTTCTCGGCATATAAACTCTTCCAACAATCCAATCACAATGGCACATTGTAACTCTTCAGAGAGGTGACATCTGAAATTGTTGATTCTGTGTAGTTACTATGGTAGGATTACCAATGTGTCATGCAACACATGTGTTACTTGTGAGAGTTGCATGAATCGATGTGTGAACTGTTCTGAAACCGCCGGGGTTGTGATTGGATTGCTGGAAGAGTCTATATGCCAAGAACTCCCCTACACCAGTCAGTTAAACTGAAGAAGCTGCCTGGATGAGCAGTGAAACGTCTTCATTAAAAATTTTCAACAAGTCTAGTTGTTTTTGAGTTACTTGTGATAGATTTATTCATAACCATATGTTTTTCTTATTAAAGCAGTATTTTATTCTGAAATATTTTGTAAAATACTCAATAATCAGATATTTTTATATACAAATACAAGAGGCCCTCTGCTCTCAACCCATTAACAATATATTTAAGACATTGAGACATGTTCCCCCATATGTAATAAAAGACGCTTTTCCCAGGAGCAGTAACCCGTCACAACCAATAAGATGTTTGCTTTTAAACAGGTGATTAGTAAATTCTACCAGCTGATTGGTATGGGTTGGTATGGTTATTGCACCGGGGCAAACTTAGTTCTTTTTATTACATAACCCCCCATGTGCCTTAAAGTGGACCTGTCACCCAGACACAAAAATCTGTATAATAAAAGTCCTTTTCAAATTAAACATGAAATCCAATTTCAAATTTTTATTTAAGCATTCATAGCTGTTTTAAGCTCATTTAAAAATATCAGCTGTCAATCAAATATTGTCTGCCCCTCCTCTATGCCTTAGGATAAGGCAATTTTTTAATAGCTTAAGTCATAAAACCCTATATGTAATAAAAGGCGTTACGTTTGCCCAGGAGCAGTAACCCATAGCAACCAATAAGATGTTAAGATGTTGACTTTTAAACAGATGACAAGTAAAAGCTACCCGCTGATTGGTTGCTATGGTTTATTGCCCCCTGTGCAAACTTAGTGCTTTTATTACATAAACCCCATAATGTCTGTGTCCTAAATATATTGATAATGTGTTGAGTGTAGAAGACCTCTTGTATTTGTCTATATGTATTTTATGGTCACAGCCTCATTGCACCTTCACTTAATGGTTTTCAAAATTGAATATTTATTGAAACATACTGATACAATACCATGGTTATTAGGAGTACAATGCATTCTATTTTTAGCCCAAGAATGCTTTAAGAAATGACAGAATGTGTGGGCTGAAGCAGATTACAGAACAACTTTGGAGACTTGTAAAGGAGACCTACTTCTGCCACAAGCAAAATTACCAATATAGTTGTACAAATCTAATATTTGAAGTTATGGATGTTGCTATGGCAAATCGTCATTGTTCATAATATATTGGAAACAGTTGCAATTTACACCTGGGAGGTGAGGATGGGCATGGGGGTAGAATATGGGCATGTACTTACACATATTTCAGTGTAAGATTTAAAAATGACATCATTTTGTCTTTAGGTGGAGCATGCAGAGAGTCCTGTACTTACAGCCTCATCAAGGTGCTTTATATGATGATAGATCACCTTCTGATAAATGAAGCACATCACATGCTGTGTGTATGTGCCTCATGTACCAAGTGGGAACAACCAGTAAATTGTTGCATGGAACTAGTATATATGATTGTAAGTAGCTGCAATCACTTTGTGCATGATTTTTTAATAGGTGAAATTGTGCTCCTCTTCATGCTTAGCACTGGGTGTAGCTTTGGTAAATGATTGTGTGTCTATTTAGTAAAGAGTCTATTATAAACTATTCTAGCTCACCTTCTTTCTCCTCCATTAATTTCATTTTCTGTTGTCTCATAGCAAATATCTCTTTATCTGTTATTTGACTTCACCTCCAAAGTCTTTGATTCTGTTTTTTTTCTTTTTTAATTTTATTCTCTCCCATTTGACTTTCTGTGCTTTGTATCTTATTTTAACTCTTCCACCTTCCTTCCCTTCTCACCAGGCCCGGACTGGCAATCTGTGGGTTAGGGCAAATGCCAGAAGGGCTGCTATAAGGTGCCATAGAAAGTCAGTATTTAGTGGGCTGGTGGGGACTGTTTGGGCCTCTATGTGGGCTGATTGGGCCTCTGTGTACCTGAAATGCCAGGGCCTATTTTAATTCTCAGTCCGGACCTGCTTCTCACATACTTTCTTTCTACATCTTTTTTTTAATGCATTGCCTTTCTGTACTCCCCTGGAGTCTCTCTCTCCTGTATCACTTCCTGTTTCTTTCATTGATTTTGCTTTGTGGTTATTAACATTATGCCACATCAGTGAATACCATGCCTCTTTCCAAATGAATGATGAATATTCAGTGGAATGCGTTTGGTGTTGTGGTAGACATACAATACTGTGTCAATAATATAATTCTAATGTGTGTCCTTTTAAGCAGTTGCATCTCACAGGAAATCTAATATCTTAGACCAGGGAGTCTCCAACCTTTTTTTACCTGTGAGCCACATTCATATGTAAATAGTTGGGGAGAGTTGGGATGCCAAACAAAGGGATGCGATTGGCTGTTGGTAGCTCCTATGTGCCAAAAACAGGAGCAGAAGGTACACACTCACATTAAGAATAAATAATTGCAAACATATACCAGGTGCTTATTCTAAAGGAGGCTGCCCACCATGTTGTCTCCAAGAAAATTCATGCATGAATCACAAAAATAGAAATAGCACACGCTTTAAAGTAAAAAAAAGATTTATTATGTTAGTCACTACACAAGGTAGCAACATATTGTCCAATATGTTTCAACCCAAAAGGGGTCTTTGTCAGGGGCCAAGAAATACAAAAGAGGCAGAAGGAGCCACATACATTTACATGTTATATACCTGTGCTCATTATGGACCTCAACGCTCAGACAACGAGCACAGTGTTGCATGCGTCATCACTTCTGCTTCCAAAAAGGAAGAAGGAAGTGAATTACATTCTAGTGTATGCGCTGGGATGCAAATGCGCTCCACGACAATAAAAAAATATAATAAAGCGAGGAACATGTGTTGCAGTGCTGGACTGAGAATCAAAATAGGCCCTGGCATTTCAGGTACACAGAGGCCCAATCATCCCACTTAGAGGCCCAAACAGCCCCACCAGCCCACTAAATTGTGACTTTCTATGGCAACTTATAGCAGCCCATCTGGCATTTGCCCTAACCTACAGATTGCCAGTCCGGGCCTGATGTGTTGGAATGCATATGCGTTCCATAATGCGAAGATATCCTAATAGAGTAATTATACTAATAGGATAAAATCACCCAATATCATAAAATACAGGACAATGAATAAATAGCCTAATGAATTAAAGGATAATAACATGGCATGAAATATAATCCAGATCAACTAGAGGGAGCATCTGAAAATATGAAAGAAAATAAAAAATAAATTAAAATAAATCTTGATGAAAGTCAGTTATTGTAATGGCCCATACTAGAAATTAGTCATACATTACCAGGAGGGTACCCAGAGTCTTATCGCATCTCCACAAGCTGAGGACAGGCCATTGTGTGAAATATTGTCTGGTCTGCAAATAGCAGAGCAGATATGATGTATGAGTCTATCTACTACCTAACTTGGAGATAAGCTGTCAAATCGGTCTAAATGATCAATACCGGCAGCTTTATCTGCCCTTATATGGCCAGCTTGATGATCATTTTATATCATAGGCACATGTTCTGGTCTTCTATACTCACACCAGTCAAAGGTTTATATGTCAATATAAACTATCTCTGCTCTGCTCCAAATAAATCTCACATATATTTGTGGAAATCACAAAATGACTAGGCCCCTCACAGCTGTAAGACATTTGTTCCCAATCACTGACCTATGCTGCTTGTTCCTTCTCAGGGGAACCAGTTACAAAAAAAAAGTATCTCCTTTTGTTTCACCACTGTCCCTAACTGGGTGACTGACATTCTTGTAACAACATCAGCAATGGTGCCCACTAAAATGGATAGTGATAGATTCTCTAGTTCTAGAATAAAGTACCACCAAGAATTCTGTGTTTCAGTAACCCTAGCAGGAACTTTATCTTGACAGAGACAATCATATGGAAAATATGTCTGAAAATATTTAATAGAGCTAAGCTTGGTAGGACACCTCAGTTCAAGTGTGTTCTATTGCTTCTTTATAAGTTCTCTCTAAAACCTTTCCTTTTTCTCCATCCTTGTTTTTGATGACATTTCACACTGTGTGTACCCTTTATTGCCCTTCACATTTTCTCAAAAGCTGAACTATATTTCTTAAATTGGTCAGACTTTTAACGATGTGCTTTCTTAATGCAACATATCAACTTTGTACTCTCTTTGTAGGATGTTGAGACTTGGCAGGTAATTCCTCCATGGATGTTTTTTCTTGATACTGCATCCAGCACTGAGTAAGTAACTGTCCACTCTATTCAAGCAAAGTGCTACATCAACAATTGTATATTATGTATATGGGGAAACTAACTTCTTGCATGTCGCTCTCTCACAAACATTCCCCCATTATGCCCACATTCCCCCATTATGCCCACACTCTGTTCAGAGCCAACCAACAATGGTTGCTAGTGATGGGCAAACATGTCCCATTTCACTTTGCCAAAGAATTTGCGAAACGGCATAAAATTCAAGAAACACATTGAAGTCAATTGGCTAGAAAATAATTGACACGTGACAAATTTTAAGCGAGCAGCAAATTTTATGCTTGCAACTTTTTTGTCTAAATGCATTAGTCAATGGGTGTCAAAATATTGGTGATTGTTCTCCTTCCATTTCTGCCTTCTACCCTGCTTTGCTTGCAGCGTTATTGCACATTGCAGAGCATGCAAATTTGACCGAATATGTCCATATTGATGAAGAATGCTAGTTAAAGATGGTGCACAGTGAAAACTGATCACAGGAACAGCAAGATGTATTATCGAAATTTTGGGAAAAAAACTAACTATCTACTTCAGCAAGGGGTAACTAATTATATACTAGTTTAATAAAGTGAATGGTTTACTTTAATATTTAGAAGAAAGTCAGGTTCTCCTCAGTTACAGAGGCAGCAACACCGATCAGAATACATAGAATGCCACGAAAAGGATTTTATATGGCAAAACTGATTTATAACTTGTCCAAAATACACAAGCTTTCTATTAAGGGATTACAGCAGACGTGTCATTGATTTGCTTTCTTTTAACTGTAAAATAACAAAGAAGAAGCAGCAGAGAGGTAGATGTCTCCAGGCTCTGAAAGTGCCAAGAACAAACAGAATAGGAACCGGAGGGTTACACCTGACACCTCAGCAGGCACAGGGCTGATTAGAAGTGTTGTGACCAGAGGAAGGTGACAGTCTGTGTATAATTGTCTGTCATATTTCTACATATTTGTGTCCTATTTCAAAGTGTCAGTAGGCCTCGTTCTGTCCCTGCTTCTTAAATATTCTTTGTTTAGTTATAGGTGTCCATCCTTCTTTTAACAGGCAGACAAGTTGGTTTATTGATATCAAAATATTTGTTTTAGTAGCCAGATTAGGGATAGCTCAACTGAGATTTAGTAATAAAATCAACAATTCAAGAAAAAAGTATTTTTTCAATTGACATTTTATATAGATTATGCGTTTTTTTTTTTTGTTTGTTCTGGAGGAAGGTACTTGTGACAGTATACAGATTAATATAATGAGGATTGGTTCAACATATAGTTGTATCAAATGTACATTATAAGTAGCCTGTGCCAGTCCAGCATGACATGAATCTATACAAAGATTGAACTACCCTTTGTACAGCTTTAACAATCTGTGTTGTGATAGATACTAGCACTGTATTGTACTTTATTATTAAAAGGGTGCTTCACCTTTAAGTAAAATGTTAGCATATTATATAATGGCCAATTCTAAGCAACTTTTCAATTGGTCTACATTATTTATTTTTTATCAGTTTTTAAATATTTGCCTTCCTCTTCTGACTCTTTCCATCTTTCAAATGGGGGGGGGAGGTGGTCCTTGACCCCATCTAAAAAACAAATGCTCTGTAAAGCTACACATTTAGATGCAAATTTCAAATTCAAGTTTTTTAAACTCTCTTAAACTCGAATATATTTGAAATTCAACTGGGGGGATTATATAAGAAAAAAATTGAATATCTAAAATTCTAATTAATTTTACCGACCAGAAAACTCAAATCAAATCCATAGTTACATAGTTTAATTGGGTTGAATAAAGACAAAGTCCATCATCATCAACCCCTCCAAATTAAAACCCAGCATACACACATACACACACACCCCTCCACTCTTTCACACAAACTATATATGCCCATAGCTATACTAACTGTAGAGTTTAGTATCAAAATAGCCTTTGATATTATGTCTGTCCAAAAAATCATCCAAGCCCCTCTTAACGTGCTACTGACACTGGCAGATTTACTAAGGGATGACTTTTCAAAGTGAAAAAAAACGTCGAAATACGACTCAGTTTTTTTTAAAGGGCTTTTTCGATCGAAAATTGACCTATTAGACTTAATAGGTCCATTTTCAATTGAATAAAATTCTTTTAAACGTTCAGTTTTATCATACGAATCCAACGATTCGAAAAATTTTGCACAAAAACCTTAGAATTCCTAGGACTTAGATACATTTTCAGGACAGGTTCTAGGAGGTCCCCCATAGGCTAAAATGGCTATTTGGCAGCTTTAGGGTGGCGAAGTGTCGAAGCATTTTAAAGGGCCAGTACTTCAACTTGTCGAATTCAAAGTTTTTCAATTCAAAATTCAAATTTTGGACTATTTGATAGTCGAAGTAGCCCAAAATTACTTCAAAATTCTAATTTTTTAAATTTGAATATTATTGGTATATTCACTTCGACCCTTAGTAAATGTGCCCCTAAAAGTTGCCTATAGGTCATGTTGGTTAGAGGTTTATTTTTTAAGTAATTGTTAGTTGAAGTTTCTAAACCTGACTGTCCCATCTCAGCCTGTCAGTTAAAGTTTCTAATGCTAACAGACTCCTGCTGCACAAATATGGCAAACCCCTCATACAGGAATATGGGGCATCTGGCAGGTAATGTAAAACATCATGAAAATACTTTATGGCATAGTTAGAAGTAGCTTTCAAAGGCAATATTATGATAGGTGTAAAAAAAGAGTTACATTTTTGGTATTAATATCACTTTAAAAGCATCAACAGAATGAGCCATCACAACATCACCCGGCAGTGCATTCCACAACCTCACCGTCCTGACTGTGAAGAACCACCTACGCTGCTTCAAATGAAAGTCCTTTTCTTCTAGTCTGAAGGGGTGGCCTCTGGTGCAGTGATCCTCTTTATGGGTAAAAAGGTCCCCTGATATTTGTCTATAATGTCCTCTAATGTATTTGTAAAGTGTAATCATGTCCCCTCGCAAGCACCTTTTTCCCAGAGAAAACAACCCCAACCTTGACAGTCTACCCTCATAATTTAAGTCTTCCATCCCCCTAACCAGTTTAGTTGCACATCTCTGCACTCTCTCCAGCTCATTTATTTTCCTCTTAAGGACTGGAGTCCAAAACTGCACTGCATACTCCAGATGTGGTCTTACTAGGGATCTCATTTTAGCATGACTTCTCTGAGGACTATCACCTTAGCACTTGTGCGTTTTGAAAGTGTAATGCTAAGGTATGGAGTGTACTTTAAACCAGCTGTGTATTTATTGGCACATCCAGCACAAGGAACAGCAAGCGCAATGAGGAAACTTTGTAGAAACTACCTGCCTTGGGCAAGTGTTAAGTACAGGGTTCTGATTGTGCTTCACATTCACAGACACTACTTGTGAGCACCTTGTGGATGGCACATAGGTAAGAGACATATAATGGTGCCATTCAAAATCTGGGAGGTACTCCATACCAGTGAAGTGAAAAGTGAAGTGAAATTCTCCCTTCATTTACTGCTGTGGATAGGAATTGTCAGATGGTCCCTTAATGCTGGGCCGGGAAACAATCCTACTTATGAACAGCGGGGGGAGCCCCCGCCTTACTTCCCAGCCATGCAGAACTCCAGCAGCTTGCAGCCGGCAACTGTGTAGAGATTTGTATTGGATTTTATTTTTGCCTTTACATCCCCTTTACTTTTTCCAGCTGCAGGGACAAAGGTCATGGAGCCAGATTTAAACAGATAAACTGGGATTCTATTTGGAGGATGGATATATTAGGGGTTTCTGTGTTATGTGGGCCTCTTTATCAAATTTTGGTTTGGAAGCCGGAGTTACCCTTTAATTGCTCGTTTGCACCCATGCATCCTTGTTTGTGCACAGTTGCACACTTGCTTCCTTGTTTGCGCACGCACGGCCAGCCGGGTTGTCTCGGGATTCTGGCTGCCATTGCCTGGCACTGGCTACAGAAGTATAACTAACAGACCCTGAGAACACTGGGGGCAACAGTTGGTCAAATAATCTGATAATCTGTTTTGATGAAAATTGTCAGTGGGGTCAAGTTACTTCTTGCTTCGCTACTGGAAACCTTTACCTACAACCTGCTCAAGGCAAGAGTTAAGTTAAATAAAGTGTTCCATTAAACTCGTTCTAACATCGCTTGTTGCACCAAAATATTCAAATCAAGTCTGTTAATGGGCCGCACACCCCCTGAACATGATCCATAATGGCTTCACTAGTTGATTCTACCAGAGAATTGTCTGTTATCAAGTAATATGCTGAAATAATGATGATGGCACGGGTATTTCCAGTGTACAAATGCTGCATACGTGACTTGGGAGTCTTCTATGTAATCAAATAACATTGCCATTCCCCTCTTACAATACTGGTCTTTTGTGTGAAATGATTTACAGTCATTTCAAGCAATTGGAACCAAGCCAGGTCTGATTCATGTCTTAGATTCATACCATTGATTTTTTTTTACTTCCGCATTGAGTTCCAGATAAAGAAGGAAAATGTAGTTGGCTTCAGCTTTAAGAAGAAAATAAAAGGATTTCCATGCTACTTGGTTAAATTTATTTTTAAAGCTTTGATTACACACGGTATAATTCATCTAAAAATATGATCCAGATTAATTATTTGTTTCCAGTAATCTGGGTGCGATATGTTGGCCATGTTTTGGGACCCTCAGCCCAAGAAAAATAAACATTTTACGGTCCATTGTCTTTGCAGCTGTTGGCTTGTTTACGTGTAAAACCTATTTCCTTGTCGTTTCGGCAGCAACGTGCCAGTTTCCTTTTTCCCTCTTTGCAAAACTTCGGGTAAATAAATTCAGAACAGTGAAATCACTTTTCATTTATTTTATTTTTTTTTGTGAAACTTTTCAGTTTTTTTAGGCATTGATTGGGTTCATTAAAGACTGATTTTCTTCCAATAATAGTTGCAAAAACAATATAATGAGCCAGATTTAGTTTAAAATATCCACATCTCACATGAAAATTCCACTGAAGTCTACGGAATTTTATTTGATCTAAGAGTTTTTATGTATTTATTTAAATAAGTCATGTTGCATTTATTACAACTGCTATTATAATGTAAGTATATAACTGCTATTATAATGTAAAGTCATAACAATGACCAGATTAGCATGACCATGGGTGAGTTTATTTCCTATTCACAATACAGTACCGTAACCAAATGAAACAATATGGCAGCTGCCACTGATAGCAATAAATGCAACACTGACATTAGTAAAATTGCTGCGGGATACAACTAGACAAAAAAATGTCTACTAACAAAACTTAGGGGCCCATTTATTAAACCTCAATTTTTTCTGGTCAAGCTTTTTAGGGGAAACCAATTTTTCATGAAAAAAAAACCTTGAATTTTTAGAGATTGACCATACCCCACAATTACTAAAAATAAAAATCTGAAAATACACATACACAATCTCAAACCTGTCAAGTTCATGTTGAAGTCAATAGCAGGTGTCCCTGAAGTTGTTTCTTGACATTGTGGTCTGTGTTGGATAATCTGAAAAAGTCTGGGTTTTCACACTGAAAATGGAGCATAACTTGATAAAATAAAGTCATATGATATAATGATAGTTGATTGTGACGTTTTGTCTCTATGATTTTTTCAAGAAAAAGGAATGAGTTTAAATCATGGAAGGAAGTTAGGTCGACTTTGTGTTGAGTTTTAGTGAATCAGCACATTAAACTCCATATTCTCTTTAATAAAATTTGTGTGAGTGTGGTCCCCATTAGGAGGTCACATATTGCCTTATGATCCCATCTAGTCTGCCGATGACCCTAGTTGAACAAATACCAACATCCATTCAAAGCCAAAGTATGTCGGTGATGCTGAGATTTGTAGTATCAGTTATCCGGAAACCCGTTATCCAGAAAGCTCCGAATTACGGAAAGGATGTCTTCCGTAGACTCCATTATATTTAAAAATGGAGAAATTATTTCCTTTTTTTCTGTAATAATAAAACAGTAGCTTGTACTTGATTCAAACTAAGATATAATTAAGCCTTAATGGAAGCAGGACCAGCCTATTGAGTTTATTTAATGTTGACATGATTTTCTAGTAGACTTAAGGTATGAAGAATTATGGAAAGATCCTTTTTCCAGAAAACCCCAGGTCCTGAGTATTCTGGATAACAGGTCCCATGCCTGTACTAGATAGGTCTCATGAGGAAGTGATGTTTCACGAAACGCGTCAGACCTCAGACGCCTAGTCTGTCAATTCAATGTTTCAATAAAAGTTTGTTTTACGTTAACCTGTGAGCTGTCGGTTCCATGAGGTGGCTTTGGAGTGCGCTGCTACAATTTTGACGCCCCATGCCTGTACTAGGCTGCAAAATTCCCAACTTTTCTTCATATAAATAATAGGCACATGGGTCTATTTTACCCCAGGACCCATCGCCAGGAAAGCTTAAATCTGCTATTAAGATGGGATGTAGAAGTTACTTTATGTATCTACACGCTTTAGTTATTTCATCCCATTTATCTGCAGTTTCTTTCCCCTTAAAATACTTCAATAAGGAGGATGTTTGTAAAGAGGCAACACTATTTATCATTTCAGAGCGATTCCCCAGGGGAAGTTCTGCAAATATCTAGTTCTCATAATTCATAATGCTCCACGTGTCCTACTGCCATGGCAACCACATCTCAGAATGACTGCACTAATCAAAGGCAAATATTGATGACAACTAACGTGACTGAACAGCTGGTTTCAATACTGCCTTCGTTATTTATTGATGTTTTTCAGAAGAGATGTCAAAACCGGTAATGGCATTAGTTAAGCTCAAAGAAAATGGATTTAATAATGTGCACATTTGGTGCCTTATAAATCATTTTTAATCCAGTAATTAAAAATCTTTTATGTGGAATTTACCATGCAAATAATTACTAGCAAAAAAAAAAAGAGAACTTTTTGGCTGTAGTTGTATTTTTAGAAGTAATTATCGCTAATCATTTTCTTATCCTCAATTAGTATATTTTAATAATTCAAAGAATTATTCATTTACATGAAATAACATATATTGTTATATTATAATTCCATTCATCCTGCTATGAATGTAAAGAGCTTGTAGCTCACACTAATATACAAAAAGGATTACAAAAATGAAATAATACTGAATTCTTGTTATTTTTTTAAACAAATTTGCCACTTTGTAGTACTTGGTCTTAAAGGGACTGTTCAGTGTAAAAATAAAAACTGGGTAAATAGACAGTATGTACAAAAATATGTTTCTAATATATGTAAATACAGTATTGTAATCAGAACACTCCTGCTTTTCAGCTCTCTAATACTGAATTAGTCAGCGACTTGAAGGGGGGGCCACATGGCCATAAAGTAGTGTTCTGGCTATTATATTAGACATCCAGTCACTCCAGCCTTTATACATTACATTTTTGTCTAACTATATTAGAATTTTTTTTTATCTTGCACAGCCTGTTTATTTACCTAGTTTTTTTTTTTATACTGAACAATTCCTTTAATGCAAACGAATATGACTTCTCCTTCACTATAGTGTTGTATCAATTTAAAGAAACATGTTAGTGGAGCTAACCTCTCACTTGTATTACTTATATTCCATAAAAATATTTTCCTCAGGGAAGATTAAACCAGAATTTTTTTTGGGGTAGAAAGAGCAATTGCACCCTTTGTATTTTCCCCTAGACATTCCACTAGCACATGTATTATAAATATACCAGCACTGCTCCAAGAGCACAGGCTGTTGCAAATTAGGTCTTTCTGCTCATTTACAAGAAGATACAGTCAGAGCCAGGCCAACACTGATGACACCCAAGGCTAGCCCCTGGCCCCATCACCCCCCATTTCCCACTCTTGCTCTGCAACTCACACCTACTCTTTCTCTCCTCCTCCTCCACATGCTGCCACTGATCCCCAAGGCTCTCCTCCATACTGTGGAGGACTGGTCACCTTATTATATTTTGCTATCATTTAAAAAGTCTATTTTACTGTATACTGCTCAATATAACCATTTTCCTTGCTCAAATTGTTTTTCTCCAACATATATCATATAGTACTGCAGCTAGAAAGTAACTAAAGAGGAACCTTTTCACAGACACAGACTTGTTTACTAAGATCAAGACAGTTGGCGACAGGCCCAGTCTGCACTTGTATCTTGAAGACGACATGCTTAATTTTGCTCACTAAAGACTTCTTTATTTTGTAACTTTCCATACTGCTTTTCTACTTGTAATTTTCCCAACCAGAAATGTAGCTTAACCACAAGCTTCCAAGCATCCGGGGTTGTCAGAAGCCCCCACTTA
>CM044431.1:77443785-77480619 GCA_024363595.1 Xenopus borealis | reverse complement strand
GGGGGGGATGAGCGGGGGCGACAAAAAAGGGGTCTCCGCGTTTGAAATAGTTAAACGCCGAGAGGGAAAGAAGCTAACCGAGGACTATGGGAGATTAGCAAAAATGTGTGATTTAAATCCCCATGGTCCCAGATTGCAGCCAGACATCTGGCATTGTATTGTAAAGGAACAGAGAGGTTTACTGCGTGACAAGGGTCTTTTAGCCAGCGCGGAGGCCTGGTCCAGAGTTGCTAAGGGATTACAGAGGGAAGGTTGGTCAGAACAAAGGGTCATCCAAACAAACGGGAATATTAAATATCTATATCACCAAGACTCCATTTTCCCATGTATGGTTAGTGCCCCGCCACCATCCTGTACAGATGACAAACAAGAGAAAACCCCCACTGACCAACCAGTTCAGGTAGCAGCCACAATCAGTCCACCCAATCCAGTCGTTGTTCCTCCCGACAGCTACATAGTCTCCAAAAGCCCGGGTGTAGTAACACAATTATACCCGGTTTTAACCCCAAATGGTCAGTTTTACACCCCGGCTCCAGGTTTAACTCATATTATGATATCAGGGGACCAAGCAAAGGGTGCTGTGGGGGGAAACTCAGATGAGGATGAGATGGGAATTAGTTCAACTACCCCCCAGACCGTTGAGGACCTGGGAGCCATTAGAAAAAAGCTCATTGATGAGACCAAAAAACTACACTCTAGAGTACTGCAACTAAGGTCTGATGAGACCCCCCGAGGGGAATGGGAGACAGTAGATGAGACCTCCCCATATACTCCAGGTACACAATCCACTATCCCTAGGGGAACCAAAAGTCCCTATGTTCTGCCCAAGTTTGACCCAGGGTCCCCCTCCCCCAACGCCCCACCTACCACTGGTAGGGAGAGCGAAGGGAGACATGACATGAGAGGAGCCCCGTTATTATATGTGACTTTTACACCATCTCAAGCGTCCACCCTCATGTCCCAATTACCAGATCCTGACCAGCAGCCCATGCCATTCTATCGCAGGTTGGCCCAAATTCAGAAGAATTATTCGGCAACCTGGAGAGATTTAGAGAGTTTGTGTGAAATTAAAGCGGGGGATGCTTACTGGCCCATCATGCAGGGCGCGCTTGACCCGCGCCGTGTCACTGACACGATTTCCTATGAATCAGGGGTTGAATTTTGTGACCAAATTAAATCCTGGGCACAGAGTAGGTTGGCTGATCAGGCTGTTAACATTCACGATATTGTCCAAGACAAATTTGAATCAGTAGAAAAGTACCAAGTCAGGATGTTACAAGTATTTTCGGACTTGGGATTCAACCGTCACAATAAAACACATGTTCAAATGTTGTCGTCCGCCTTTGTGGCTGGACTTAAGGAACATATTAAAAAAGGATTGACCACAGCCCGACCAGAATACCGTACCTTACCCGTTGAGACACTTGCTCTCGTAGCAAAAGGGTTAGAAGCCTCACTCCAGAAATCCAAGTCCACTCCCTTGATGGTGGCCGATAGTACTTCTACTGGGAGGAAACCAAGGGGAGAGTGTTACAATTGTGGTCAAAAAGGTCATTACATTGGAACATGTAGAGCCTCGAGGGATGTTTGTTTCAATTGTAAGGAACCAGGCCACATTCTCAAGGACTGTAAAGTTCAAAGACGACATCAATCCAACAATGACTTTCCCCCACCACCCCCAGCCCCTCTCCACCAATAGGACCCCGGCAAACCTGTGTCCCCTGTCCCTGTAATGGCCAGCACTAATGAAGACAACGGACCACTAGCTAAAGTTACTGTGTCAATACAGGGCACACCAACCACCTTCCTGATAGACACAGGCGCAGCCAGAAGCGTAATCAGGACTCAAGATCTTCCCCAGCAGGCCACACTGTCCGATACTAGTATCTCCTGTGTGGGAGTGGATGGCCGTCCACGGAAGAATCCTTTAACCTGCCCTTTACAGGTCGGTTCCTTTTCTGGACTACTAGCTCGCTTTGTTGTCTCACCAACTTGTCCGTTAAATTTACTAGGTACAGATCTACTCTCCCGTCTACAGGCAAAAGTCGCTTTCCTTCCAGACGGCTCGGTGACGGTTTCTTCCCCATTGGACAATACGGAAGCTTCCACACTATGTTCTGTACCTCTCCTCCTCTCCACGAATCCAGAAGTAATGATTACTTCTCCTATTCCAGACCACGTGTTGTCCCGCATTCCACCAATTCTGTGGTCGCAGGGTCCAGAAGACATAGGACGCCTGCGGGTGCCCCCAGTTATGGTTCGTTTGAAAGACGGCGCTGCATTACCCAGGAAGCCACAATACCCGCTAAAACCTGCACAGTCGCAAGCTATTTCACATCAGTTACAGACCCTTCTGGACAATGGGGCTATCTTACAGCGCTCCTCGCCTTGCAACACCCCTTTGTTCCCAGTCAAGAAGAAAGGCGTAGCGGGCGAACCTGACAAGTATCGCTTGGTTCAAGATTTGAGGGCAGTCAATGAAGCTACCGTTATGGAGACACCATTGGTGTCCAACCCACACACCATCCTGTCCGGCATTCCTCCGTCCGCAACCCATTTCTCGGTCGTGGATTTAACAAACGCATTTTACAGCATTCCCTTGCACGCGGACTGCCAGTATCTTTTTGCGTTCACTCACGAGCGCCAACAATACGTCTGGACAGTCCTGCCACAAGGAGCGCAGAATTCACCCACGCACTTCTCATTGGCTCTGACTTCCATCCTAGACTCTTGGAAATGTTCGCACCCTAATATCACCCTGCTACAATATGTGGATGACCTCCTCCTCTGCGCCCCAGACCTGCGCTCAGCCGAAGAGACATCGGAGGACCTGCTATGTTTTCTGGCCACGCAAGGTTGCAAGGCTTCCAAGACTAAACTACAGTGGTGCAAGCAAACTGTGGTTTTTCTCGGACAATGCATTTCTCAGGGTACCAGACACATCACGGAAGATCGGATTACGACCCTGCAAAATATAACGCTCCCAAAAGGACATAAACCTTTACATGCCTTTCTGGGTCTCATATCTTACTGTCGCTCTTGGATTCTGGAAGCCTCATTGCTTATGCAACCCTTATATGATGTGCTGAAATCGGACCCCTACAACATGACTCCAAAAGCAGAACATAGTTTTGCAACTCTTAAGACTGTCCTATCTTCAGCCCCTGCTCTGGGTTTACCTGACTACGAAAAACCGTTCAAACTGTTTGTCTCTGAGCGCCAAGGACATGCACTTGGAGTCCTAGCTCAATCACATGGACATCGCATCCGGCCCATTGGCTACTTCTCTGGTCAACTGGATAACGTAGCCAAAGGAAGTCCTTCCTGCATGCGGGCTGTATATGCCGCACAATTATTGCTGGACAAGACGGCTGACCTCGTTCTGGGACATGAATGCACCCTTCTTGCTCCACATGACATTGCCGCTATACTCAATCAGACTCAGCCGAAGCACATGTCTGCTGCTAGACATCTTCGCCTACAGTGTTCTATACTTCTCCCCGACAATGTCACCTTACACCGCTGTACTATCCTAAATCCTTCCACTCTCCTACCAATACCTGGAGAAGGGGAAAACGAGGATACCATCTCTCCTGCCACAGGAACGCACAGCGTTCCCGACGTACACAATTGTTTTGAACTCATGCAACATGAAACAGCACACCTTCCTACAGTCAGCGAGTCTCCATTGGAAAACCCGGATATCATTATGTTTGTAGATGGATCACGTTTCGCTGATGACTCCGGTAGATTTCATACTGGTTATGCTGTAACCACCACAGATACTGTGCTTGAAGCCAACGCCCTGCCAGCCACCCTCTCGGCCCAAGAAGCGGAACTAAAAGCACTAACTGCAGCCTGTAAATTGGCAGAAGGTAAGCGCGCACATATATTTACTGACTCCAGGTACACCCAAGGGGTGGCTTTGGATTTTGGAGTAATTTGGAAAACTAGGGGTTACCTCACTGCCACAGGTACCCCCATCAAGAATGGGAAATCCGTTGCTGATCTCATGGACGCGCTGACACTCCCAGCACAAGTTGCTGTCCTCAAAGTCAAAGCTCATGGAAAACTTAATTCACCAGAAGCTATCGGGAATGATCTGGCCGACCGAACGGCTAAGAAAGCCGCCCTCGGTCAACTACAAGATTCAATTGAACAATTGGAAGACGTTACTTGGGATCACGTGGAAGACCCACATCTGACTCCTCTCCTCCAACTTACATTTCTTGACAATATAGAAAAGCTCAAGGGGTGCCAAGCAAAAGCCAGTGAAGAAGAAACTAATACATGGCTGGGAAAAGGTGCAATCCTCAAGAATGGACTATATACTTGTAACAAGAAACCATGTATTCCTAGGAACTTATATCCATCCCTAGTCCCATGGGGGCATATTTACCAAAGAGTGAAGTTAGAGATCACCACAGTCTATGAAGAGTCTTATTTATACAGGTCATGGTATACAGACTTCCTTCAATGAATCAGAGAAGGAAGTCTTAGCCAAGGGACTAAACTTTGCTGTGATCCCACCGTATGGCCCAGCACACATTATTGTGCATTTCAAACCCAGCAACAGCCTAATACAAAAGTTGGTGTACCCTAAAGACCCAATACCAAGGCACATGAAGAGCAATGTGGTCTATGCTGTCCAGTATAATGAAGAGTGCTGTGATCTATACATTGGGGAGACAAAACAACCACTTTGTAAGAGAATGGCCCAACATAGCAGGAATAGTCTGTCTCAAGGCAAATGAGCATTATTTTGAGGACAACAATGTTCACATTTTGGAAAGAGGTGTGAAAGAGGCCATTTATACTAAAGTGGGGAAACCATCCCTGAACAGAGGAGGATTCGAAGTATTTTAAAGGGCCAGAACTTTTTCAATTCAAATCTAATTTTGGGCTATTTGATAGTCGAAGTAGTCCAACATTACTTTGAATTTTTTTTTAAATTCGAATTTTCACTTCGACCCTTAGTAAATGTGCCCCTAAATGTCCAGTTGCCTTTGACTTAATTCTACTTGATACTGAATTTTTGAAAGAGTATTTATCAATGAGTGAAAGTTACCCCTTTGTTAGTTATGTCTTTAAAAATGCTATAGAAATGAATGAAGAGTGGCAGAATGTCACGCTAGCGGGCTGTGGTGACCCCTAACTTCACTCTTTGACAAATATACCCCCATTGCACTCACAACTGCTGATCCCTCCCCTTTCTTCCACCCTCCATACTGGCGGGGTCAGAGTTAGAGAAGGCAGGAGAGGTATGTGACTAGGGCCCTAGCAACCCCCCCACCATTGTGCCCTAGACATATGCCTCTAATGACTACAACTAGTTCTAAACCCCAACACAATGCTCTTCTATAGGCTGTTGTAAATGACATGGACTCCATTTCACATGAATGAAAGCAAATCCCATCAGCAATGTTTCAATATCTAATATCTGGAACGTTTTCCTTGAAGATCAGTGAGTACAAGCCTTCTATTAATAGTCATTGATATGCTTGTTTTTTGGAGTATAGCCACATACTTTATGAGTAGGGTAAAATTGAATATTCAAGGACAAGTATATAAAATCCAGCTACATGATTTTGATTCAATGATCTGTTTACCCTAGGCTCTGCTAAGATTCGAGACAGGGACCTCTAGGTTTCTACCATTGGGCCAAGTGAGCAGTCTGTAGGCTGCTCATGTTCTATCACCTGGCCTTTGCAGCCCTTGCCCAGCAGCAGCCTGATTGGTAGTTTGGGATCAGCCAATCAGGGCTGATCCTACTCTATATAAGGCCAGTCCTCCTCACCACTTTTTTGAGCATTGTCCCTAGCTCTGGTCTGAACCTTGCCTTATCTGAACCTTGAACCTAACTCTGCTTTCCAGTTCTGCTCCTGTTCCACACCTGCTCCCTCTACATCTGCTCCTTCCTGACTTAAATTATGAGGGGAGACTGTCCAATTTGGGGTTGTTTTCTCTGGAAAAAAGGAGCTTGCGAGGGGACATGATTACACTTTACAAATATATTCGAGGACATTATAGACAAATATCAGGGGAGCTTTTTACCCATAAAGAGGATCACCAGAGGCCACCCTTCAAACTAGAAGAAAAGGACTTTCATTTGAAGCAGCGTAGGTGGTTCTTCACAGTCAGGACAGTGAGGTTGTGGAATGCACTGCCGGGTGATGTTGTGATGGCTCATTCTGTTGATGCTTTTAAGAGGGGTTTGGATGATTTTTTGGACAGACATAATATCAAAGGCTATTTTGATACTGAACGCTACAGTTAGTATAGCTATGGGCATATATGGTTTGTGTGATAGTGTGGAGATGTGTGTGTGTATGCTGGGTCTTTTTTCAATTTAACTATGTAACTATGTCCTGCCCTTACAGACCCTGCCTTAAAGGGGTTGTTCATCTTTGAGTTAACTTTTAGTATGATGTAGAGAGTCATATTCTGATTATTTGTTTTCATTTTTTATTATTTGTGGTTTATCAGATATTTAGCTTTTTATTTAGCAGCTCCCTGTTTTGCAGTTTCAGCAGTCTGGTTGCTAGGGTCATATTGAAGAGACTTGAATATGAATAGGAGAGGACTTGAAAAGAAAGATTAGTAGTAGAAAGTAGCAGTAACAGTAAATTTGTAGCTTTACAGAGCATTTGTTTTTTGATGGGGTCAGTGACCCTCATCTGAAAGTTGGAAAGAGTCAGACGAAGAAGGCAAATCATTTAAAAAAACTATACAAAGTAAATAATGAAGATTAATTGAAAAGTTGCATATAATTGGCCATTCTATAACATAACTAAAAGTTAACTGAAAAGTGAACCACCCTTTTAATGACTCACCCTTCCTCCTCTGCCTCCACAGTGCCCCATTCATGAACTTTGACTGTTCTGCATTAGGGCTGGTATTGCAAACCTGATGCCATGTAGTGAAAAGTTTATAAGAATTAGGTAGTTCTTACCCTCTTTCTTAATTACTGTTAATATTTGGGAAACCCCTATCTAAAAATATCAGAAGGGCAATTCAATAAGGAAGAAAACATTTCCAGGTTATTTGGCCTATGGCAAAAACCATACCGAGGGCTTACTATGTGTTGGTGGAAAATCACTGTTACTTTGTTGTTCTGCATACTTTAACACAGTTCATAGATGCCAAGGTAGCTCTGGGGAATGCATGACATTATTATAGTTAAAAGTATTAAGTTTGTTCCCACAATATTGGAAGGAAGAGGAAATTCAGATTGACCACATGCCAGCAAGAAAGTGCCAACTGAGAATATAACCAAAGAGCAGCACGGCACAAACAAAGTAGTTTTAATTAAAAAAAAAGGCTAAATGTGATTGTATAAAATGCAAGCTTGCCAGGAAGACTGAACAATTGAGGAGTATGTAAGTGTATGCTCAAATACGAAGAATCTACTCAGGGATCCTAATCTCCCAATGAACTTGGAATTATATGAAGCAGAGCATTATGCAAAGCACTTCATGTAGCTCCATTCTCTGAATTGTACAGAAAGGTGACCAATGTAATTACTGAAAAAATAGCCTTACATCCTTTGACTAGCTATGAGCGAACATGTGGCTTTTCACTTTACAGAATAGTGAAATTTGGCCTAAATTAATTGGAGTCAAAGTGAAAATACATTTTGATGAAGGCATTTTCCGCTGTGCAATAGCATATCTATTTCCATACCTTGTTAGAAAAGTTCACATTTGAGAAAAAGTTCGCTGCACAACTGGGTCCAAACGTTTACTATCCTCCACTTTGGAGTGGGAAACTATAATTTATTGTGACCAGTGCTAGAGTGTTGCTACTATCTATCCTAGGTGATTTATTTGCTGGTTCAATGTATAAATATACAAATACTGTTTTTTTATATTTACAGAAGATACTAATAATGCTTGCAGCTCTGCTTCTCTTCCCTAACCAGTTTACATTTGTGCTTATCAAATCATCTGCTTCAGGGTTATCCTATTTAGGATTTTTGGTATTGTATTTCTCCTTTGAAATATTTGTATGTATATATTCTGTTTTAGCTAATTTGATCTCACTCTCTGTTTTTTGTATTATATTGTACTTTTGAAAGTTTCTCTGTTCTTTCCAACAAACCAATGACCCCACTGATGTTGTGAAGACAGATATATTGGCTGTTGTAGAATGGGGTCCGTAGGGCATGCCTGGAACACCACTACATAGGTAAACACTGTACATCTTGTAAAGGTAAGCAGCAGAAAGTCTTGGGTCAGTAATAAATGACCTTACTATGTTTTCATACATAGTTTAAATTTTCTCCTTGTCTACGTTGACCTCAACTTAGACAACACATCTCGCATTTACTAAACATCGAAAGTCCTCTTTTTCAAGAAATGTGGTGAATTTTCTCCTGGTGTAAATCCTCTGTGAAAATTCACCGGCATATTTTCCCCATACAGTTGTAGTGGGGGCAGCACCGGATTTGCAGGGTGGGCGCCCGTAGACCACACGGTTGTGGCCCACCATACTGCACTCAGGAGCAGAAGCACAGGAGCACTGCGTCCCCGGTGCTCCCGATAGAGTAGTGGCTGGGCGGCATGGTGCCCCTAAAAATTTGCTGCCCTAGGCCCAGGCCTATGTAACCTCGCCACAAATCCAGGTCTGAGTGGGGGAAATTACATATGTGGAAAATGAGTACGGGTAAGGTGATGCATAAAATAATCTCAAAAGTGGATGCTGGAGAAATTTCTCTTGGCGAAGATTTATTTCTTGAACAATATTCACAGATGTGAGTTTACGCCAATGCAAAGAGAATTATCCTCACTACTAAGTGAATTCTCCAAAACTTGGTGTATTCTCCTTTTAGTAAATTGTTGAGGGAAAGGTTGAAGATAATGTTAATTTTTGGTGAAACTAGTGCAAATTTTCACTTTCATACTTTAGTAAAAATGCCCCTTAGATCAGTGATTTTCAACCTTGTGCCTCCAGCTGTTAAGGAACTACAAGTCCCACAATGCAATGAAGGAGTCTGACAGCCACAGTCAGGCAAATGCATTGTGGGACTTGTAGTTTCTTAACAGCTGGAGGCACAAGGTTGAAAATCACTGCCTTAGATGGTAGTGGCCCAATTACCAAGTCTATTACGGTGGTTGTACTTCCAGCTGCTTGGGACCATACATGGTCACTGGTGCTGGCATGGTCGGACTGGAGGTCCACCAGGACTGCTGTCCAGGGCCGCCATCTGCCCCCCATCCCCCCTACTGTGATGCTGTGCACTGCCCACTGGGTTACAAACCCCGGGGCCCCCAAGTGAACAGTGTGGTGCTCATGTGCAAAGGGCACTGTCTGCATGCGTGTACATCGATGCGTGGCGCTGAAACTTGTTTTTTTGTTAGGGCCAGTAGATGGGGAGAGGGGGTCTGGGCCTGCTTTTCTCAGATTTATCACTCACTATGGACGATTATATATCCCTTTTAGGGTTGTGCTTTCATAAATAATGCAATAAAATAATTATTAAAAATATTTGAAAATTGTTTTAACTGATATGGGAATCTATCTGCTCTGTCTGTCTGCTTTTGAAGTATATGGACAATAATCATAATGCTTCTAAGGTGTTATTGTAATAGACCATTCCAATTATTTAAATTGACCAAATCAAGCATAGCCTACAAGAATCAGGAGACATCCTATAGATAATCTTAGACTATCTAGATTGTATGCCCCATGGTAATGAATCATGTGTTTTACTAACTGTTCATCATTGTGCTGAAGATGTAACCAGGAATATTTGGTGGGAGTGTAATTTCATCAAGCCATTATGTCTATAAGTTTTAGAACATGACAAGTTGGCAATGGGGTCTAGTTTACCCAACAATCCTGTTTTGCCCCTGGACCTATCACCACCTTGAAGCTGGCAGTAGCTACATGATTGAATAATAAAGGTAGTAGACGGGTGCCTAAAGAATCATGAACAGAGGTAATCTTGACAGCAATACCACTGGCGTCCGATGAACACAATGAAGCTGGACTTGTCAGAAAATGGCAACCTGCAGCGCATCACTGGTGAAATGCATCGGCTGTGTGTGGTGCCTGCTTGATATTTCTCCTGCAGCTATGAAAATCTATATGGAGTTTGTCTGCACTAACTATGTAATTGTTGCTTGTTATAGTGATGCATTGCACACACATTGAGCATTTCAAATATATTGCAGTGCATCTCACTTAACCTTTAAATCTAATGCTACTCAATCCCTACAAACTTGCATCTGTAGGAGACATCTCAAATACAAGGTATTGTTCTTAAGTCATACAATTGTTGATCTTGTTCCCTGGCCTCTGTTCCCCTGTTCATGATTCTTTAGGCACCTGTCTACTACCTTTATTACTTTGGCTGTTCCTCATTGCAGAAGAATGTACCAGCCTGAAATATAGAACTAATAATGCTGAGCCAAAATTTTTGGCCACTTTCGAATGTCCTTTTAGGTTGTATGAGACCACACACATGCTTAGTATGACAACATTTCCAATGCCAGACAGCTCTGATGTAGTGACAAACACTAGAAAGCGCAGTTGAAGATGCTGGTGATGTTAAAAGTATATGTTGGTCTGATATAAACTCTATCAAAAAGAAGTGCCTGCCTGGGGAACAAGGTCCAACACTGAAATCACTGAAGGGTTCCTGACCAATGGGCACCTCCAATGATTTTCACTTTCCTAGTCCTTTGAAATGCAATCTCTACCAAGCACCTAAGTACTGTTTGCACCTTGCATTGTACATAAGAGGGCTCATCTCTGAATCCAAAGCTAAAGTTTTTGCAAAAAAGTACTTGTATACTTGCGCCTTGCCTGCTTCAGCCTGCTCCTAGTCATATTGTGCATGTGGATGCATAGACTAATGGGAACACTGGAATTATAGTCAGTTTTTAAAAAGTTTCCATTACTATGCAACTCTTAATCGTCTGATTGTAATATAAGACATATGTTTCTAGCTATGAGATGTCAGATGTACTGTACCAAATTGTATAGCAACTGCTTGACCTCACACCCACATATGGACCTGCTTGTCAAGGAGCTCTCTGGGTAAGATGTGTACGTGTAATTGCTTACCAGCGAGCTGAGATAGTAGGATCTACTGCAATTCATACACTTAATGAAACTTGCTGCAATAAATGCTACAAAATGTGCTTTGCTATATTAGAAATTCCACATTTCCCACATTCTGCAAGCTCTGTTTTGCTGCACTTATATTAAAATGTATTTTTATGTACTTGTGGACAATGACACAATAATGCATAGAAAGGTTAAAAAAGGACATGCTGGCACAGATATAGAGCGCTTAAATGAATATTCCAGAGTATGATACAGCCTGAAATCTGTTGTTGCCTGGGCTAAGGAAGCAGTTTCCCTTTTGGCCTTTCCTTTTCTAGTCAGTGGGTTTTACCGGCCAAGACATTTCAGGAAATAAGAAGTTCAAGGAAACAGCAGTCCTGTTTCTCTGGTTATTACAAGTGTTTATCATATACTTTGTTTCAACTTGTAACACATCTATGCTTTGGCACGCTTAGCATATACATGCATATATATATATATATATATATATATATATATATATATATATATATATATAGAAAAATACAAGAGGTCCTCTACACTCAACCCATTATCAATATATTTAAGACATTGAGACATTCTGTGCATACAGCTACTAAAAAATGCCTTACCCTTTAAACAACAGGGATTGTTTGTCCATATATTGCATTTTATTTAAGCTGGCCAACTACGTCAAAGTCATCCCATATCTGGCCAGTAATGATGGGCGAATTTATTCGCCAGGGTCGAATTTGCGGCGAATTCCCGCGATTCGCCGCTGGCGAATAAATTCGCGAATCACCAGCGAAATTTTGCCAAATGAAATTTCGCCGGAAAAACAAGTCAAAAGCGTCCAGCGACTCGTTTCGCGAATTTTTCGGCGAAGCTAAGATTCGCCCATCACTACTGGCCAGTCCTACGCTCAATTTTCATCTGATTCATTAAGAATTCTATTGTTTCATTATACATTTTACAAAGGGATTAAGTTTTACCTGTAACTTACTTGCTGCTTTCAAAGTAAAACTCCCAATCTTGGTTGCCCTTTTATTAGACACCAGTGGGATGTATATATGTATATATATATTGTATATGTTTCCTTCTAATAAGATCTTGGTTTTGCATATACCTTACTTTCTTACAAGATCTAGAGAGCATCACCTTCCAACACTTTATTCGGCTCAGTTGGTTTCAGCTCACCAGAAATAAAGATTTCTTTCCAATTACTTTCTATTTTCTATGTGTGACTGTTCTTGTACTGAAGTGTAAAGTTTCATTTTTCTAAAGCAGCTCTGGGAGGGGGGTCACCGACCCTGTAAACTGTTCTCAATTGATACATTTAGTTGATACATTTGTTAACTCATTTGTCACTACTAATGAAACTGAGTTTCATTAATGGCAGCTGCTGCAATTGATACAACAGTTGTTAATATTCCACAGATGCTGCTGAAAATGTTGCAGAATTGTAACCGTTTAGAGTCTGCGCATGAATTACTGAGCTGCCAGACTGAAAAACCAGAGAGAAAAACCTTCAAATTTAAACTTAGATTTTGAAAAAACTGTAAAAAATGCAAAGTAATTGAAAAAAGTTTTTATTTCTAGGGAATTAACTGGAAAACAGTGTTTGGAAAGTGAACAACCCCTTTAGAGGGTTTGTAAACTCAAAAATAAAATATTCACATTTAAAGAAAATGCAGCATTAAATATCAGAGAATCTTGAAAAAGCTTTGTCAGGGTTCATCTTCTTTAACAGGCAAAGTTCTGCAGTAACATGCCTGTAACTGTTCTTCTTATGTAACAGATACATTCTATTTATATCACTGGACAAATGGGACACAATATTGCTTTGCAGGTCCATTTTTGTTAATGTAGTTACATTTTGTACAACCACTGCCTGAATGCCCCATATCTAACAATGCTGTATCTATATTTATCTTTAATGCATTGCAACTAGTATGGTATTGTTTGATGTACAGCACATTAGTTGCATTCTGCTTCAATCTTGATAATCATTGATGAATTCTTGTTTATTGTGAGCTCAGGCCAGATGATATGACATTAGATGCAGGTATGGGACCTTTTATCCTGAATTCTTTCTGTAATTTGGGTCACAAGACCTAAACTAAGCAATAATTAAACCCAAAAGGCAGATTAATTATATCTTAGTATGTATCAAGTACAAGGTACTGTTGTATTATAATAGAGAAAAAAGGAAATCATTTCTAAAATGTAGGTATTAAAATTGAGTCTGTGGGAGATGGTCTTCCCACAATTCAAAGCATTATGGATAATGGGCTTCCTGATTATGGATCCCTTAAAGGAACAGTTCAATGTAAAAATAAAAACTGGGTAAATGGGCTATGCAAAATAAAAAAATGTTTCTAATATTTAATCAAAAATGTAATGTATACAGGCTGGGGTGACTGGATGTCTAACAGAACAGAACACTACTTCCTGCTTTGCATCTCTCTAACTCTGAGTTAGTCAGTGACTTGAAGGGGGAGCCACATAGGACATAACTGTTCAGCGAGTTTGCAACTGATCCTTAGCATTCAGATTCAAAAGCAACAGTTATGTGCCCTCCCTTCGAGTCACTGATTGGTTACTGCCTGGGAACCAATCAGTGGAAACCAAAGCAGCTACAAAGCAGGAAGTAGTGTTCTGTTCTGCTATGTTAGACATCCAGTCACTCCAGCCTTTACACATTACATTTTTGGCTAAATAATTGTATTAGAAACATTTTTTATTTTGCACAGCCTGTCAGTTTTTATTTTTATACTGAATAATTCCTTTAAGGTATAATGCTTCCAGTAGAAACTTATCTTTTTAAATGGTAAATACAGATGCGAAGCAGGGAGTGTTACATACTGACCATATATAGTATTTTATCATATATTAATCCTTTTATCAGATAGCATATATTTTTAGTTTATCAATGATGGGGGCAAGCCGAAGGACTTTAAAGCCATTAATTGATATTTTCTTATTATGATGTACTAGAGCCAGATTATACCCTAATCTTCTTTTTTGTCAAAAGTTAGCTATATTATGAGGCTTATACATAGTATTATATAGGAATACACCACATGTAACCACTGGCTTGACTATAGAGGAAGCAGAACTCACAAGAGGGCCCAGACCACAGGGTTGACCCCCATCCCCAGTCACTCTCCTACCTGAAAGCGAGAGTGTATAAAATGGCATGTATCCATTAGGCACGGTGCTACCTAGGATCTCAACCAAGTTCACATTTACTTGGAAACGGTTAGAGCTAGAATACTTGCATAATTTCTGATTCTCTATTTGCGTCTTGAGTCCCCATGCTGAGGTTTTAAAAACAGGATGAATGTGCTTTATTACACTTTCTAGGTTCTGAAGGTTTCACATAATGCATGTCCCAGTGTGTGATATTTACATCCATAGCGCTTTTAAAGCCAAGCAATTCTTTTATTGCCATTGTTAAAGCTTTTAGAACCAGAAATCCCTGTGTGAAGGCAATGCTTGATCAAGTGGACAAAGAGTAAAATGGGGAAAATACATTTTATATTATAACATCAAAATAACCTTTAAGCTAGTCATTTTTCAGAAATAGCACCTAGTTCTATCCAGTTAGACAAGAGCTAACACATGAAAAGGGGATATCAATCCCTTTAAAGAGATTTGTTTACTTTTTAAAACAGGAATATCTCAAACCTGAATCTATGATGACCAAGTTATTATTCCATTAAATGTTTGAATATATTGATGAGAATTAAGGGGGTTACTTATCAAAGATCAAGTTGGATTTTTACGCAAAACCTTTTTATATTTGAGGGTATTTTTCAGTCAAAACTCAAATTTTTGGATTTAGAAAAAACCCCAAAAAAAAAAAAAAATGTATTACCCCAAAGATGGAAATATCTCGAATCTGAAAATATTCCAGCTAAAACCTGTGGAGGTCATGTAGAAGTCAGTGGCAGAGGTCCCGTGAACCATTTGAAGATGTTTGTAGCCTAAATGATGTTCAAGTTTCTCTTGAAAACTCAATTAATTTGTACGATTGTGTTTTCCTGTGGAAAATTCAATAAATTCCAGTTTTCGGGTTGTTCACCCCGAATTCACTGATTCGAGTTCTTTCCATTTAAGTTTTTTCTTAAATCAGAATACAGTACATTCGCGTTCATTCAAGGAATAAATTACCTCAAAAACCTCTAAAACTCAACCCCCTAAGTGTCAAATTAGGGATGCTGACCATGGTTTGTGGGAAAATTTTTTGGTATGGTACTGCTGTATTGCGTATTAGTGATAATAATCTGTCTATGGGACCAAACTGCAAATGATATCCTTATAAACAGTCGTTTATAACTTAAAGTGATACTGACACTAAAAAATGAATTTTAACATATGAATGTACATTAATTGTTACCTATAGGTCATGCTGATCATTTTTTGCTGAGAGCTTTGTTTTTGTATATAACTGTTAGCTGAAATGTCTAACCCTGACTCTCTGACACTCTGACACTCTGACTTTGCCAACCTAACAGTCCCATCTCAGTCTGTTAGTTACAGTTTGTAATGATAACAGATGCCGGGTGCAATATGTCAGCCCCCTCATACAGGAACATGGGGGGTCAGACAGGTAATGTAAAAGCATCATGTAAATACCTTATGGCAAAGTTAGAAGTAGCTTTCAAAGCCAATTACATAATAGATGTAAATAAGAGTTTCATTTCAGGTGTCAGAATCTCTTTAATGTGTCAACAGTTGTCACTGCCATACTCGCCCTACTGCTTTTCCTCCTGCCTGTCCGCCTCACTTCCCCACTTCTGCCTTTGCTCTGTGCGCTCTCTCACACCTCCTATTAAGTTCTTGCTGCCTTTTCTTAACTCTCCGTTCTCCTTCTGTCTCCCACCCTCTGCTGTTTGCTCCCTCATTATCCTCTTCTGTTCCCCACGCATGTCTAGTCTCACTTCGTCTGTCTCTATCTTCTGCTCCCCCTCCTTCTTCCGTTACAGCCCCTTTGCCCCTCCCACAGTCTGTCACTCTTAGTTCCTGAACCTTCTGCGCTCCTTCTGCCTCTCACTCGCTGTTCCTTCTTAAGGCACACTCCCTACGCCCCTCCCACATATTGTCACTCTTACATCTTGTTCTGGCTGCTGCACCCACCCTCCTGCTATCAAAGTCCTAACCACGTTCCTCTCCAGTGCCCTCAATCATCAGTCTACTCTCCGCATCCCACTCTCTGTTCATCTCTGCTTTTGGCCTCCCCCTGCATCTTCAACCCTTCATGCCTTTCCCCTTCTGTCACTTATCAAAGGGATAGTTCACTTTGAAATTAAATTTTAGTATTTTATAGAATAACTAATTCTAAGCAAGTTTTCAATTGGTCTTCATTGTTTATTCTTTATAGTTTTTACATTATTTGCCTTTTTCCTTTGATTCTTTCCACTGACCCCATCTAAAAAACAAATTCTCTGTTAAGCTATAGATTTATTGTTTTTGCTACTTATTACTCATATTTGTATTCAGGCCTCTCCGATTCATATCCCAGTCTCTTATTCAAATTGATGCATGGTTGCTAGGGTTATTTGGGTCCTAGCAACCAGATTGCTAAAACTGCATACTAACGAGCTGCTGAATAAAAAGCTAAATAACAAAATCCACAAATAATAAAAAATGAAAACCAATTGCAAATTGTCTCAGAATATCCCTCTCTACATCATACTAACAGTCCATGTAAAGCTGAACAACCCCTTTAACATACAGCAATATGATTGTGACATGGCATGTTCAGAAACTTAGCTCAAAGGAGAACAATCACGTAAATATACCTCAGAAGTTACAGAGGGGCTACAGGGAGACACAATAATAACATGAAAAACCACAAGGGGAACAAAGTGTGGCATTAGGTAGTCTAATATAGAGCAGAGGCAGAGAACTCCTTGAAACACTGCAGATTATAATGAATAATGCACCCCCTACCAAAAGTTATAAAGATATTGGAAGTCACCTCAGAGTTATGTGACCTGTATAAAATATGGTCACATAACTCCTTGGTGACTTCTAATATCTTTGTAAATTACAGTAGGGGGTGCATTATCCACTATAAAATCTCTGTTTGTACCTAAGAAAAACAATGCTATCCTTTGTTTTGAAGAGATGATCAATTAAATAAATGGGGCATTCATGTGAGGGAAGGGCAATCCTAGCATCTACCTGGCTCAACCAACAACCAACTATATGGCTCCAGCGACCTGCTCTTTTCCATTTTTTATTTTCAGTGTAGCGAAGTGTGTTGGCATCTCAGCAAAGTAGCAGCTGAAGTCCTATGAAAAAGATGTGCTGGAGGGGTCTCCACAGGCTATCATATCCTCATAACATTGATAAGATGTAGTAGCAGGCATCATTCCACCCTTTGTCAAGCATTGTGTCATACTACTTAATCCCACCCCTATTTGATTAAAAATAAACAATTTAGATACTTAAAAGCACCCTTAAGAAACCAGTCATCCCAACATGAGCAGAAGAATTAAGAAGGACCTAGGAGGTGAGAGAGATGACTTACACTCTATGGGGCAAATTCACTAAGATCCGAAAATTCGCCAGCGTTGGCTTCACTAGCGTTTGCCGGACTTCGCCAGGCAAATTTTCTCCAGCATTACGTAAATTCACTAAAGTGCAAAGTTACGCTCAGGTTGGCGAACGGTAGTGTAGTTGCGCTAGTGTTACTTCGCTAGGCAGAGCGCAGTTACGCTAGCGATGCCTAATTTGCATACAGCGGGAACTTTAATGTATAATAGAAGTATATGTTACAGCCACTTCATTCCACTACACAAGCCCAGGAAACCTTTAATAAATTAAATAAAGTTGTCCTATTGTCCTACATGTGCCCCCTATATAGTTGTGTTGCCATATGTTAGGAAATATAGGGGGGAAGGAGGGTAACCCCCCCAAAGAAAATCGATCTTTTTCAGACTATCACCCTCCTATGATAAAACACGCCAGCATTTTTATGGGACTTAGAAAAATGTTGACTTTTTTTTTTCCAACTCCTATCTATTGTATTGAACTTGGTCTGACCAGGCAAAGAAAAGTCTAACTTAAGTGGTAACATTCAGGAAAATGTTAATCTTAGTGAATTCGCCTAATTACGATCCTTCGTCAGTGCGCAACTTCGCCTGGCGTAAGGGTGCGAAGTTGCACAAGTCTATCTACTTCACTAGCAAAAATTTGCCAGAGCCGGTGTTAGTGAATTTCCGAAGTTACGAAATGACGTCACGTTGGTGAATTAGCGCTAGCATTAGCCGCTTTGCGCTTTAGTGAGTTTGGGCCTATGGCCATTGTGGTTGAGTTAATAACTATTTTAATAGGGGGTTAGTGATCCAGACAACTTTTCACAGGCTAAGGCAGAAACTTCTTAACTATAGAACTGATGGAAACTAATAAAAGGGCATCCATGATTGGGAGTTTTACTTTGAAAGCAGGTAAAACTTAGTCCCTTTGTAAAATGTTTAATGAAGTAATGGAATTCTTAATGAATCAGATGAAAATTGAGCGTAGGACTGGCCAGATATGGGATGACTTTGACGTAGTTGGCCAGCTTAGATATATTGCAATATATGGACAAACAATCCCTGTTGTTTAAAGGGTAAGGCATTTTTTGGTGGCTGTATGCACGGAATGTCTCAATGTCTTAAATATATTGATAATGGGTTGAGTGCAGAGGACCTCTTGTCTTTGTCTATATATATATATATATATATATATATATATATATATATATATATATATATATGTGTTGAACACAGATCACCAGTTGCCATGGGGAAAGGTTACATTGCTGAACAGTTTAAACTTTTATATAGTTCATGTCAGTGCAACTCATATACTGTGCACTTAAATTAACATGATCACAAAGTCCTTTGCTACAACCATAATATCCCATATTAATAAGTGGGATTTCATTTCATTTTAAAGGGATTCTGTCACTGGATAACACGTTTGTTTTAACAAAATGCATCAGTTAATAGTGCTGCTCCTGCAGAATCCGTTTTTCAAAACAGATTTTTAATATTGAAATCTGACATGACATTGAAATTTTTAATTATTTAGTTAAATTGGAGTCTGTGACATGGCTACCCTGTAGTTCCGAGCTTTCTCGATAATTAACCCTATACCTGTGCAACTTTATGGCTATGGGATACAAAAAAATACACTTTCATATGCATACAGAATTTGCAGATATACAGATTTTCATTCTATGTTTTGTGCCTGTCTGAAGCATTACTGTATGATACATATTGAATATTTCTGTTAAATATGGCAGTAAGATGAAGAAGAGAAGCATTGTTACTGTGGGGGGGGGGGGGAATGCTCGTCTCACCAATTCAACCACTTATGAATGAATATTTAGCTGTTCCCATGTGATACATGCAGTCACAGAGCTGAAACACTATATTTATTAAATTGAATTACTGTATTGTGGATGTTAGATAAAGGATAGCTATGGAATAAACATGATCTTGGCAAATATTATGGTTTACTTACTGTATTGTGAAATTTTGGTCAAGCTCTGAATGTAGCTTTCCTCTCTTTACTTTACTGTCAACTATCTGCCTTAAAGATATACTGTATCCTCTGTTGCACATTATAAGGTAGCAAGGTATATATAAGAGGATCTTAGTGACAGGAAAGCATCTTGTGCAATATGGAATTTTCCAGCAGCGCCAAGAAATAAATAGACCAAAGAGATGGTGTAGTGAGTAAGTGGTTGGAATTGAGGAATGAACCGGAGTGCTTGTCCTTGGCCTCTTTTTCCATCCAAAGCTTTCTGTTCTTTTGTTAAGATTGAGAAAAATATTTCATTCTGTATTTTTATCCAATTACACCGACTCTTGCTCTAGGCTTAATATATTGTGAGCATTGATGCTGATGCAGGTGTATAGGCCAGTTTACATATAATACTAATTACAGTATATGTTCAACCATTTTAGAAATTGTGGACATCTTTATTTTAAGGATTTTTCTAATTAGATATCTAATATTCCTTATAATGTTTATCTGCTGTGTTTTACATGATACTACACAATTTACCATTCCTGTCCGCCACCGATATAAGGCCAATTAGCAATACATATATATATATTAGCCATACAGCAGACTATTCCTGAATATACCACGTTTCAGCCTGAAAGTCCAGCTAAAGCTGCCATAGACAAAGATTTTTGATCTGATCATCACCGTGAGACCACAATTATCTCGAAATGATTGTACGAATTGTCCATCAACTAAAAAGACCATTTCAGGTGATATTGCCAGCAAAACTGAAGGGTCGCTGCCTGCTGGCCCTGCAAACATAGACAGATAATACTGGGAACGATAAAGACGAAAAATCATACAATGTACGATCGTTTGAATCCCACTAACCACATGATAATTTGACTGATTGACTGATTGGTCGGACTTCACTGAAATAAGTTGTCTATGGGGACCTTTAAGGAAAGGAAGAAGCAAGTGTAATGTTGAAAATGAATGCATCAGGACAGTGAGAATGTGCTCCTACTGAGTGCAGGTAAACAGTCACCTGTAATCCACACATAACTTCTAAGGCTTCCCAGAGTTTTAAAACACAACCTGGTCTCTTGAAAGCTGTTTGGATCAGTCACCACAGTCAGTTACCAGCCACTACAAACTGTGGTAGTATCTCTACCTCCAACTGGCTCCAAGTAAAGAAATGTACAGTACACTCCAAGGAATGGCTTAAAATGCATTACCATCTCATCCATGGTTATTCTCTCCAACTATGCTTAATATACAATGTAACATGGCCAGATAGAAGCACTCTTTCTTTCTTTTTCTTTCTCTCTTTCTTTCTCTCTTTTTATTTACATTTGAATGTCATGTCTCATGGTTAAAAAATGTTGGGGACACCTGGTCTAGACTTTAAAGGGATCCTGTCATGGGAAAACTTTTTTTTTCAAAACGCATCAGTTAATAGTGCTGCTCCAGCAGAATTCTGCTCTGAAATCCATTTCTCAAAAGAGCAAACAGATTTTTTCATATTTCATTTTGAGATCTGACATGGGGCTAGACACATTGTCAATTTCCCAGCTGCCCCAAATCATGTCAGTCTGCTAAACTTCAATCACAATTTACTACTGTACTGCAAGTTAGAGTGATATCACCCCCTCCCTTTCCCCACCCAGCAGCCAAACAACAGAACAATGGGAAGGTAACCAGATAACAGCTCCCTAACACAAGATAACAGCTGCCTGGTAGATCTAAGAACAGCACTCAATAGTAAAACCCATGTCCCACAGCGTACTATTCAGTTACATTGAGAAGGAAAAACAACAGCCTGCCAGAAAGCAGTTCCCTCCTAAAGTGCTGGCACAAGTCACATGACCAGGGGCAGCTGGGAAATTGACAAAATGTCTAGCCCCATGTCAGATTTCAAAACTGTATATAAATAAATCTGTTTGCTCTTTTGAGAAATGGATTTCAGTGCAGAAGTCTACTGGAACAGCACTATTATCTGATTCATTTTGAAAAAAATATGTTTTCCCATGACAGGATCCCTTTAAGATAAGACATCTTTGCTTGCAGCTACTCACAGTCAGAATGTCTGAAGCTACTCCTCTTCTTCTGGCATAAATAAGCACCTACAATAAACTAAGACACAAAAGACACACAATGAATAAGGAATCTAAAACAGAATATTTAGGAGGTAGAGTCAAACAATGTAAGAACTGGTAAAATCAAAGAACAAATTTAGTTGATATAGCATATAAATATACAGTATAACCAAGGACATCTTTGCATGACTCAGTCCAGTAGAAAAGTCTTGGGAAGAAACAAGATACCCACAAAACGTTATTTTATATGGAAAATAATCACAAAATAATGAAAATAATGAATATAATATATAATAATATGAAAATAATAATAATACAATAATTTAAAATAATGAAAATAATGACAGAACCTGCATGATCATTCTCTACTGCAGGAAAGCACTCAATTAATAATAAAGTCATTCATCTATAAAGCTGATATAGTTCTTTTTCTTTCAATACAGTAAATGATTGTTGTAAGGTGACTGCATATATTTTTGCACATCAGGACAGGTGGGATTGGGGTTAATTTTAGCTTTTACTTTGTCTTAATTACACAAAAGTAACTTTGCAAACAGGGCGATAGATCATTATCTGGGATAGCCTGTGACATCACTGTGGGCTGACTCAGGGTAAATCTGTATAGTATATATATTATACAGAGTATACAATAGAGTATATAATCCATGTCATATTTAAAACCCTATAATTGCAGTTCTTAACAGGTAGGAAAAAATGCAAATTATAATTTTCTTATAGCGGTTAATCTGATGGGTCCAAAAAAGGTAGTTTTCATTGCTAGTATAATTGTAACGGTTAAGAATCTTACATAAATTCACTGAGCTCTGTACTTGGTCCGTTGTTGTTCTCTCTGTACACTCTGTCTTTTGGAGATCTCATTCGCTCATTTGGCTTTAATTATCATCTGTATGCTGATGATACCCAAATATATTTATCCACCCCTTCATTAACAGCTGAAACAGAGGCTCAAATCTCTAACTGCCTCCTAGCTATCTCAAATTGGATGAACCAGCGCCACCTCAAACTCAACCTAACAAAAACTGAACTAATCATCTTTCCACCTAAACCTGGCCCTACTCCCCGTTTTACTATCTCTATTGATGGCATGCTCATTGACCCGGTCAACTCAGCACGCTGTCTAGGGGTGATATTTGACTCCTCTCTCTCCTTCTCTGATCATATTAATGCCACTGTCAAAACCTGTCACTTTTTCTTGCGTAATATTGCAAAAATACGTCCCTTCCTTTCACCTGCTACAGCCAAGACACTCATGCATGCTCTCATCCTATCCTGACTAGATTACTGTAACCTTCTACTAACAGGCCTGCCTAACTCCCATCTCTCCCCTCTACAGTCTGTATTAAATTCTGCTGCCAGAATTATCCTCCTCTCATCCAAAAGGGTACAGGCCCCTACCCTGTTGAAGTCATTATCATGGCTTCCTATAAAACAAAGAATAACTTATAAACTTCTCCTCGTAGCCTTCAAAGCCCTTCATTCCTTTACACCTAACTACATCTCATCTCTTGTTTCTCTATATGTTCCTGGCCGAAACCTCCGCTCCTCTCAGACTAACCGCTTGGTTGTACCCCCCACTTCTACTGCTGTTTCCCGTGTCAAACCCTTCTCTCTTGCAGCTCCTTATATTTGGAATGCCATTCCTGCATCTCTCTGGAGAGAATCCTCTCTTAATTTTTTAAAACAAAACTCAGAGACTACCTCTGGGAGCACCTGGATAACACCTGAACTGGCACTTGTACGACAGTTTCACCCACTGTAAAAAGCACTTTATTACCCCTCCAAATTGTGTCTGTAAGTTACCCTCCCATTTAGACTGTAAGCCCCAAGGGGTAGGGTCCTCCATCATCTTGTCTCCTCAACAATGTGTAATTATATTTTATATTTATGCAAACTGTATTTATAATAATGCACTTATTGTTTCTTAATAATGCAGTGATCCCTTGTTTGTTACTACTAAATTATTGTTGCTGTACAGTGCTTTGCCCTCAAGGAGCGCTATATAAATAAAAATATACATACATGCATACTGAGCATGATTTGGTAGTTAGGTTTTTGGTTTTGGTCTAATTTATTTTTGTAATCTAGTTAATTGTTTAGGTGACATCACCATTTAAAAACTATATATTTTTTTTCTTTCTGTGCATTTAGCCACAACAAGTTGTATAGGTGTGCCTCATTGTATAGCTTTGATCTTTGGTTTGTACTCCTGCTTGTTTAATATCAAAAACAATAAACATATTTAATATGCAAAAAATGCAAATGGGTTTGCCCTGTTGCTAAAATGCCTTATAAAATGATAAGATAATACTCAATATTTACGGGTGGTCAAATATACATTTTGTAACTCCACATTAATATTTGTTATTACTGGGCTTCTTGCCTATTTGCAGCACAGCATTTAGATTTAAGCTCACAGCCGTTTTCTTGGTCAAATCATTTCTCATTTTTAGGGTGGGGGTGCTTGGGTCCTGGGAATTTATAGCACTGCATGTACAGCAGAAGAAAAATCATTTTCAAACAGGAGTTCACAGGAGGAAAGTTCCCAAATCCTGTTAAAAATGATGGGTCTTTGTGTACCTCCCTCCCACACATCACTTTACAAAGATGCCCCCCTTGGCGTTCTCTCAAACGAACACAATCTTGAAAGGGAAAGATGTATTTTTCATTGCTTGCACTTAAATGTAAAAAATGCCGTCAAGGGTCCCGTTTCAGTTTCCTTTTACGTTGTTTTGCTTCTTGTGTATTTCATTTGCTTCTAACAAGCAGTTCCCAGTTCCAGTACACAAGTAGCACTAGTTCTACTGCACCTCTAATAAAGGTTGCTTTATGTTTTCATAGGTTTACAGGAAGGTGACATTTCAATACAGGATAGGGTCAATCACACTGCAGCAGTATTGGGTAGGGAACAATTTTTACATGACTTTCCTGTAAAATGCAGTCATATGAATAAGTATGGGAACAGTGGTATGTCTTTCATTTCCCAGGAACATGGGGTGTTTTCTGAACAAATATTTTTAGTGAAGCAGTTTTCAGTTGTAAGAAATTAAACCAAATGCATGTAACTGCTCAATACTGATTATACTGGCAACAACAAATTGTTTGGATTAGCTTGTAAAGCCTTGAACGTCATAGGCAGGTGTGTCCAATCATGAGAAAAGGTATTTAAGGTGGCCAATTGCAAGTTGTGCTTCTGACTCTCCTGTGAAGAGTGACAGTATGGGATCATCAGAGCAACTCTCAAAAGATCTGAAAACAAAGATTGTTCAGTATCATGGGTTTAGGGGAAGGCTATAAAAAGCTCAGAGGTTTAAACTGTCAGTTTCAAATGTAAGGAATGCTATCAGGAAATGGAAGGCACAGTTGCTGTAAAACCCAGGTTTGGTAGGCCAAGAAAAATACAGGAGTGGCATATGTGGAGGATTGTGAGAATGGTTACAGACAACCCAAAGATCACCTCCAAAGACCTGCAAGAACATCTTGCTGCAGATGGTGTATCTGTACAACGTTCTACAATTTAGCCCAGTTTGCACTGCACTCACACCATAATCAGAGTTGCTTGTTGTAAGCTCATTTAGACAAGCCACAGTCATTTTGGAATAAAGTGCTTTGGACCAATGAGACAAATATTTAGTTATTTGGTCATAACAAATAGCACTTTGCATAGCAGAAGAAAAAGACTGCATTCCAATAAAAACACCTGCTAAAATTTGGTGGAGGTTCCATCATGCTGTGGGCTGTGTGGCTAGTTCAGGGACTGGGGCCCTTGTTAAAGTCAAGGGTCAGATGAATTCAACTCAATATCAACAAATATCAACAAATTCTTCATGATAATGTTCAAGTATCAGTCAAAAAGTAGAAGTTACGCAGGGGTTGGATATTCCAACAAGACAATGATTCTAAACACACTTGGAAATCTACAAAGGCATTTATGCAGAGGGAGAAGTACAATATTCTAGAATGGCCTCCACAGTCCCCCGATTTGAATATCATGGAAAATCCATGGCATGATTTGAAGCAGGCTGTCCATGCTCAGCAGCCATCAAATTTAACTGAACTGGAGAGATATTATATGGACGAATAGTCATCCAGAATCCAGACACACATCAAAGGCTATAGGAGGTTGTTACATTTGCAAAAGGAGTCTCAACTAAGTATTGATGTAATATCCCTGTCGGGGTACCCAAATGTATATATGATGCATATTGCATATTTTTTGTTAATCCAATAAACTTTATGTCACTGCTGAAAAACTACAGTTTCCATAAGGCATTTTATATATTAAAAGAAAGTTGCTACTTTGAAAGCTCAGCAAATGATAAACAAAACTCCAAAGAATTAGGAGGGGTTCCCAAACTTTTTCATATGACTCCACATCCTTATAAATGTTGCTTAGTGATGTCATCAGCTATATTTTGTCACATGACTAAAGCCTATGTACTATATAAAGGAAAATGAACCTGCTATTGTAAAACATAAGGAAAAATAAATTAGGGATGCACCAAATCCACTATTTTGGATTGGGCTGAAACCCCAAATCCTTCGAGATTTGGCCGAATACCAAACCGAATCCAAACCCTAATTTGCAAATATGGGGTGGGAAGGGGAAAACATTTTTTACTTGTTTTGTGACAAAAAGTCATGCAATTTCCCTCCCCGCCCCTAATTTGCATTTGCACATTTGCATATGCAAATTAGGGTTTGGATTCGGTTCGGCTGGGCAGAAGGATTCGGCCGCATCCTGGATTCGATGCATCCCTAAAATAAATATAAATCGAGTTGATCCTGGGATAGGTCTGATTACTCCTTTTTCTTCTTTTTTTCTTCTGCCACTAAAGAGTATTATCTTATCAAAATAATAATTAATTTTATTCTGCAGGGACAGCTAGATCTTTGCTCTGAAACTCTGGCTTGAGCATCATTGCAAGGAGGCTCTGTGTCCTTCACTTAATAAACGCATAATATGTTTCTGGTCTATTTGGGACAAATTTAGATTTAGATTTCAGTTGTCCTGAAAATAGATAGGCAATGTAATTGCATTGGCAAATAATTTTATGGCACAATTATAAATAAATGCAAAGACAATGTTATGATGATAGGTGTAGAAAAATGATGTTTGATATAAGTATCTCTTTAACAGCTTCTGCTACTTGCTGCCAATTTTCTCTCTTGCCTTTAGAGGTAATTTTACAATTATAACAATTAAGCCTTTAATCACTGACTGAGGTTTGATAAAGGGCCCTGTGAGGTCCGAAACGTTGCCTTGTCTGAAAAACTGATGTACCACGTCAGTGTGCAGCAGTAATTTGGACTATTTGTGACTTTCTAACCCATGGCAGGTTGGGTAATAAACTGTTTTGCACTTGATCCGAAAGGAAAGAATACAGGGGTTGAGCATTTCAACATTGATTGGAATTTAATCACTGGCTGCATTGTGGCAAAAAACAGTTCAAGAGAAAACCTGGGGTTTTACAGATAATGGATCTTTCTGTAATTAGGATCTTTATACCTTAAGTCTACTAGAAAATCATAACCCCAATAGGCTGGTTTTGCCTCCAATCAGGATTAATTGCATCTCCGTTTGGATAAAGTGCAAGGTACTGTTTTTTTATTACAGAAAAAAAGGAAATTGTTTTTAAAAATGTGGATTATCTGGATGAAATGGGGTCTATTGGAGATGGCCTTTCAATAATTTGGAGCTTTCTGGATAACGGATCCCATACCTTGCACCAGTGTCAGAATTGACTTCTAATGAGCCCATTGTTAAATGCCTCATATCTTTTATCTTAACATTGCTGAACCTGGATAATTCAAACTCCATTTAAATCATTTTCTCAGACAGGTGCGTAACTACAGAGGAAGCAGACCCTGTGGCTGCAGGTGGGCCAAAGACTTGCCTAATGTGGGGGGGCTGGATTGAAACCCCGGTTCCCCCAGTCCGACTCTGCTCACAGGGGGGGGGGGGTTCATTTATTATAACTGGCCCAACTTGCTCCAGTGCGGTTACCCATAGCACCCAATTAGCAATTAGCTTTCATCAGTCAACTGCAGGCAGAATACTGAAAGTAAACAAGTAATAGGCTGCTATGGGTTTCTGCGTTTCTCTGGGTTTCTGAGTGTTTAGATTAAAAGTGTACAGAATAAACAAACATACATATGCTTGTGGAATTTTCAAGTTCTAACTGCGTTCTTGGGTAATAGCCCTCGACTCCAGTTCATTATTTCCTTTTACCAAAGAAAGAAATCAATATCTTTTCCAACTTTCCACTTCAGAAAACAGAATTCCCCTTTAGGGGTCTCACTAGATCTCTTAAAAGTAACAGAAGAGGATCATCAAAGTTCTTTATCTATTGCCATGCTGCATCTTTTTTAGCATTGCAGAAAATCGAATGCTCTTATCCGCACATCAAACAGCCTAATCAGAATTCCAAGCAATTATACAAGGCACCGCGGCTATGGCATAAATAAAGAAAAAAAATGAAAGACTAAAACAATGATTCTAATCTTTCTTTAAAATAATAAATGATATTAGAATTCTAAGGCCTAAACCTTTGGAGAAGGATTGAGTGCTTCCAGCAGCTAATAAATCAAACAATAAGAATGATAACATTTATTTCTCCAATAAAAAAATATAGTGAAACCTTTTATTATTATTATATTATTTTTATATTTTTATTATATTTAGAAGTAGTGGCAGCTACTGGATCTTTTTTTTCAGACTTTTTGGATTTTAAATTCAAATTTTAATGGGTTTCCTATTTTTTTAGCCCATTGGTCAGCTTTTCCTACTTTTTATATTCTAATCTTTTAACAAGGTTCATGGCATTTGTGGTTTTAGCCTTTACTCGAACAAATTTTGCTTTGCGCGAATGCAATATACCTTTTGTGAACCCGGAAACTGTTTAGCGACCACTTCCGCCAGTGGAAGGCCGTTGGCGAATTTTCTAGTTTGCTGTAATGCGCTGTCAATGTAATAAAACTTCTTACTGAAAAAGTCGCTATGTTTGCTCCAAGAGATTACGACACCTTCAAGCACTTCTTAAGAGTGCGCAATTACAATTTGCTATGCGCAATAACAATTCACAATGCAATAACGGTTTAAGGAACAATATTACTTTGTGAGATGTGGATTTTTAATCTTATTGGCGCACAATGTTTTGCTCTTTGCGACTTTAGTTTCATTTCCCCCATAGAGTGCAATAGTGGTTTCAAAGAGCTCGAATACCACTAAAAAAAGTAGTAATTTTCTGTAGCATTTTCTATTATATATGTACTGTATATTGTGACGTTTCTATTCTATATGTACTGTATATTGTGATATTTCTATTCTATATGTACTGTATATTTTGAGTGGTCCCTAAGCTCAGTAAGTGACAGCAGCACAGAGCATGTGAATCAGTGAATCAGACATCTTTGGAGACACAGATCTTTACTGCTAAAGGGCTGTGGTTGCCTGGGGCTGGTACAGAAGCCCAAAACATCATGTACATTTCTAGCTACTTCTTTAGTTAGGCTTTAGTTCTCCTTTAAGTTAACTTTTAAAATATTATAGAAGGGCCAGTTCTAAGCAACTTTTCAACTGATATTCATTATTTGTTTAGTTTTTTTTATAGTTTGCTTTTTTCTTCTAATGTATTCCAGCTTTCAAAAGGCCATCACTGACCCCATCTAAAAACAAATACTCTGTCGTCGTTACTTTTTATTATTCATTGTTCTGTTCAGGGCCCTCTCCTATTCATATTCCAGTCTCTTATTCAAATCAGTGCATGCTTGCTAAGATAATGGGGACCCTAGAAACCAGATTACTGAAATTGCGAACTGGAGAGCTAAAAAATTTAAATGAATTGGAAATGGTCTCAGAACATTACTCTCTACATACTTAAGGTGAACAACCCCTTTAATCGAAGTTAAGCCCTGTGTTGCCCCCTCCCTCCTCGCCTTCCTCCTCCCCCCTAGGGCAAATGCCGCTAAATTGCTACTTACCCCTCGGTGCAGGTCCTGTCCACGGAGTTCACAGGCACCCTCTTCTCCCGTGCAGTCTTTTTCCTGGATCCATCAGCGTCTTCTGGTGCATGCGCAGTGGGTGGCATTTGCCGTTACAGCTCTACTGTACATGCCCAGAAAGTGACAAAGTTTTCTGACTTTTCATGACTTTTGGTGCATGCGTAAAAATAGATTTCCCAGGGGGCTGTATGTTGCAGTGCTGGGCAGAACTGTATTCAGGTCCGATGCTGCCCTAGGCATCAGATCTAAATATGCCGGAAGTGACGCCACGCGTCATGCAGAAGTGACATCATTTTCCTTTCCTAAGGAAATCCGTGTAAGTCGCTAGGCAACTTTTTTTAAAAATTAAAAATACAGCTATAGGCACCCGGGGCCACCTCCCAAAACCTAATATAACCTTAATATAAATACGCCCCTGGTGCTGGGGTACATTTCTTTTAATTTGTATATAAAATATAATGCTAAATAATATTGTCACAAGGCATCAATGTTCCTCTATTAATATCAGAATGCTGTAAAATGCTAAAACATGAATAGAAAAGCGTTTAATGCTTCAAGATTATTTGAATTGAAAATGCTCAGAATAAATATTTAGATTCTTATTTTCTCTTGCAGACATCCGTATTTATTTTGTAAAACTTGCCATGGATGCAGGACTAAGTAAAGAAGAGTCTGGTGAGTACAGATGCTCCCGGTGGCTCCATTTCATCCTCTCTTTTAATCATCAGTGAATTTTCTACATGAGAACTAAGAGGCTGACAGTTTCAGATGCATTACAGGAGTGTTGGCTTGAAACTGAGGAGATAATGTGCAGATCCAGCACCCGCAGTAGCTGTCACATCCTATCTGCTTCTTACATCGCTCCTCTAGAAGGTGTATTGAATGATTGCTTACAGTTTATTTTAGGGAAATGGGAACTTCTCGGATTCTGATAGTTGCTGTGCTGTTCAGAATTCCTCTTTCAGCAGCCGTTCCAAGCAATTGATTTTACTGAAGCGCATTTACTTTCCCAGGCCAAATTCAGTGTGACAAGTTTAAAACTCCATCTTGGAAACCTAGCAGAAAAGAAACGTCTCCTAGCAGCCAGCTGCGGAACATTGTGCTTTAGTATTTAATGAAAGAATCTCACCATGAAACTAGTGGTTCTTAAAACATCTATCACCTTCATTCTTTCCCTGGTACAGGGAGGTAAAATGTGCCTCTGGGATTTGCCCTAGAAAGTTCCGACCATAAATATGTGGCTCAGTAACCAGCTGTGCACCCACTCATCCAAGTTGTTTGGAGTTCTCAGGTACAAATGAGACTTTGGTGATTGAATACACAAAGGGGGTTGTTGATTAAAAAACTGAAAAAGACTGAATGCCAAAAACTCAATTTTTTTTCTCCCAAATTTTTAGTGGGAAAAAAATCTAGAATTTTTAGATTATTATACCATGGAGATGAAAAAATTAGAATCCAAAAAATCCAGCATCTCAGACCTACTGAGGATGTATCTAAATCAGAATCAGAAAATCAGACTGTTTAAGACTTTTCGGGCAAAAATCTAATAAATTCATGCTTTTGTAGGAAAAGCAAGAGAAAAACAAGCAATTTAGGAAAATACTCCAAAAAAATTTTTTCGCCCAATTCTTTCAAGTTTGTCCCCAATTCAGTTACGTGCTTTTTAAATAATAAATAAGGCCCAATCATGGATTCTAGTTGGGTCCGACTTTTTTTAATAAAATTTTTGATAAATATGCCCCAAAAACTATATTTTATTTTGAATTTTTTTATATTAATTTTTTAAAGGGGATCCTTTGTAAAATAGGGTTGTCAATATAAAAGTGATGAACTCATGGCCAAGAGATTGTAGAAAACATTTCTTCTCAATTTATTACATTTTTGAAATTATAATGCATACATTTTTGGAGTTGGAATATTCAAATCCCAAAACCATTTGTGCATAAGAAGGCAAAAGTTCTGTGGTTGTCTACATCAGAGACAATCTTATCAACATCAAGCAGTACAATGCCTACAAAGAGAGACAGGAACTTAAAGGGGTAGTTCTCCTGTAAATTTACTTTTCAAATTGTGTATATTTTCATAGTAGTTCAATTATTTGCCTTCCATTTCTGCCTATTTCCAGTTTACACTTTGATTTGCTATCCGGTTATTGGGGGTTGTGGCACAGTGTGGCTATAGTTGTAACAATTTCAAAGCTATATACAGCCCTAAATATGGAAACCACACATTACTTCTCTTTACAGGACATCTTGTATCTCATATGTTTACTTTTAATCACATTCCTTTCAAGTTTTCTCCTATACATATTCCAGTTTCTCATTCAAGTCAATGTTTTGTTTCTAGGGTTAATTGGAGCCTAGCAACCATATACAGTTGTGCTCATAAGTTTACATACCCTGGCAGAGTTTATGATTTCTTAACCATTTTTCAGAAAAAAAAACTTTTCTTTCACTCATGGTTAGTGGTTGGCAAACAACTGTGTTTACTCTTTCTAAATCATAATCACTACACAAACTACCCAAATCACCCAGATCAAAAGTTTACATACCCCAGTTCTTAATACCGTGTATTGCCCCCTTTAACATCAATGACAGCTTGAAGTCTTTTGTGGTAGTTCTGGATGAGGCTCTTTATCGTCTCAGACAGTAAAGCTGCCCATTTTTCCTGGCAAAAAGCCTCCAGTTCCCATAAATTCTTGGACTGTCTTGTATGAACTGCATGTTTGAGGTCTCCTCAGAGTGGCTCAATGATATTGAGGTCAGGAATGTCCAAGTACGTCCCATGAGCAGCTTCCGGGCTGATGAGTGCAAATTTTCTTCCAGTATTTTTTGATAACTTATTGCATTCATTTTGCCATCAATTCTGACCAAATTTTCTGTGCCTTTGTAGTTCACACATCCCCAAAACATCAGCAATCCACCACCATGTTTCATGGTGTACCTTTCATCATAGGCCTTATTGACTCCTCTCCAAATGTAGCGTTTATGGTTGTGGCCAAAAAGTCCAATTTTAGTCTCATCACTTCAAATGACTTTGTGCCAGAAGGTTTGAGGCTTGTCTCTGTGCTGTTTGGCATATTGTAAATGGGATACTTTGTGGCATTTGTGTAGTAATGGCTTTCTTCTGGCAACTTCACCATACAGCCCATCTTTCTTCAAGTGCCTCCAGGGTTGGACTGGAGCCGGCGCTGCACTAGCACGCATGCACAGACGGTGCGGAGATGGCGCGCATGTGCAGATGGAACAGCACTCTGGCTTTTTTTTTTTTTTTTTAAATGCCACGATTTGGGAGTCTGGCCCGGAGGGGGCCCATGAGGGTCAGGGCCCACCAGGTTTTTTCCTGGTATCCTGCCGGGCCAGTCCGATCCTGAGTGCCTCCTTATTGTGCATCAATAGGGTTGTATTTATCTTTGGATTTTTGGATGCTTCCCATTGCCTTTGACACGTACCAATCCTCAGATATTGCCAGGTCTTTATCAGAAACCCTATGGATATAACCATTAGAGGCAGTATCAGATTACATAATTCTGAAAATCTGCAAAAGACTTAGAAGAAGGTTTACAACAAACTTTATTTCTGTTATATTTAGGACTATCACTTGCTTTTACTTTTCTGAGCGGCAGAACAGCAATTGAGTTATTTGGCACAAAGGCCCAGCAGTTTGAAACATACATGGCAAGTTAGCTGGCAGGGGAGGCTTGGAGTTGTTGTTAAACAATAATTTTAGGGCATCCACTTGCACATCCCCATTTGCATTCTGTATAATTTATAAATAAATGTTGTTGGAAGAATAACTTGTGTTACTGTTTGTGCAAATCTCCCAGCCACCCTCTGCCCTTATACATTGTCAAAATGTTTGTGAAGACTTTAAATTTTCAATAATATCAAAGCAATGTCTTGAAAGTTCCCCTTTAATCAGGCAAAAATCTGAAGGCACACAGACTGCTGCAAGCAAGAAACACATTTAATGTGGTGAATGTTGTATTTAGTTGTATGTAGTTCCCCTTTAATCTCATAGACTTGTTTCTATAATGAAATTCTTGCCAAAATATTTAAGAAAATGATGCGTAATAAAGCTGGCACAGCTGGCCTTCTTCTGTACATGTTGGATATAGCTAAAAGTAAGGAATGTATATTTGGCAATGAAATTGCTTTCTCCAGAATAATCTTTTACATGCAGAGTTAGTGGTTGTGACGTCAATCACTCCAATCATACATCTAATTTATATACTATAATAGCATTCCCCAGATTTAACCTTTGGATCTCAGAGACTATTTACTCATATTGGAATAGGAGCCAAGTTGTACTATCATTTTCCCTTTAGTATTTATCTAAAGCAAATGTTATGAGGCACATTTAATATTATTCTCTTTTCCCTTTATTTCCTCCTTGCATTTTTTTATAAGTATTATAGACCCAGCCTGGCAGATATAGACTGCTTCAGCTGCCACAGTCTAAGGTTGCCTGACCTTACTTGACCCTTAAAACCTACTTGTGTTAATCCTTCTTCAAGGAGCAAGGGCAGGTGAAAAATGAGTGGGTGGTCAGCATGTAGAGTAAGATATAATTAAGGGAACCACGCACAAGGCATGTTGGAGTAGCTATGCTGGTGAAGCTTTACACAAACAGGCCACATTACACTTGAAAATGCCTCACCATCAGAATAAAATACCAGAAATGATTTTAGTGATGGGGTATTTTGGCACAGTTAATATGAGCCTATGATTAGGTGTCTGAAAGATACAAAACGCGTAAGGCTGTATCCTTGTATACTGAAATAAACTAATGATCTTAAGTTTTTCTGAAAGATTGGTCTTTGGAAAAGCCTGCTCCTTTTATCAATATGGTTAACCGCTCCCTCAGCTGAAGGTTGAGGGTGGTGCACCTGGACCTCTTCTCCCAATTGGTGAGTTTTTACGTTTGAGACTTTAATTTAACTATCAACCAGTGTTCATTATTTAATTAGTTATTTTAAGATGGTTGAACTTGTGGGTCATTACCTGAAAGGTTCACCAGCATAGATAATCCATGGTACAAAGAACAATTCAGCAGAAAATTTCAGCCACAAAATGTTGCATCTCACATACCGTTTGCATGAATATTGGGTCATAGTTGAAGAATTAGCTTGGCACAGGTCAGTTCACTGCTATAAAAAAAAAGTCTAGGCAACTGAATCAAGTATATATATATAAAAACAAACACACAGGGGGTTGTGGGAGCACTCAAAGGCTAAGTTAAATATATTTAAATGTAATGGGTGTGCACCATGCACTTTCCCTGGGCCCCTGTTTCCTAAATAATTCAATATAATTGCTTAGTACATATGTTTACAGAAACAGGGGATTTTTAGTTACAAAGTTATGATCACAAAATTGACAAGCCACCATACCACGTCAAGGTTAACCCCATATGGCGGACCCTAACTTGTAATAAAGTTTAATACTTACTGCATAATAGCATTGCCTGTTCTCATGAACCTTGGTTTCAGTATAAGGGCTATATCCTCCCCCGCCAGTAAGCGGCTTTTAAGAGAGAGAGATTCCCAGACCAACGCCCATTTTAAAATCATAGGACCACCATTGGTTTAAAGTGAGGGCATGGGGTGCTACAACCACTGAAGCTCTGCCTCAGCTTCCGACTAAGTACAACTTACAAACACACAGGGGGGTGTGGGAGCACTCAAAGGCTAAGTTAAATATATTTAAATGTAATGGGTGTGCACCATGCACCCCATGCCCTCACTTTAAACCAATGGTGGCCCTATGATTTTAAAATGGGCGTTGGTCTGGGAATCTCTCTCTCTTAAAAGCCGCTTACTGGCGGGGGAGGATATACATAGCCCTTAAACTGAAACCAAGGTTCATGAGAACAGGCAATGCTATTATGCAGTAAGTATTAAACCTTATTACAAGTTAGGGTCCGCCATATGGGGTTTACCTTGACGTGGTATGGTGGCTTGTCAATTTTATGATCATAACTTTGTAACTAAAAATCCCCTGTTTCTGTAAACATATGCACTAAGCAATCATATTGAATTATTTAGGAAACAGGGGCCCAGGGAAAGTGCATGGTGCACACCCATTACATTTAAATATATTTAACTTAGCCTTTGAGTGCTCCCACACCCCCCTGTGTGTTTGTAAGTTATATATATAAAAAGTCAAAGTGTTTCCAGGGAATTTTTACAGGGCTGTATGTGTTCTACAGGAGCCATAAAACTGATTTGTGTATGCTTGCTCAATATGCTGTGGGCAAAGGGCATCTTAGGGGTTTGGTAGTTGTGGGGGCAGCTGGGAAAACCTTTATAGAGGTGACATTGGACAGTATTAGGGGAAGCAGCCTGGGAAAACAGGAGCAGTCTGTGAGCTATGATGGACCACACTGTGGACTGACTGGAATGAAGATGGGAGACTTAACCAACAGATGACTAAGAGAGATGCAATAATGGCCTAGTGAGAAAAAGGTAGACTATATAAAACATTGGTAACTGTAAATATTGTTTTGGCAGAAATATAATGGTTAGATTGTAACAATTACTTGATTTATTATTCAATATAATCACTTATTGGTGGGGAATATTATTAATTATACCAAATCTTACACTGGAAGTTAGACCACTGGTTCCCCATTCCAGTGAACATACAGGTGAATTTTGCATCACAACTTGCCCAAATGTTAACAGCCTGCTTCGTGTTAGAAATATTGCTTAATAATTAGCAACAAGCAAAATACATTGGAGTCAATGGGCAATTTAGTGGTGACTTTGTGAGTACAAACTACATTGAAGTCAATGGACGTTTTTCATGGTGATTTCTTTGCAGCTTGGTTTGAAAGGAGAAGGAAACCCTTAAAATAAATAGGTATACTGAACTTAATGCACCAGCCAAAGTTTCAGCTTGTCAATAGCAGCAATGATCCAGGACTTCAAACTTGTCACAGGAGGTCACCATCTTGGAAAGTGTCTGTGACACTCATATGCTCAGTGGGCTCTGAGTAGCTGTTGAGAAGCTAAGCTTAGGGGTCGTCACTAATTATCCAACAGAAAATGAGGTTGGTCTGTAACAAAAGCTGATGCTACGGGGCAGAATATTAAATTCTGATGCTAGTTGCACTGGTTTCTGTGCTGTCATGTAGTAATTATCTGTAT
>CM044431.1:77420852-77431359 GCA_024363595.1 Xenopus borealis | reverse complement strand
GGCATTCAAGCACACTAAAGTAACCTGAGGTTAGCATGATCTGTACAAAATTAAACTTTACGCTCTTTTTTTGGCATCTTTAACAAATAATGCAACATTCTTCCTCCTTTTCCCATTCAGTGCCGAACTGATACACTGAAGTTCCGACCCCAGCACCAATGGCATTAAGACTGCCCGCACGAGTGCTTTTTTGAATCCTCCTGGAATGAGAGAGGCTTGCAAGAAACTGCTCACCAATGTCTTACATGCATCTTCAGGAGTAAAAAAACAAAACACAGCCAATGTCTGACAAGAGTAACAAAACATTATCAATAAATAGTCCTTATTTCAGTTTGTACATTGTTTTAAAAATGTTCTGAATGTCTACGTCTAATTTTAGTTGAATGCTGTAACTGTAAACATACAATAGTAAGAAATTAAACAAAGACATACTGTATGTTTAGTAACTAAAAGAAGGCCTTTCAATAAAGTAACTAGAAATTCCAAATGTATTTGGAAAATATTTTATCCTCCTATCTTTGTAATATATATGAGCAGTTTTTTTTTCTTTTTTGTTTTCTACAAGCAATTATAGGCATATTCAGAAAAGGCAAGAGCCCCACTAAAATAGATCTGACTATTTGTTTTAAGATGAAGTTGTAAACTTAATTTTTCAACCCCCACCCGCAAACGTAAGTAGCATTTACCCAAACCAAGAAACCCAGTTGCTGTTGTGCAGCAATCCCATCATGCCTTGCAGCTACAAAAATATTTCATGAACAGGAAGTGGTCACTGAATATTGCTGCTGCTGCTGCCGTTGCTGTCAGTGCCATTGGTCTCTGAAGAAATAGCCTTGTTGATTGAGTTAAGGTTGGCATCTGAAGGCATAGCATCTCGACGGGGCGGCATCCTTTCATTAATACGATCTAAGCCTTTGGCCTCCGCGAAGCTAGTGATCTTATGTTGTGGTGAAAATCCTTTGATTGCTAAATGGAACATGTCAAGAATGGAAAAAAAAAATTGTTAATGAATAACAAATGAATTCAGTATTCCCACAGCAAGGCAATAAATAAATGATATGAAATGTGAAGAGAAAAACACATTTGCAAGTCAACGAAATCACTTGGAAATGCTCACAAAGTAAATGTACACAACAACAAAAAAAGAAAAAGTGAATTAAATCATTATCCATCTGAGTTCAACTCGCATGTTTCATTATGTGCTACATACATCTATGACACATGGGCTTTTGGGATTTAAGGTTACATGACGTAACCTAATGGCATTTATTGGTGTGCAATAATTGCAACTCTACGTTCCATTAAATGTAAAATAACAGTAACGGGAAGTAGCAGGCTGGCAGTATTCACGTGTGTATGGCTTGAATAAAATGATGGGATTATTCCAAGGAACTGCTGAAAGAGCATTTGTATGCTAGCAAGGAATGTTTCTACAGATGACATCTGCTAGGCACAGCTCTTGTAAAAAGCATATTATATAACATACTGCAATCTGAGGGATTACTCAATACTAAATCACCCATAAAACAGTTCTCTATGTTCACTATTGACAATTGGCAATATTGTTGGCGCTATTCGCACAATTTCCGTCAATGTTTATTATCATAGGATTCATTTGGAAGGGTTTTTATTTAGCAGAAAAAAATGTAAATCCCCATCTTTCTTTGAACTCTACATACACTGCCATTTCTATAATACTAATTGAACTACACTGTCTGAACTTGGGAGTTTCTTTTTGAAAATAAATGTATAGCTAAACAAAAACTAGATGTAATCACATAATTTGACACTATATAATAAACCTTTCATACAATTTTATAAAAAAATGTGTAGGACTATTAGTTCATTGAAGGGGAAATTGGAGTCAGGCGTTTCAGTTAATGGGGTGATAATCAGATGTTAGTGTGGAAGGCCCTTCCTTATTTAAAGAACAGATACCAGGGTCTTTATTATACATGGACCCCCCCCCCCAAAAAACATTGCTGATCCTCATAAAGCTGGGAAAAGTTACAAAACTGTTACTCAAATGTAGCAGATTGTGGACAAATGGAGGTGATTCAACACCATTTTTACACAAAAGTGGCCAGCCAACAAAGATCACACCAAATACAAGTTGTGTAATACTCTAGGAGATGTCAAAGATCCTGAGGCTAAGATATAAGCAACTAAAGGCCACTCCTACATTGACAAATGTCAGAGTTCATGTCTCCACCATCAGGAGATAAAGTTAGTTTTAGCTCCGCACTCACCTAACTTAGAGTATGATGACCCGGTGCTCAGCATCAAGGGTTCGGCATTATCCCAAAAGTGTAGAATACTTTGAAATGATACTGCAACGTTTCGGGGCTTGACAAAGGGTCACGCCCCGAAACGTTGCACGTCTGTTCACATTAAATTTGCAAGGGGTAACCCTGCTTGTAAGTACCTTGAGTGCCAGTATCATTTCAAAGTATTCCACCACCAGTAGAAAACTGAACAATAATGGTGCATGGCAGAGTTGGAAGCAGTGGGCTAAAAATTGAAGTGTAGGATTGATCAACAGTGACTGGAAACCCTGATATGTTATAAAACCACTAAGTTTTCTCAGTAGAACCCCATATCAACCAATAAGCTTTTAAACAGGTGACCAGTAAATTCTACCTGCTAATTGGTTGCTATGGGTTACTGTACCTCTCCTCCAGGGCAAATGCCCCTAAATCGCTACTTACCCCTGCATGCAGGTCCCCTCTGTGCAGGTTCCCGGGCGCATCTTCTTCAGCAACGTCTTCTTCCTTCTTCTGTCGGTGCAGTAGGATGCATTTGCCGGTTTGTACTACTGCACAATCGGCGAACTTCGTGAACTTTTGGCACATGAGCAGTAGTATAAACTGGCAAATGCGCCCTACTGAACATGTGCCACCGGATCCAGGAAGAAGACGTTGCTGAAGAAGATGGCGCATTGGAACATGCACGGAGGGGTAAGTAGACACTTAGGGGCATTAGCCTGTGGGGAGAGGTAGGCCGGGGGGAAAAATGGAGGGGGCCTACGGGGAGGGAGGGGGTTATTCCCCTTTCATTGCAGTTATTGCTGCACAAGGGGAACCTCAATAAATAAATGAACAAGTATAATGTTTTTGATTCATAACATTAAATGGGTTTTAGTTATCTAGTTTTCGGACTTATATTTATGTTAAGTGTTTTAAGTACCACTGTATAAAGCAAACATCTACCATTTTCTTTGCAAAAATAGTCTGTTGTATGTATTGATATTTGGTTTGTACCTTTTGGTGTATATTTTGAAATTTAACAGAATCATCTATTGTAATTGCAAGTGGAACATTCTGAGTCTCAAAGGAAACAATTAAAAAAAAAAATTCAAAACATGTCCAGGATTTTTACAGATCACACACAGTTAAAAGAAATGTGTTGATATATAGATACTATAAAACCACTTCTAGTCCTGCTACATTTGCACTTCATAAGTATGAATTATAAAATTAACACAATAACAGCTTCTGTTAGATAGTAAATTATTTTTGTAAATGACTAAAAACAATATTAAAATATAGGCCTTGTGTATCAGTTCTCTCTTTTGACCTTCTTTGGAGAATAAGCAACCAAGATTTACAGGAGGAAAAAGGCTGAGAAAAAATACAGTATTCTGTCAACCACTATATTAATATATAACAGTCATTGAGATGAACTCCAGTGGACCATTCTTCAGATGGCTCATGATCAATAAAAAGTAATTCATGAATGCATTGTTTTATACATCTCATGTTAAACCAAAATCTAACAGGTAGTTAAATTAATTAGGAAGCATGGACAGAGAAAGGGTGGAAGAAAAGCAAAGGCCGTAGCAAAGCTGCTCAAGACTTACTTATTTTTATAAGGAGACAAAGTGCAAATGAAGACCAACATCTCTTTTCATTGAAAAATAAGTCGGACTCAAATGGTAGTAGAATATGTAACTCGGAAATCCAACTATTTTGCACAGTCAGAACGCTAAAATGACGTGCAATTTTCTACAGTCACTTTTAATATCAAGAAAGCATAATACTGAATAATAGAAGATGCTGTAGATTAAATATGAACAGCAAGTATAATAATAGTAATAATTAGTACTGTTGGTCATACATTTGAAAATCCCACAGTAGATGGAATTCCAGAGGAAACTATACCTAAATTGACCTCCTGGATTCCTACTGCATTTTAGTTAAAAACAAAACAAATAAACCTCACTAAGGAAAAAAAAAGCTTTGTTGAAATTGCAGACTTAATTATGGGGACAATTGACTACACAGTGGTACTGGGGGAGCTAAAATTTAAAAACAAAGTAAAAGGAGAGGCAAAGATGTACAAACAAGGAAAATTTTCTAAATTGAATTAAAAAACTTCAAAGCCAAATGCCCTTAGAATATAGCTCCTATATATTCAAACAGACTTTAAAGGAGAGTAAGTTTAATTCATGCAATAATTTATATATGTAACATTTTAATCTAAATATGATATACTATATCTGTCACGCAGAGTAAAGCATATGTGTGTATTTTTTATATAGTATGTAATGGTTCTAATGAAACATTTTATGCCTGAACAACTTCTCTCCTACAGACATATATACATTCTTGTGTTGGCCTTTAACATAAAGGGTCATATTAAGTATAAGTAAGATAATTTGAGTAGAGCAGATCAAGGAAATGACAAGTATGTAAGAAAAATGGTAAGTTTATATAGGAAATTATAAATCGACAAGGGCAAACAAGTGAGGGTGAAGAAAAGAAGGATGCAGATGAGAAAAAGGTTTGGAGAGAAGTAAAGCAAATTAAGTGATTGGTTGAGGCAAGATGTTGGAAGGAGATTAGTTTCACATCAACAGCGAACTTACATTTCCAAAAAACAACCCATTCTAACCCACCGTGATATGGTTTTGAGCAAAGCTGGAGCAAAAAGAATACATTCTATATATATTTGGAAATCCGTTGCATGGCAAAAATGTGAGGTCTTTGGGGAAATTTTCAATTGTAAGGACTTGGGGCCGGATTCATAGACAAGATGGAAGGTTTTGTTTTTCACCCAACTTACTGCCGTTTAGTAAATGGCCCAAAAAGTGCTAGCGTTTTACATCAAAGTTATACTGTACACAACACAGAATCACAGAAAATACAGAACACAGCCAAACTGGCAACAACAACGCACACTGCAAATTAGATTTTGCTGATAGGAATAGATGATTCCAACATAAATAACAGCCAAAGTTGCTGCTATTTAGAATTCAGTTGTATTTTCTCTTACTTGATACTTGCTAATATTGCTAAAGGAAGGATCACATTGAATTCCATGAACATAATAATAAGAAAAGACAAATTTGGTGCTACAAATGGTTATCTGCACTACATAAGAACAAAATACAACTGATATCATTGTTTTAAAGGGGAAATAATATTTGTAAGCAATTGTGAAGAGCATAATATGTTATTTTCACTATATATTTCTGTTGTAGACCTATGTCAGAATATAAATTTGCCCAGCACAAAGTCTGCTTTAGTTTGTAAACAGCCTGAATTGTTTTTTTAAATAAAGAATTATCATATACAATCTATGAAGCATATAATGCTTTGGTGCTGTATAAAGAGGAGGCAGCAGCCATGTTTTAGCAGAATTTAGACAGACAGGAAAATAAATTGCCTGAATGTTGCATAATACATAAAGTGTGCTCATTTTATGAAAGGCTGTTGAAAATTCTAGGTAATGAGATTGCAGAGAAAACAGTTAAAGCATACATATTAGAGAAGGCTATGTTAACACCTGCCATCCTCTCTTGCCTTGATGATATATAAATGAGTTCACTGATAAAAATGTTATTTCTAGACAGTAATTCCCCTTTAAAGCAAGTATATTTGGTTAATACTTAGCCACAATTGTTAGCCCAACACCCACACACTTGATACAAGCTACAGCAAAATGAATACACCCAGCAGGGCCCTTATCTGCTGTAAAAACAACAGAAAGGGGGCTTGCCAATTACCTTCATCAGCCTCTATAGCCTCAATAGTAGCTAAAGAGAAGAAAGGGTAGCAAAATGGATGAGAAAATGAGCAGAGGATTGTAACTCTTAAGAACAAGTGAGTAGCAAAGGAGCAGGCGAACTAATGTTACTACTGTAAGTGCTGGATTCTTGCACAGAATACAACATAAAGGCTACACATAAACACTCTTCTTTTCCTTGTGGCAACTGTTAAGATGTATAAAAACAAAATATCAGAGATTCTTAAAACAGTGCAATATCATTCAAAATACTGGTTATGGCAAATATTATGATGCTGAACCACTTCTTCACCTGCACACTTGAAAACAGACGGAGTAATTAGAAAACAGAACACATACATTTAAGAATTAGATTTAAGGTGCAACCACATAAAGAAATGGTTTTGGATAGTCCTATAAAAAAAATCTGAAAAGCACAGTTCATTAAGCAATAGTGTGTACATGATCTTTTTAATACTTTTAATACTTCTCAAGGGCAAGTTTGAGTAAACCACAGCAGTATCGCCATTCAAACTGCTTTGGGCCAGACCATTTCTTAACGTGCATAAGAATGTATGATCTCTGAACACAGTGGTTGCACCCATTCATAGACGTATTAACATGCAATTTTACATATAGGTTAGAAGTAAATGGAAATTATTTTTATACTATGCCAACAGCAAATTAGGAAATGGCAACGCGTGAAAAGAAATTCCTGTATTGTACTTTGCCGCAATTCATGAAAAATATATATATACTATTATACTGCTCTCGTGAGCAATGATGACCTATAGTTTGTGTAGCCACTGACTTGACAGCCTATTAATTATCCAGAACTTATAAAAACATGAATTTAGTTCAGAAGGGTCATTACAATACTATAAGTAAAGGTTAAAATGCTTTAAAAGAAAAATTCACAGTAGAACAGTTATGCACATACACATGATTTCTAATTTGAATGAGACCTTGCCTTTGAAAACAAATTTCTTGTTAAATATTGCTACACAGAATGTACCAAAAGCAATAATAAAATGTTATTTGTAAATGACAAACACAAAGGTGACGAACAAAAACAAGGTAAGTAAAGCAGTCAGTGTCATAAACACTAATCAATACAATTACTGCAAACAGTAGACCAATTTTACTGATATTTACAAGGAACAAACAGAATAATTATTAAACAAAATATTAAGAGTTTGCAGTCTACTTGCAAGTTGTGCGAGTACTGCATATACAGTTGTGTTACATGGAAAGACTTACCATTTTTATTGTGCTTTGAAACGTGTATACATTGTGAGTTGTGTGCACCAGACAATATGATTTTGAAATTCTTCAAAACACTTAATATAATTGGACAGTATAACAAACTGAATTACTAAATAATATCAACTAAATTATTTGATCATATACTGTAGTTGTGCTCATAAGTTTAAATACCCTGGAAGAATTTATGATTTCTTAACCATTTTTCAGAGAATATGAATGATAACACAAAAACTTTTCTTTCACTCATGGTTAGTGATTGGCTGAAGCCATTTATTGTCAAACAACTGTGTTTACTCTTTTTAAATTATAATCACTACACAAACTACCCAAATGACCCTGATCAAAAAATGACATACCCCAGTTCCTAATACCGTGTATTGCCCCCTTTAACTTCAATGACAGCCAAGACCAAGTATTTTGTGGTAGCTGTGGATGAGGCTGCCCATTCTTCCTGGCAAAAAGCCTCCAGTTCCCATAAATTCTTGGGCTGTCTTGCATGAACTGCAGGTCTGAGGTCTCCCCAGAGTGGCTCAATGATATTGAGGTCAGGAGACAGATGGCCACTCCAGAACCTTCATTTTATTTTGCTGTAGCCAATGACAGGTCAACTTGGTCTTGTGTTTTGGGTCATTGTCATGTTGGTATGTCCAAGTACATCCCATGCACAGCTTCCGGGCTGATGAGTGCAAATTTTCCTCCAGTATTTTTTGATAACTTACTGCATTCATTTTGCAATCAATTCTGACAACATTTCCTGTGCCTTTGAAGCTCACATATCCCCAAAACATCAGTTATCCACCACCATGTTTCACAGTAGGAATGGTGTACCTTTCATCATAGGCCTTGTTGACTCTTCTCCAAATGTAGCGTTTATGCTTTTGGCAAAAAATTTAAATTTTAGTTCCACCTCCCAATGGCTTTGTGCCAGAAGGTTTAAGGCTTGTTCCTGTGCTGTTTGGCATATTATAAGCGGGATACTTTGTGGCATTTGCATAGTAATGTCTTTCTTCTGGCAACTCGACCATGCAGCCCATCTTTCTTCAAGTGCCTCCTTATTGTGCAACTTGAAACAACCACACCACTTGTTTTCAGAGTCCTGTATTTAACCTGAAGATATTTGTGAGTCTTACCTTGCACCCTGAAAAAAATTTCTGGCAGTTGTGGCTGAAATTTTAGTTTTATTTGGTTTCAACAGAACCCCAAATTTCCACTACTTTATTAGAGTTTGAACACTGCTGACTGGCATTCTCAATTCCTTTGATATTTTCGTATATCCCTTTCCTGTTTTATAGAGTTCAACTACCTTTTGCTGCAGATCATTTGACAATTCTTTTGCTTTCCCCATGACTTAGAATCCAAAAAACATCAGTGCAGCACTAGATGAAAGATGCAAGGGTCTGTCAGGAGTCCAGAAAGTAATTGACCTTTTATACACACCCACTAATTACAAGCAAACAGATCACAAGTGAAGATGGTTACCTTTAATAACCATTCTTACCCTTTTGTGTCAAGTTGTGTGCATGTTATCAGGCCAAATCACCAAGGTATGTAAACTTTTGATCAGTGTCATTTGGGTAGTTTGTGTAGTGATTATGATTTAAAAAGAGTAAACAGTTGTTTGACAATAAATGGCTTCAGCCAACACTAACCATGAGTGAAAGAACAGCTTTTGTTTTATCATTCATAATCCCTGAAAAGTGGTTAAGGAATCATAAATTCTGCTAGGTTACATAAACTTATGAGCACAACTGTATTTCTATTTATTCGTAAATGAGAGGCACATGTTTTCTCAGGCCATGTTGAATGCCAAAACAGATTAGTAGTGGATACAGGGAACATTTAACAAAGTCAGTGTTAAGGCATTTATATAGTCTTAAATGGGTTCTAAACTCAAACAAATGTATTGATCTACAACTATTCAGAGTAGTTTTTGCAATTTACATTAATCTTCTATTCTTAGCAGTTTCTGAGATATTAGACTGCTAGGCAGGCTTGGCTCAACTCAACAGCTCTCTTTAAAGAACAAGGTAACTCTTTGTTACTGTTTCAAACCGTTTCCCCCTTGATAAATAAGTCATCCCCGAAAACTTTTTTGCTTCTATGGAGTGTTTTTACATTTGCAATTAGTACCATGGCCGTAGGGGTGGTGGAACCGGTGAGCCATCTACGTTGACCAAAAATAAGTCACGCTTTTTCCATTTATGGAAGGAATACAAAGCAATATACTGTTACTTGAAATGTCTTTTCATAAAAGTCTTAGATTAAATTATCACCAGTTTAAATCTTGTGTTTTACATATTCCTCTGCTTCCAATAAAAAATTGCCCTTTCCCACTCAGAGCCTCTTTCGGTTCACTACTAATGATTGGAAAAAGTACCGAAACAGACTACAATGAAACATACGGGGTGCTGATTCTTAGATCTAACTTGAGCCTTCCAGAACACTGATTAAATATCTTAAAAACGAAATAATTACAAAAATTTTAAGCTCCCATCAACATAAAAATGAGCAAGAGAAACAATGCTTTCTATGTTTAACAACTCGGTACAGTTTAATCTTAAGCTATACCTTCAAAATGCTTTGTACATGTAATTGGGCTATCCTGGGTCTATCTTGTGTGAAACATACTAAAATAAAAAGACTTTGTGCCTTAAGGAGGTGCAACAGGCGCATGCAATATAGCTTTGTTTTTCTGTAAAGATAGCATCAATTTCACTTTTTTTTTCAAGCACATGAAGAATGTAAAGACAGTATATATCAAAGCAGATAGTTTGTTTTGTATTTTGCTGGACATAATAAATTGGGTACCATTACATATGGCTACTATAACAGAGGATAACATTTTTAATACAATAAAAACAAATAGCTGTAAAAAAAATGAAAAAATATAACAGTGTTAGCATTTTTTTCTGTGAGCTCTTCATCCATATTTGAAAAGATTAGGGTCTGAAGCATAATTAAATAATACATGAATAGTAACAGTTATTACTAAGAGTTCCACCAGGGTTCTACATATCACACTAAGAGGAATAATACAGCTGAGAACAATTTTACAGCATACCTAAAATATCACGACTATGTTATTAGATCTAGGCCATTAGGACAATGTCTATGCATGCTATTCACATTACACACGCTTTGCCCATTTCAGTAGTTCAGGGTGCCATAGCCATGGAGTATCCCATACTTTTGCTGGTAATAGAATTAATTTTTTATGATTTTTTTTTTTTTTTTT
>CM044431.1:77359825-77420731 GCA_024363595.1 Xenopus borealis | reverse complement strand
TTTTTTTTTTTTTTTTATATAGATATGCAGACTATTTGGGGGGATACAAATGACAACATCCACCAAGGGTATCCTGTTTAGAATATACTGTGTACTAAACTACTGGTATGCTGAGGTGTTGATAATTACACACAAACGTTGGTTATGGTTATTTACATTTACATTCTGTAAGGAGCCATTACAATTGACTCCCTGGTTAAGTTCTTAAACTATTGCAGTCTACAGAGTTTATCTGTTGTTTGCTATGTAAACGGGTGGCCTTTTGCTCTAGTTAACTGGCTGCCCCCATGGGTACTAAGCAGCTATTTTTTATGCATTAAATTGAGGCTCTGAAGGTAACAGTTTGTATAAGTGAAAAGTAACTGTATATTATACTTATATGCACAGAAAACATATTTGATACTGAAACTATATTTGAAACTATTTTATCAAGTTGAAACCTATTTTATCAAGTTGAAACCTATTACATCAGACTGTGCAAGTGAAAGGACCTTGTCACTCAACATTTTATCCCTATCAAAGGTACTGCATAACATCAATCAACCGTAAGACTTTTAAATTGTTCTTACCACTTTGGAGTGTTTGCTTGCCTCCAGAGAGAACACCGCTAGGCAACATTCCAGTGGGTGTAAGACCTTTTAGAGTTAACACGCTTTCACTCTCTTCTCTGTTGGAAAAGAAGAAAAAAATCAAAGAACATTGATAGTTAGTCAAACCATCTGATTGGATTTGTACAGTAACAATGCATTTTGATACAGTCTATGATTATTTCTTGCACATAAGCAAAGTATCCAAAAGCAATGAGAATTATTAATTTCCATGGATATCTGTGTTCAATTCCTGCCTCAGGACCAAAACTTGACAAATTAAGTTCTTGGTATTTGGGGCACAAATCCCCTGTTTAATTCACAGGACTGATAGAAATGATCAGGAGATCAAAATTTATTGTAAAATATGAGGCCATTATGAGTCAATGTGGAGTTCCATGATAAGTCCAAAGGCTAACTGCTTTTATATAGGTCAGGGTACTCACAGGTGACTTTTAATATCCTCATATTACAACACTGGGTACTTACACGAGTACTATAAAAGTTTCATGAGCCGCATGACAGAAATGACATTGAAAGCACTGATTAAAAGGATATAATTTAGAGCATATTCATGGCTCTTTTGAATATAGTGATACTGACATTCTCATAAGAGTATCTATAGGAAATTCAGAATTGCTAAAATAGAATGGCCACAATAATCTTTCTGTGGAAAGCTGGTTGCGTCAGACACATTGGGCTGGAAGTGGTACAATCCTTCCACAGGCTGGAGTACAGTTTTTATTTGTACCCCAAGCCCAGTATATTGAAGGTAGTAGCTTTCTATTCAAATTTTTTTTGGGGGGCAGCAACAATATTGTGTGTTATTGATTTTCATATGAAGCAGTTTTACTTTAAATTATGTAGTTATCAGGGATGTATCTCTAACCATCCACACACCACCACCCAATGATAAGCCAACCACAAAAAATAAAGGTACCCCAGGTGGCCGTACATAGTTACATAGTTACATAGTTAAATTGGGTTGAAAAAAGACCGAGTCCATCAAGTTCAACCCCTCCAAATTAAAAACCCAGCATACATACACAACACACAACACACACAAACATCTCCACTCTTTCAAACACAAACCATATACCTGTATGGGGCGATAAAAGTTGCCGAAAGACAGAGCTTCGACAGAGCCCTCCAACGGGCTTCCCCAATTGATATCTGGCCGAAAGTCCGCCAGATGTTGATCGGACGGGACTAAAAGTCCTGTCGGATTGCGGCTGTATCTGTTCATTGATACGGTCCCGCGATCCAACCACCCTTTCCCTAGGGCCCACGATCGGATCAGCTCGATATCCCCCACCTCTCCCTGGGCATATCAGGGAGAGATCTGCTTGTTTGCAGACATTGACAAATGATAGGATCTTTCCGCGTATGGCCACCTTTAGGGGCAAATTTACTATTATACCCTATCGAATGCTTATCAAATTATTTTAGGCTATCATTTTGCTCGCAATGCGATTTCTCGATTAATTCATACGATCGGATACCGATCGTTCGATTTCACGAAAAAATCTTGAAATTTCCTTCGAGAGTCCAAATGGTATTCGAGCAGGACTTAGCCTCAGAAGCCTATGGGGAGCTTCCCATAGGCTTCTATTACAATTCAGTAGGTTCAATCTGGCGAAGTAGGCAGTCGAATAACTTTAAAATTTTTATTCCTTCGATCATCGAATTATCGAATATCTGATCACTCAATCTATTCGATATTTTATGATCAAAGAGGCCAAATTTGCATATTAGATTTCACAAAAAATTCGTATGATCGGTATTCGATCCTAATCGATCGAACTTCGATCATTTCACGTGAATTTTGTTCAGTGAATTTTATTCAGTTATAACTGAATTTAATTGCAGGTTTCTGGCAGCAGGCAGATTTTCTTTTTAATAGGCATGGGCCCATGGGATCCTATATACAGTATAAATATGTCCGTTAGTTTTTAATAATATAAGAAAATGTAGAAGCACAAGGAATAATTTAATAAATTAAAACAGCTCTAACTGTATTCTAGCATTATAATTTGCCTCATGAATATTTTTAATAACATCCCCAAATTTATATTAAAAGGCTTTCCATTTATAACATTGACATTTTTTTAATACCGGTAGGTGACTATTCTGCATGATGCTGTATTTGTGTGTGTGTCTGCGCGAGTGTGGATGCACAGCTTAGCAAACCCCACACTGAGAAAGCAGCTGTGGAAAGATGTGTTTACACCTGCGTTCATTGGACCCCTGTACTTGGCTATGCTCCCAGAATAAACTGGAACATAATGCCAAGTGAGACTGAGGACAGAAAATAATTAGCTGAAACACAGCAAGACATACTTTGAAGAGAGTGACGTACAATCTGTCAAAGTAAAACGCACAGGTTATTGTCTGCAAGGTAGATGTTCTCAAGAGATATGTATAATACCCAGCATCATGCTTTCTGTAAAAATAAAAATACAAATGTTCAGTGCAAAGACAGCACATCAGTCTAAAAGTTGTGTTTCAAGCTATGATAGTGCTAGCCATTTTCAGCTTATTTCTTTATATAATATGAGGTTCATTTTTTGGAATTCATCTAGCAACAAAGGCAATTCATATTATTCATATGAATCCTGCTAAAAAATGCTGAATCCTAGCTGAATATTGATGGTTATTGACTCTTTTGAATTGTTGTTCCTAAACTGTGATCATCCTGTGTTCTGTGCAATGTGTGTCATATGCTGATCTGAAAAATCAATGTAAATCATAAAAGTTCATTTCTAACACCATTGTATAAGCTAAATTGTTACAAAACCACAAGCTTAAAGGGGTTGGTCACCTTTAAATTAACGTTTAGCATGATCTTAATCTTAACTTTTCAGTTGTTTTATCAAGACAATATAAGCCACAATGACATTGGATTACAGAACACATAAGAGCAGGTATACCTCCAAAAGACCAGACGTATGCAGTACTAGTTAAACACTGAATGCAGAGGTAACGTGGGGGAAAAAATCTGTCATGTTAAGGCCAGCCCAAGTGATCCTGATCACTATGTACATGCTATAACAGGAACATTTTGGCCATACTAATTGTTTGGCAAAAAGTGATTAATAGTGTTCTCCTTTATGCAATTGTGTTCTTAATTTTACCATGTTCTCGATGAAGACCCCAATTTCCAGAAATCAAAACCTGTGTTCTGTGCATTAGTTGTATTTTAGAATGAAACCAGGTTATATTCATACATACCTTGACTTAAAAATATTTTCTTATTTTAGGTGTGCTGCTCCTACATATATATATATATATATATATATATATATATATATCCAAGCATACGCTCTGGGAAATGCTCCCATTACAGCACTTAAGCATGTACAGCAGAATGCACATTTGCAAAAGCCTTTTCAGAAACCTATAATTCTAAAGTAATATATTACCTTAGCAATTTTCAGCCTTCAAGCACAGCAGTTTTATAACCCAATTACTGTACTGATTTAGAATGAAGATGTATGTATAAAGAATGGACAGTTTCCCACCTCAAAACTGAGAAGACTCTTGCCATTTTCCCGATAGCTCGAATCTTGTTTCTGATAACTTCCTTTCGGGCTGCAGCTGTTGCTCCTGAAATTAGAACAATTAAAAAAAAAAAAAATAGAGTTGATACCTGTCCGATCCAGTTACGAAAACATTACAAGGACTATAAAAAACAACTAGGCTGCAAAAGACATGCTTATGACCTTTCCTGGATCCAGGTACCATCCTGCTTTTACTTTTCTTGGCAGTGAAGGATGGGTTTCTAACTCCTGTCAAACTAATTTCACATAAGTAAGCAGACTAGCTACATTTATAGTATTCATCAAACTATGGGGCCAATTCACTAAGATGCACAAATTCACTTGCGTTGGTTTCGCTAGCGTTCTCCGCACTTTGCAGGGCGAATTTTCGCCAGCTCTACGCAAATTCACTAAAGTGCGAATTTACGCTCAGGTCGGCGAACGGTAGCGTAGTTGCGCTAGTGTTACTTCGCTAGGCAGAGCGGTGTTACGCTAGCAAAGCCTAATTTGCATACGGCGGGAACTTTAACTTATAATAGAAGTATATGTTACAGCCACTACATTCCACTACACAAACCTTTAATAAATAAAATAAAGTTGTCCTATTGCCCTACATGTGCCCCCTGTATACTGTATAGTTGTGTTGCCATATGTTAGGAAATGTAGGGGGGAAGAAGGGTAACCCCCCAAAAAAATTATCGATCTTTTTCAGACTATCACCCTCCAATGCTAAAATATGCCGGCATTTTTTTTGGGACTTAGAAAAATGTAAAAAAAAATTTTCAACCTCCTATTGTATTGAACTTCGCCTGGTCTTACCAGGCGAAGTAACGTCTAGCGTAAGCCAACGTTGAGGAAAATGTTCATCTTAGTGAATTTGCGAAGTTACGTTCCTTCGTCAGTGCGCAACTTCGCCTGGCGTAAGGGTGCGAAGTTGTGCAAGCTAGCTACTTCGCTAGCGAAAATTCGCCAGAGTCCGTGTTAGTGAATTTGCCAAGTTGCAAAATGATGTCATGCTTTCGAATTAGCGCTAACGTTAGACGCTTCGCGCTTTAGTGAATCTGCCCCTGTATGCATCACTCTAAGAGTAGAACATACACATACACACTGTTGATTAAAGTATTTATGTATGTGCGTGCACACGTAAGTAAGCTTGAATTAGTATGGGAATGCGTATAATAGAAATTACAGAGCAATAACTGATTCATGAAATGAATTGTATTACTAAAGAAACTGATTATGTTCCATTCTGCTTTTCTGCATTACACTGGAACAATTATGGTGGAAAATGTGAAGGAAAAGTGGCCCTCTAATTTCAGTCCAGATTCCATAGAATCTAAACAGTTTTTTTTTTTTTTAATGTGCATATTCATAGAAAAATTCATCCCCTGTAAGTTCGATAAGGCGAGATTCCTTCAAACATTTGTCTATCAGTGTGCTGCTACCAACCACCACCTGAAATCAATCTGGGAAGTTCTGCAACCATGTTTTGTGCTTGTATAATGTGCTTGGACCCTCTCTGCAAGATTATGTCTACTTTTAATCAAAATGTGAATTCAGATACCATTGAGATACCATTTGCAAGTGCTCAAAATTAGTTGTCTGCACTTTCATAAAGGAAAAGTGCTCAAAATAAATTGTCTGCACTTTCATAAAGGAGCGTTTTACATACTTCTAATTTCTGTTGGCTAAAATAACATTAGAAAAGAAAAATTTCTAATAGCTACCTGCTATTGAGCTATGCTCATTTGAAAGTGTGCCGAGAGAGGGACAAAACCAAATACATGAAAAAGTGCTTGCACCCCAATAAAACACACCTAAAATGACAACATTAAATCCACAGCAGTACTTTTAAGGAATGTAAAAAAAAAAAGTGTAGTGTCAAAAACACTTTTCAGACTGCTGCTGTGGTGTGAGTGGTGTACTATGTGTGTAACCTTTGCTTGTGTTAAGACGGCTTGCGCCCGTCCAAGCGAGTGGACTGCGTTGTAGCCGTATTTTTGGCACATCAAGAAATGATTAAGTGCTTATGAGAAACATTTTGAAATTAGACATGTTAATCAGCACACATATAGGTTTAAAGTCAGGTGTAATTCAAGGCAATTTTAATGGATGTACTGAATGGTGGCAAGACCAGCTATTTGTTAACCAAAGCTGTGGAGTCGGTAGCAATTTTGGGTACCAGGAGTCTGAGTTGACAAAAATTTACTGACTCTAAATCCGAATTATTTTAAAAAGAAGCACTGAAAATAATCAAATCAGATTTAAGAGTTTCTATGAAGGAGGATATGGCAGATGCAATTCTGTTTCTAAGTACAATACTTTGGTGAACTTTGGATTGTTTTTAACAGCTATTCTACAGCTATATGCTAGGTTCAATTAATATACAAGTTATTTTAGGAGTTATTGTAGGTTTTCCATTGTTTTATGAAGCCTTATTGACGATTCTGTTTATATTTTTGAGCTTTGACAGTGATAAAATGCCTTGAGTGTTGTGTACATAAAATCTTTCAGTTAACACAGAACGCATTAGTTTATTAAAGGAACAGTAACCCCAAAATATGAAAGTAAATCACATATAATATACTGTTAGCATGTACTGGTAAAAGCTACGTGTTTGCACAGGTTACATAAATAACAGATGAAACACCATTGTATTGGACAGGGCTTATATCTTATATGCTATGTATCCTGTGCCTTTTCACCTTTCTTCCAGTTTGAAGAGCAGCCCTGTTGGCTACACAGCAGCTATAAACCATAGTAGTTTTTGAAGCAAACGTGCAAGTTTACCAGTGAAGAGCAACAGCAAATTATATTTTAATTAATTTGATACACTTTCAGTTTTTGGTGCTACTGTTCCTTTAAAAACAGAGGAGTTGAAGGTACCTTAAAATGAAGAGCTGGAATCAAAGGATTTATAAGCTGACTCCATGACCCTCTTATTATCCAATTTACACCTCTACAGCCTACTTCTCCCATTGTACCAGTTTAGGAGGTACAGTGGGAGAGTATTCCAGAGGTACTGGGTTGACTCAATGGTTGCCATGGTTTCAAATGGATTGTACCATGTCTGGCTGTTATTATGCATAATCAGGTTAGGTCATTCAGTAGAGGGCTAAATATATCCAAATATCTAATGCTGAAATGTTGACTATGCTGCAGTTAGTAATGAAGTAAAACAAAAGCCCTCAGCTACTAGCTATCAGCTGAAGTTTGGTATTGGAAGTTTGCAGTTTGGACAATCTGAAATAAAGTATTGTATTACTGACATCACCTGCCTCAATATATACACTAGTCCATGGAGTCTGAACAACTAGGTATGGAATAAAAACAGTATAAGTGCCTTAAACCCTGTGTCAAAAAATAACAGTAATTCATTTCATGGGTTTTTTATAGAACCTAAAATTTACAAAATTTGCTATATGAAAAAACCCTTCCATGAACATATGCTTGAACAAAATTCAGTACACAGATGTTGTGCATAAGCTGTTCTTTACATGTAGGAATTTTGTATTGAAATAAAGCAGAATGTAATGCAAATAGCTGCAAATAGTAAATTAAGTTCTTGAAACGGCACACAGACTGTACAACCCAGTAATGAAATACCTTTCTTCTGTGCATAAATAAGTTGGTCTTCTTATGATAATCCAGTGGAAAACACATTAAGATAAAATGAAATTTGAAGGATGACAAAGAAAAGGGAAAGTGTGAAAAGGCTACTAAAGTGAGAAGTTTAAAATAGAGTCTGTAAAATAAAACAAAGAAATATTAGGTAGAGAAGAAAAAAAATTGTTCTGGGAATGAAGTGAGAATGCAGTGGCACACACCACAAATGCAACAAATGAGTGGGATTAGACACTGTGAACTGCAGCCCAGCAAACTAATGTGCCAACAAATAGTGGTTAGTGGCGGTTAGCAATAAAGGTCAATAAAAGAACAATAAAATAAAACCTTTATACTTTGAACTGAAACAAATAGTTTCAAAAGGTTTTGCAAGCCTATGGGGAATAAAAGTGATTTATCATGCTGCTCCATAAGACCCTACAGGTTAATGTTATGCAAGCCCTACAAAAGTGTGTTTATATGGGTCCAATAAGTGGAAAGAAATCTGTCTGCGTTGATACATGGCAGAATTAAAACAGTTTCATTAATTTAAAAGTTCTCTTGTTTTAGTACATTATCAAAGAAAAGGAAGAAAAAAAGTTGCCTTTTTTTTGTTCTTTTTTATTGCTTTTGACCCTGATGAAGTCCTTAATGGTCAAAACGCGTAGGGCCTATATTGATGGGGCCTATCATTTTTGTATTTTTTTGCTTAATGTAATAAACTATTTTTTCAATTTTGGAGTGTGCAGTCTTCATCCTTGGAATGTTCCTTAATCTTTGGTGACTCTATTTGGGGTGTCCTGTAAGTACTGCACCTCACTTTTGTTAATATTAAAGCAAAACAGTTAACCCACATTCTTCTTGGTTCTAGGGGGCAATGGTGCATTGTGGAGATCACCTGAAGCTGCCATCAGTTGACCCCTTATAAGAATCAGTTGGAAGGGGATGAACCTGTGCTTCTTCAACAACTATCACTTGTAGCTGCACCCATGTGTCATACTATAGGTAGAGCATTAGATTCCGTAAGTGTCTATAGTATGCATTTTTGTTACATATCTAACCACAGGTATATTCCCTTGGGGTTTTCTTTTTAAGTAATTACACTTCAGTTCTAAAAACAAAACAAAACTCATACTCAAGAATGACATTACACAGCACTGATTTTATTCCAGTAATCTCTAGTCAGGTTTCTTATGGAGATGTGCATTGACCGACGATAGGGAATCATCCATGAAAAGTGGTTGTTGAACTAAATATTATGCTACTGGGCCATACACCCTAGAGCAGGGGTCCCCACCCTTTTTGTTTTTATCTGTGAACCACATTCAAATGTAAAAACAAAAAGAGCTGGGGAGCAATATCGACTTGAAAAAAGTTTCTGAAGTGCCAAATATGGGCTGTGGTTGGATATCTGGTAGCCCCTATGTGGACTGGCAGCCTACAGGAGGCTCTGTTTGGCAGCACAACTGGATTTTAAGCAACTAAAATTAGCCTCCAAGCAAGTAATTAAAAATATATATTATTTGAGGCCATTGGTGTATCGTCCAAGGGGTTGGTGAGTAAAATGTTGGTCATTCAACTTAGGCTGCTGGACCTAAAGCTTAAATATGGTGACTGCCTCAGACCACAGCACAACAATCAAATATATAGGTGTAGATACAAAGAGCGCATACTACTGCTGCATAACGGTGCCTTTATTGCAAACACAACATGTTTCGAGCTTACTAGCCCTTTATCAAGTGTATGGGATGGGAGCTTGGTGTTTGGATACTACATGAACTGCACAGAAGGGTTGGCGTATCATTTCTTTGTTTGACAGACCACAGCACAAGACCAGTTATGTGAGCACTCATTATGCAATGCCCCCAAGATGAAGAAAGTCCCCAGTGTGCATATGTCCATTCCTAATTAAACTCAGTCTTTTTTTCTAATGTATTCCTTTTATGTTTGAGCTAAAATATGTCAGGAGAACCAAGCCAAGTGCTCTGTGATACAAAAAAATAAAAAAGTAAAGGTAGAATGCCTCTGTTCGATGTAGTTAGTTCGGATAATTAAGAACACATCGTATTGCTACATTATGATAACGCTGCTTACATGCAAATGAACGGTGTCATGCTGCATTTCAAATTAATGACTTAATTAGTAAGTCAGAGGAATTTAGTATTCCAATCAAATACTGTGTGTCTGTCTATAAATGCTAATTAAAATGATGACATTAGGGCTGTCCCATAGTTACAGTTGCTATGTGATTTATAGAACCAGTAAACTGCATTGATGCTCCTCTTTCATTTCAAGGCAAAGTGGAGTTTAATGTTTGATGTTTTCAAGCTAATCGGCTACCCCAGTGACACGAAACTAAATTATGCAAAACAAAATAAAGAGGAAGCTATTCATCACTACATAGAGGCTTGGGAGACAGAAAGGTATGTCATTAGGAGGCCTCAAGGGGGAGGGAAATGAATACCAAATATTGGTTAATAAATATTCTCTTTGCATTTGTTTATCAGAGTAACTGCATTGTAACCTTTTCCATGTTACCAGTTTGTGGAAAGACAAACATTACCTTTCCCTTTATGCTGGAAATGTATAAGGGGGATGTAATAAAATGTTAAAAGAAAAAATATGAACAATATAAATAACATATATAACATAATAATATAATAGGTATGGATTCCATGTAAATGGCACTCTGAGCACTTTACCACAAAACCACAAAACACATAATGCTACACACTGCCTCGATTTTTTTCTGTTCTTGTTTTTCTGAGCAAAAACTAAAATTCAAAAGATTTATTATACCCCGAAGCTGCAAAAAGTGAGAATTCGCAAAATATGCCATTTCAAAACTGCCAAGGTCACCTTAAGAGATCATGGATCTGCATTGGGTTTTGTCCGATAATCCCAAAAAAAAAAAAAAATATGCCAGGTAAAACCCGAATAAAACCGATTGATTCAGATATAGGAAATATTCAAATGATTAGGGCATTCAATCGTTTTTATCCAGTTTTTCCCCAACCGACTTTTTTTGAATTATTGTATTGATAAATAAGATAAAATCATGGGTGGTATTTTGGTTGAGCTTTTTTTTTGAGTTTAATAAAACTTTTTAGTATATAATCCCCATAATGTGTAGCATTTATAGCCTCCTTCTTTGTTAAGATTTAGTTCTCCTTCAAAGGAGAATTGAACCCTTAACTAAAAAACCCTACCCCCCACCCTATGTAGACTCCCATCCTTCTCCCCCAGCCTAACTGCTACCCCGGGGAAATGCCCCTAACGTTTTTAGTTACTCCAGGGATCACAGTTTACAGCAGCCATTTTCCAGGTCTTCGTGTCGTCTTCTGGTGCTTCTGCAATTTCCATTTATTTTGGCGCATGTGCAGTTGTCACGATCTGGGAAATTACTCCAACTGCACGCTTCGCCGGTCTAAATCTTAGATTACCAAAGACCCAAAAGATGGCTGCCATGAACTGCGATCCCTGAATCTGCACTGAGGGGTAAGTATATAGTTAGGAGCTAGGCTGGGTGGGAGGAGGTAGGGGTCTACATAGGGTAGGGTTTTTTTAGTTAAGGGTTGAATTCTCCTTTTATTCTAAAGGTGACCCTTTCTGACTGAGTTGGCAGCTAATCTGCCTGTGTATGAGGCCTACTCAACAGACATTTGGCCACAATCAGACATGTACAAAATCCTTTTGTATCAGCCTGGTATTGCATATCTCAAGGTGGACTAATTGGGGAAAGTTTAAGAAATAGACTTAAAGAAAACTATGCCCCCAAAATGAATACTTGAGCAAAAGATAGTTTATTTCAAATAAGTGTCATATTAAAGAATCTTATCAAACTGATATATATATTTAAATAAATATTGCCATAAATATTGCCCTTTTATGTCTCTTCCGTTGAACCACCATTTCATGATGGTCTGTGTGCTGCCTCAGAGATCACCTGACTAGAAATATTTCAACTCTAACTGTAACAGGAAGAAGTGTGGAAGCAAAAGACACAACTCTGTCTGTTAATTGGCTCATGTGACCTAACTTTATAGTTTGTTTGGTATGTTTGTGTGCACCATTGAATCCTATGATCCAAGGAGGCTGTCCTTATTTTTTAAAATAGCAATTTTCCATTTATGATTACCCAATGGCACATACTACTAAAAGTGTGTTATTATGAAAATGGTTTATTTACATGAAGGAGGTTTTACATAGGAGTTGTTTTATGCAATATCTTTTTAGAGAGACCTACATTGTCCGGGGGGTATAGTTTTCCTTTAATAACGGAATATTCTAGCGTTACCATACATGTTGGTCACATTAATCATGAAAACCAAATTCTTTTTTCTATTAAAACAACCATACTGGTTATAAACTTTATAAACTTCTTAGCTGTCAATCATATATTGCCTGCCTCAATTACTTTCACTTTCCATAAATGAAATTTATTTTGCCTGACAACATCATAAAACAAGTGTTGGAATTTGTTTGTGAAGATTCTCATTCATCCAGGTCATAGTATTTCTGTAGAAGTAAGTCAAATCAACTGGACTTGCTGTGTTTCAGATTTCAGAGAAAAGCCTGTTGGATGACTGGTGAAATGTTTTCAAGCAAAAAAAAAATAAAATAAATAAAGTCCAGTTGATTTGACTTATTTCTACAGATAGGATTTTGGCTATATTTTGGAATTATTTTTCAGGGTGACAGGTCTATGTAGTGTAGGGGTGTCTATGCAGGGTAGGGGCCTTTTAATTTACAGTCCCCTTCAAAGTAATTCAAATATAATGCAGTATTGCTCTGCAATGGTAAAACTAGCGAGCTTGTTTCAGACTGCTGTTGTATATATAAATAAGCTGTGTAGCCATGTTGGTAGCCATTCAAAGAAGAAAAGGTTTGGTTTACCTGTGCCATTTAGCTCTATTTGAATAACCCCCATTGCTACACAGCAGTGTGTTTATATACACAACAGTAGTGTTTCTAAAGCAAACAGATCAGTTTTACCAGAACAGGGCAATACTACATTGTAGTTTATAACTTTTCAATATCCATTAATGTCAGTGATTGTAAATTTAAAGGGGTGTTTCACCTTCAAGTTCACTTTTAGTATATTGTAGAAGGGCCAATTCTAAGAAACTTTTCAATTGGTCTTCATTATTTATTTTTCATAGTTTTTTAATGATGTGCAATTTTCTTCTGTTTCTTTGCAGCTTTCAAATGGGGGTCACTGACACCATCTTAAAACAAATGCTCTGTAAGGCTACAAATGTATTGTTATTGCCACTTTTTATTACTTAACATTCTATTCAGTCCCTCTCCTATTCATATTCCAGTCTCTTATTCAACTCAATGCAGGGTTGTTATGGTAATTTGTACCCTAGAAAACAAATTGCTGACACTGCAAACTAGAGAGCTGCTGAATAAAAAGCTAAATAACTATAAAACCACAAACAATAAAAAAATTAAACCAATTGCAAATTGTCTCAGAATATCACTCTCTACATTATACTGAAAGTTAACTCAAAGGTGAACAACCCCTTTAATTGCCACAAAAAGCAGTATCTGCTGGGCTGCTTATATTCTAATACGCTGGCCCTGTCTCCTGAAACAATGTAGCAGAAGCCCACTAATAAAACTGATCTGAAGGAAAACTGATCTGCTATATGGTTTCAAAGGAGCACCATCTGGCGCAAAAACATATTGGTCATATTGGCTTGTGTTGGATATTCCATGACCTGGATGAATGAGAATCTTCATAGTCATATTGGCCAGTTTACTTGCCCCTCAGACACTGATAGACGTGTATAGATTGGCTTTTTTTCATCGCAAAAGGCCAAATTGAAGAAAATGGGATGAATATGCACAATTGATTTTGGTGGATATACAGTATCACTGGTACATTTGCTTAATAGTGTTCCTTTAACCTTACCTCTATTAAATTCATGTGTTTGCCCTAAAACCTTTTACATAGCAGTATGGTATGCACAGAATGGAAATCACCTCTAACTCTTCAAGTAACTAACAAAAGGGCCCTAATATCCTGAAAACGTGCAGTATTTTCTTTATCAGACAGTTTTCACTTGCATTGCTTAATTATGTAATTTCCAATACAATTAAAGGGAGAAACTGGCACAGCACAGGAAAAAGCAATATATGAACATCAGAATAAACACATATTTGTGGCTCCTATCACAGAAGTGCAATGTTAACCTACAGTACATTGAATTGGCTGATCCTGAACACTGTAATCTCTGAAATCCATCAAGACTCAATAAATATGCTTCATAAACTTTCCAGTACTCGTGGAGTGACAAATGTTTTTTTATACATCTTCTTATATTCACCACATTCCAAACACATTAAAGTTTTTTTTCAACATTCTGTACATCCTATGATTTCAATTTTGCCATGCTTCTCAACAGTCAGAGGGTTAGGATTTAAGCTTCTTTGCACACCAGTTAAGGACACATTCAGACTAAAAGCTATGCTTAGATACCCATAATGCTCTTACCATCAACTGCATCTTCCTCTGATACTAGTTCATCATCTGAGCAGATACTAAGGACATTTACAAGCATTTCTGTCACTATGGGGAAAAAGAAGAAACAAAATTACTTTTATTTTAGAAGCATTGCACAATTTATACAGAAACATTACAAGCAGAATATTTTTTATCAGTTAATAAACCACTATCCACATTTGCAGATGAGCACATGACCACAGATCATTATTTCCCTGTTCGGAGGAAAATAAGACTGCTCGTAAAGGCTTGAGGCTTTCAAACCTAATGACTCTAATGAGCTGGCTGAAGGACACACTGTAAAAGAGGAGGAATGTATTGAATGCTAAAGCAGTTGTAAACAAGATTTCTTCAAACACAATATTGTGCTTGATGTGCAGTGCAAAACATATATAGTTAGGCAAATATCTCTGCCTTTTCAAACATTTTAGAAACAAAATTTATTTTTCCAGGTATTATGGATGATGATTTTTTTTTTTAATTGTTATACAATTTGCCCATCTTGTAAGAAAGACCAGCCTTATTTACAAGCAGAATGAGGTTTCACATTTAGATATTTTAAGCAATAAAGCATTACATAATATTAATAATACAGCAGGTTTCACTGTTTCATTTCTATGTCTTATGAGACTAAATCGCAATGAATTATTATGTCAACACCATTAAACATAAGCTGAAATATTTACTTAAACACTGCTTGAAATCTCAGGTGGATATGCACAGCAGTTTTCAGAGACATTGCATAGTCTCGCTATGAGTTATTTGGTTAGCTAATGCTCATGAAGTCATGAGTCACAAAATGTGAGCAGAGGTGTTCCCTGAAATGCAGGCTAATTCTGCAGGGCTGCTCTCTCTCTCTGCTGAACTAACCTCTAGACACATGGTGCAACAGAACAGATGTGTGCAGCAGCCGATTCATTTTCCTTTGAGCAGCACCAAAGGCTTTTACAACAAGTTAAAGTGGATGGTAACTCCAAAATCAAGAATATATTTGCTAATAATACCATGTAAATAAATTATATTTTTCATCATGTGCATATTACAAAAGAACTATCCTTGCACCCCAACCACTTTCTTCTATGTCAGTCACTATTTCTGGATGGCAATCTTGGTAGTACTGCGCACTGCTGAACAGTGCGGAGTATTCTGATGTGTGTGTGAGAGACATAAGAAAACATAAGTGCAAAGATAACACTTTTAGAAATAGAAATACATTATATTTGAAACACGGATTGTTTTAGAAATATTGAATATCATTACTCTATAATTATGGACACAGATTCTATAATTACGGACACAGACTTATTAAATTATTTCATGCAAAAAAAAAAAAATCTTATAAGAGACTAGGAAGCGGAGACTAGAAAACATACCTTTTTCCCCGACAAATGGTAAGGACCACGTGAAGACATCCATGAAATTTGGAAGCCAATATGGATGCGGAGAACAGTTAAACTGTCGGATGTTCATGACATTATTCTCATATTTCAATACTGCAGCTAAAAGAGAAAGAGTTACATGTAAGTAAAAAAGGGTTAGTGAAACATTTTGCATTCATTAGTCAACCACGAACATTAAAGAAGAATTCAACCGTAAATTAAAAAGCACCTATCCTACATATACGCCCCTACCCTACATAGACCCCTCTCCCTCCTACCTGGCTGCTACCCCGGGCAAATATCCCTAAGTCTTTACCTACCCCTTGGTGCAGATTCTGTCCAGCGGAGTTCACGGCAGGCATCTTCCGGCTCTTCGGAATGAGAGTGGCATATCAGCAATTTCCATGACTTTCAGCTCATGCACAGTGGAAGATTGATCCTACTGCTAATGCACCAATACAACGCTCTCATTCCATTGCTGAAGAGAAGAAGATGGCTTCCATGAACTCCGATGTACAGAATCTGCACCGAAGGATAAAGACTTAGGGAGGGTTGTCTATGTAGTGTACGGAGTAGTGGATTTAAGTGGATTTTTTGAATAATGGGGAGCAAATTTAATTGTTGCTTATGCTGAATATACAATAAGAGGTATACTGTAATTATTAACATTGGAGACAAACATCAACGTGATGTTGTGCAAAGGGGGATTCACTATGAGATGGATTAGGAGACCAACCAATGTTACAATGGCTTTACACTCCAAAATTAGAAACAACAATATATGGGTTACTAAAAATCAAAGTAATTATGCTGTGGTAAAGTTTTTAACAATTGAAAGCTATATCTAGAGGTGAGCAAATTTTTTTACCAAATTTTGCCACAAGAATGATGCCCATAGACTTCAATGGACAAAAAAAAAATGTTGCGCGTCAAAAAGTAATCGGCAATAGATGTCACTGTATTTCAGAAAGTTTTCGTCAGCGAAACAGGTCAGATTCGCCCATCACTAGTTATATGACAAAAACAACCTTTCCAAACACGAACGTCTAAGCAAACAGTAGTGAGGGAATGAAAGTTGCCTGCTGAAAACACAGCATACCCAATTAAAGGAATCATTGTTTATTTATTTTCTTTGAAGAATATTTCCGTTTTCTTTTTGCTCAGTGTTAGGCGAGAGCCATTAAAATTTCTACATCTACTTTGATTCCACAATTCAAACAAATAAGATCAATAAATCTAACGCCAGCCTTTCACAAGAGGACACAAGTTTCTTCATTTTATATTAAACAGCAATCTTCTTCTGGAGAAAAAAAATCATATTCACAATAAGGGAAACTGCCCCGTGCTTGGTAGAGCGTAAACTTCTGGTACCAAGGGTAACAAAAAAGGAAGTTATTTGCTTTAGTTACTGGATGTAACTGGTGTTTCAATAAACTGATCTTTCATTAAGGGACTGTATTTAAAAATAAGACAAATACACATATTAGAGGAGGTGAATCACATGATGAACATGAGCCAGTGGCAAGATCTTATATGTACCAACACACTCACTTAAAAGTTTAAAAACAGTACCATCAACTCTGAAAAATGAATGAGATCCATCTGATTTCCATTGTATGGTACAATGTTGTAAGAGTTCTTCTTGCTACATTCTAGGTAAGCAAACTTAGATTTTGGAGCTAAGTGGACTGGTTTGCTGCTAAACTCTGAAGTAGTATTTGTCTAGGCTTAGGTGGATTTATATATACAAAAATCTCAATTGCAAATGTGAGATATCAACTATCAGGACTGCCATTTGCAAAGCTTTTATCTAGGATTTATTCTACTAGTTGTGTAGACAAAAGTTTTTGCAGATGTGAAAATTGTATATTTTAATATCAAAGTGGTTTTCTGTATTTTAAAGTTATTTAAAAAGAGTAAATTGCACCTCATTTTGTTACTAAATACAAAAGAACTAATTAATATACTGGCCATTTCTTTCCATTATGTATGGTATCTAGTAAAAGTTAAAGGCAAATGGACATTTAAAGTTTTTTTTCCCTTGAAAAAATTTCACCACTCATCGTAGTGGTTTCTTCACCTGAAGAAGCCACTCGAGTGAGTGGTGGAATGTTTTCATATCATTTTTTATATCATGAGCTGGATAAATGAATACATAAAATCTTCATAGACTTTTTCCAGTATAGTTTCAAAGAACTATGAATGAAGCTACCCATAAGAAATGTGCCAACCCTCATATTCAATGCTTTGTTTTATACTCTAACTCTAAGCAAGCGCTGGATGTTTTTAAGCAATTTCACCTCCATTACTGTGGAAGGCATACACACGACAAGAAATATATATTATGAAATATTAATAAGAGAAAGGGCATTGTTAGCTTACTTAGAATTATAGCAGCAGTACACACCGTTCATATTAACCTTCATTATCTTTTTACAAGCAGTACCAATGCGTAGCAGTCACAAAACAGATAAGAGTTTGGGATTTAAACGTTTATGGTGGAAAATAATTGTCCAAATCGTTAATGCCTGCATGTGATTTGCATTAGGCATTAATGATCTCAGTTAGCGCTCAGCACTGCTATTGAGCCTGTACAGAGCAATAATAACAGGCCTGTGTTCAGCTGCTCAAAGTAGTCGAAACACATTCTGACAAACGGACACCTTTATCAACTTTGACAAATGTGCCAACTTATAAAAACCTTAAAATGTACTGTATATCTTGGCACAATCAATTAAGACTTTCTGAACATTTAAACTCTTGTATCAGTCTGACTTCAAAGTTTGTGCTTTCATATTTTCCATAATAATCGAGCAACTTCCTTTGCCATCTTAAGGGCAGGACTACACGCGATTTACCTCCGTTTTCCGCACATGCGACTGCCCGATATCGCCCACTTTAAGGTGGGCATATCAGGGAGAGATCCGCTCCCTTGGTGACATCACCAAATGAGTGGATCTCTCCATGTATGGCCACCTTTAGGCACCTACCCACAAGATACTGTGTAAATGAAATATCATGATAAAAGGCAATTAAGATTATTTGTATATGGCAGCTCTAAAACCAATGCATCAGCATTGGCAACCCTAAGCTTTTCAGCAGCATCTCAAAGCACACTGAGCGTGTCGAACATAATTTTAACAGAATCCAAGATGGGCAACTCCTGTGACAACTGTGATGACCTTGGTCATTACTAGTAGAGAGATACTGAACCTTTAGGCTGGTGAAGTAAGTTCAGTGTATAAAATATGGCATTTTAAGCTATAATCTATATATAGAGTTTAGTTATCCATTGACATCTTCAATATTAAAATGTTTGAAACTATAAAGAACACAAGAAATAACCAAGCATATTTTTTAGTTTCAATTTATACAGGACTAAGAAAACCCAACTAATGCCCTTTGTACAACTGTTGAAATAAACTGGAATTACATTTACTTTGATGCTACCTTGAGCTTTCCACAAACAGTATTTTTCTCTGGAGCAGGGACTGACATACGATATTGTCCAGATGAACAACTAGTACTTTTGATGCTTCCAATTATACAATTTCCTAAATGAAATGCATGGAAGGATCAGTTACCGCTTTGTGCAACAGTGGGTAAACAAGGAGGTTGTACATGGCCTTTCAAATTAAAGGAAAAAAATAGAAGGAGTAAACCACTTAGCTGGGAGCATGTCTACATACACCTAAATTAAACAACAAAGGCTGGCAGATCAGAGAGAATTATCTTTGGATATACCCTTAAAAATATGATTAGAATAATGAAAATTTACATATACACTAAAAGGCTAATGTTTTTCCCTTGACATTTGTTTTTAATGAGTTCCTATGGGTCTCCATTGTATATGGACAAATGCCTATGATCCCATATAGAACTGATTTGTCTATGAAAAATCATAATAAGGTGATGGATAATTCTACTATTACTCAATTATCAAAGCTTAGTATTTATCCTTTATTTATATAGCACTGACATATTTTGTAGCGCATTACAGAGATTATACATTATTCACATCAGTCTCTGCCCCAGTCGAGCTAACAGTCTAAGGTCCCCATCACATTCACACAGGAGATTCCGTTTCATCAGGAGTCAATTAAACTGCCTCTATGTTTTGAAGTGTGGAAACTGGAGTAGCCATTCAAGTACAGGGAGAAGATACAATCTCTTTGCAGATGGCTAGAATCAATCCCAGGTCTCCAGCGCTGCATTGTGTTGTCCACTTCCAGACTTTTTCTTGGGTCTTACTCAAAAAAAGGCTGATCATAAAAGGTATATGGAGATTCTCATTCATTCAGGCCATGGTATCCAGTATACCAAATTTAAGAAAACTTGAGTATTCTAACATGATTTTTATTTTAGTGTATTTTTGGTATTTTAAAAACTCCTACATCAAGGATTGCAAAGCACCGAATTTTGTAAAGGCATGCAAAAATTTGTATAAAAAATAAATATATATATATATATATATATATATAAATACAAAGAAATAATTTTTTTTAATTTTAGAATACTTTTCATTAAGAATGGAATGTTGCTGGCCCAGCTTAGTAACAACATTGATTCAATGTATTACTAAGCTTAGGCAAATGCCATGTTTACACACTAGAGGTCAGGAGTTCCCTTGCTTCTTAATGTTTCAGCCCACTAAATGACAGTTTGAAAAAATATATAAATCAGTTGGAAACTTTAAAAAAAGAAATCCACAAAATATTGTATACAACTTATTATTCATTCCTGCATTTTGTTCACATTGCACAAAAGTGAACAAAAAGACAGTTGCAGTATAATCTGCACTCATAAAACTTTAACCCACTATTTTTCCCCACTACAGCAGGGGTCCCCAACTACCGGGCAACAGGCCAGAACAGTCCCAAACTGGGTTGCGAGCCTAGCGCGAATTAACAAGGTGTCCCGAATTGGACGCCGACCCCTTCCAACCTCCCCTGACCCCCCGGTCCTTGCAAAAAACTATTTGTGCTACACCAGTCCCCGGGCCAAAAAAAGTTGGGGACCCCTGCACTACAGGGTTGGCATGATTCAGCAAATCTACTGTTCTAAGTTACGGTTTTGGAAAACCACTTATTTATCATCCAGTAGAATAAAAAAAGTAGGGATGTAGTAAATACAGGATTATGTTCGGGATTTGGCCAAGATTCAGCCCTTTTCAGCAGGATTCAGATTTGGCCGAATCCTTCTGCCCGGCTGAACCAAATCTGAATTTGCATATGCAAATTAGGGAAGGGTAGGGAAATCGAGTGACCTATCATCATAAAACAAGAAATTAAAACGTGCATTCGGTGCATCCCTAGTGAGAACAAACAAGGACAGTTTCTTTCATAACTTTTTAGAGTGTTAAGTGAGATCTAATAACTTTCTCTAACCATGCATCTAAGGGTAGTACTGCACCGACAACTTTCGGCAGATCCGACACAATGCTCCAAAACGCAGGTGTCCAGTCGGATGCGACGGAAAACAAGATAAGAATTACAAATGTTGGGCGGTGTTGCAGCGCTCATCCGACCCTTTAAAGGAGAATTCAACCCCCCATATAATAAAATCCACTACCCCCTCCCCTATAGAGTCCCGCCTCTGTGCTCCAGCTCGCACAGGTGATAACTCCATTAATTGCTCCATATCCTGTGGTTACCCCTTGTTGCAGTGTAAGCATAGCAGAACTCACGGACACCATCTACTTCAGAGAGTAAGCGGTGCATCGGCGCATGTGCATGTGCTGAAAGCGACAGAAACAGCCAAAGATCCCAAAAAAGACCAGATGATTAGCAAAGAGAAAGAAAGAAAATGGCCCCTGTGTACTCCACTGCGCTTACTCTGCAACTAGGGGTAATTACAGGATATGGGGCAATTAATGGAATTATCACCTGTGTGGGCCGGAGCAGGGAGGGGGAATTATATAGGGTAGGGGGTAGTGGGTTTTATTATATTGGGTGTTGAATTCTCCAAAGTACGGAAAGAGCCAATATCTGGAAAGCCCCAGGTGCTGAGCATTCTGGATAACAGGTCCCATACCTGTACATACAGTACATTCTGAAATTCTTAGCTACTCCACTAAGCTGGGAAAAAACAGAACACTTTCAATTGTCTTTCCAGAAAATTGCCCAATATGGCTGCAGCAAAACAAAGGAATATTGGCTGAAATAGTTAGTTGCAGACAATGTTTATAAGCAAGACTCTCTTGACATTCAAGTTTAACTAGGCTTACGATCTCCATTACTGGTCAAAGTTCAGCCAGCAAGAGTTATTGGATCAGGATGTCAGCTAAAATAATTAGGGAGCCAATCAATCAAAGAAAGTCTCTATGTGAGGCAACTTCAGAAAAAGGAAGCAACAAGTAGGTCTTCCCACTAGCATTTTTGATCATTGCCAGTATGAAAGCACTTGCAGGAGATTAGTGCCATCAGCATTAAAGGGATACTGTCATAGGAAAATATGTTTTTTTTCAAACTGCATCAGTTAATAGTGTTGCTCCAGCAGAGTTCTGCACTGAAATCCATTTCTCAAAACAGATTTGTTTATATTTAGTTTTGAAATCTAACATGAAGCTAGACATTTTTTTCAGTTTCCTAGCTGCCCCTGGTCATGTAACTTGTGCCAGCACTTTAGGAGGGAACTGCTTTCTGGCAGGCTGTTTTTCCTTCTCTATGTAACTGAATGGAACGCAGTGGGACATGGGTTTTTACTATTGAGTGTTGTTCTTAGATCTACCAGGCAGCTGTTATCTTGTGTTAGGGAGCTGTTATCTGGTTACCTTCCCATTGTTCTGTTGTTAGGCTGCTGGGGGGGGGGGGAAGGAGGGGGTGATATCACTCCAACTTGCAATACAGCAGTAAACAGTGATTGAACCCCACTGTTTCCTTGAGGGTGCTCATGACCAAAGTTACCAATGAGATAGCAAATTAGCTGCCTGTGCGACTCCAAAGGCAAATTATTACAACTTCTTGGGAGTCATATCCCAAATTTCAGTTAGAAAAACAGCACATTTCAACGGTACATACGCATCAGATAATACTGTGTAACTTTAACATGATGTTTACTAAAAAATGCAAATTTTATGAATTCTAAATAACACACTTATTTCCTAAATTAAAAAGCAATAAACTAAAAATGTTTGGATCTCCACATTCTAGTGTAGATGAATAGCTCTTAATTAGAGACATTAAGAGAACTGCTGTTTGATGAGCAATTCCTGTAATTTGCTTGACTATATTCATAAGCACAGAAGTAGAACGTGGAATCTGTTTTGTGTAAGGTTTTTATCATACAATTTTTCACATTTATTTGCTCAGATCAAACTTACCTTTATTATTGTATACATCTAAGTAATTTGGTGCTGAAAATATTGTAATTAGGGAGGGGAAGCCTGTTGTTTGGCTCTTTCTATACATTCGATACCTGGAAGAGAGATTTTGAAGGTAAAATTTTGAAACGTCTGAGCAAGTCAGTATGCAAGCGAGTAGAACTTGCACAGAGAACAAAGCAAACCTGACTGGGGCAATCCTTGGGCTGCTAAGCAAGGCAGGGCCACCAGGAAAGCACCAAAAAACAATACAACTAATTTTGTATTATAGGGACATTTAATTGCTGTTGGCAACTGTCTGGCTAACTTCTAAACTGTACTAAAGCTCTGATTCACTACAGGTCTGTCTAGTCCAGTGTGCCAGTGTTCTGACCTGCTAATAATTCGACATTATTCTGCCCACACAAATATTAGTTAATATAGAAGAGTAAGCACCCACACCACAGTGAATGCAACTAAAAGTAAAATGAAGGGAAAACTTGTTAGTAACTCAGAAATAAACAATTTCCTTATAGTCCTTATACTGGAGCGTTACTCTGCGCAGAGACCAGCAACACCAGAGGTGATAGTACTCTGTAGGTAAGTACTGTAGGTGCACTTGTGCCCCCAAAGTAAGTAAATCAGTGTATAAACCTTAAAGGGGAATTATCGAGAAAATGAAAATTTAATATAAGCTTCCTCATGCTGAAGTAAGAAATATAATCAATTAAAAAATCTTCATTGTTTCTGAAATAATCAAGTTAATATTCACTATTCCTCTCTCATTATCTTTTTTTCTCTTCATTCTGTCTCCAGCAGTTGGGTGTCAGATGAATTACAAATAAGTCAGAGTTTTCAGCATCAAAACAGAAAAATCTGTACAATTCGAGTTTTCGCTCTCGAGTTTGGTCGAGTTTATAAATAAATAAATTTAGCAAATAACCCCCATGGTGTTTCTATGTAGAATGCAACTGTATAAATAAAACAATCACTTACCCAGCATCCTGAGCTTCATGAGCTCGAAGTATAGATAATAAGTTATTGTGCTGAAGAAATTCACAGACAGCTGGATAGCTGTAAAAACAGAATAGTACTTATTATGGGGCTGTAAAAAAGAAAAGATACAAATCTAAAAGCAAAACAATAAAATAAACTGGAAAAGATTTGAAAGGAAAGAGCATTTCTGCCTTCATGTGTAAAGTATGCAATAATGGTGCATGTTATTCTGAAACTATAAAATAATGGATTCTGTGCAGCACTAACGCAGAATGTGGGACAGCCATCTTATGTCAATTATTAAGTAAATTATGTCATCATTCAGCACCCTCATACATATATTCGAAAATTATCCAAGACAGAGGAAAAATGCATGATAGGGGGCTGACTTTAATTCTAGCTTTTTAGAAATGCGTTATGCCTCAGTATCTCGTCCTTGACTTGAGGAACAGAACTTGGAATAATGTAGAAGGTTCTTCACATTGATGGCAGTGCGCCTATGGAATGCCCTACCAGGTCCATGAATGATTTTAGGGAACAGAAAAAAAAAATTCCAAAAACAGCCTGCTTCAGCTAATGAAACCATTTTCATAATAATATACTTTTTAGTAGTACTGTATGTGCCATAAGGTAATCATAAATAAAACATTAAGCCATTTTAAAAAATAAGGGCAGCCCCATGGGATACTAGGATTTACGGTGCACATAAACAAACCATACATGCTAGATCACATGAGCCAATTAACAGACAGAGTTGTGTCTTTTGCTTCCACACTTCTTCCTGTTACAGTTAGAGTTGAAATATTTCTGGTCAGGTGATCTCTGAGGCAGCACACAGACCATCACAAAATGGTGGTTCAAGGCAAGAGATGTAAAAGGGCAATATTTACTTGAATATATATTCCAGTTTGGTAAGATTATTCACGTCATGTGATAATAATCTGTTGTTTAGGTATTCATTTTGAGGGTACAGTTTTCCTTTAAAGGAGAACTACACTCTAAAAATGAATAGGACTAAAAATGCCATGTTTTTTATTACTCGAACCTAAAGTTTCATCTTGTCAATAGCAGCAATGATCCAGGACTTCAAATTTGTCACAGGGGGTCACCATCTTGGAAAGTGTCTGTGACATTCACATGCTCAGTGGGCTCTGAGCAGCTGTTGAGAAGCTAAGCTTAGGGGTTGTCGCAAATTGTCAAGCAGAAAATGAGGTTGGTCTGTAATATAAGCTGATGCTACAGTGCCGATAATTAAATGCTGGTGCTAGTTGCACTGGTTTCTGTGCCGTTATGTAGTAGTTATCCATATTAATTACTAATCAGCTTTATATTGTGACATTTATATTCTATGTGTACTGTATATTTTAAGTCGGTCCCTAAGCTCAGTAAGTGACAGCAGCACAGAGCATGTGCAGTGAATCAGCAGAAAAGAAGATTAGGAGCTACTGGGGCATCTTTGGAGAAACAGATCTTCAATGCTAAAGGGCCTTGGTTGCCTAGGGCGGATACAGAAGCACAAAACATAATGTACAACATTTCTACCCCACTTTAGTTTAACTTTCCTTATCCTTCCTGGTACTGCATTACTGTGTACACCCAAACTCCCCCATTTTCTAGAACTGGTTCTAAAAAAGCAACAAAGCACAGAGGGGCTGATGGGCACTATCTCAGAAGGATACATAGTTGAAACCAGTTTGGAACTGGCTTTAACTGTGCATGTTCAGGAGTTGGTGAAAGGGGACATAAAGCAGCACCAGGTTGAGGTGTTGGTGTCAAGAATTTATTTGAGGAAATATACATAACCTGTTTTCAATGTTGATGGGTTGAACTGAACGCACAGTTATAGTCACCCAAATAACTATGTGACAAATACACTTGTTTAGGTTGGCATTTTGTACTACAGGAAACAGCACCAAGTTACAAATGCCTCCTGTGCAATAGCTCTAAGTGGCAGTGCATATATAACCTATGCCAAACATACATACAACATATTTTAGTAACAAGATAAAATATACTTTAAACACCTTTCTTCTTACAGGTCATTCAGGAACTCACCCAGACTTTCTGACAAACAGATTTAAAACAAAACAAGATGTCCCCCCTCCCCTATTTTTTTTTTTAGCTCACCACCTAAAACCTGGCAAGCATTTTATTTCTGGCAAAAACTTGCTCATGAAAAAAACATTCAGAACCTAATTTAAAGTGTCTGTAATCGATTTCTTTGAACCCAACCCTTAAGGGTTTCATAAATCTGCCGGCCAAGACACAACGACTTGAAATGAGTGACCGGGCAGTTTTAAACTTTAATTTCAAATATTCAATTTTGGCTGCTGGTTTCTAAGGTAGACAATACTTGTTGCATTTAATGTTTATGCTCTGCAGATATCGTTTTCAGTATATAACCTGCTCTTTTACTTTGTCTCCACTGCAATGCAGCAGAACTGTTTAATGTCATGCAAATTTTATATCAGAATGATTTCTGGTTTTAATAAACTGTGTAACACATAAATGTAATTTTATATTCCATAGCAAAATGGTAAATCTTATTCAACAAAAGCCCTGTGGGGTTTTGTTCCCTTAAAAAAGTTTTATTTTAAGACGGTAACTAATGATTGTGGAATTGTAGGAAAATAATGTACAGTATATGATGAAAAGGATACAATGACCCAGGCATAAGCTTTGTCTGCAAGACTCTACCTGCTGCTGAATCACGATTAGCTTTATTACACCTATGACCTGTGCAAACAGTGTGCTTTGTATTATATTAGTCTGGGTAAAGGCACACAGACCATGTTACCTCCCATAAGAAATTGCCTTTTGTGCTGGTTAAAAAAAAACACAGAAAAAGAAGTTTGTGTTAAAAAGAATAAAAATCCCCTTATAATACACAAAAGCCATGAATATTAATTATATCCTTATAAATGGTGAGTAATGATGTCATCAGTTATAAACGGTGAGTAGTGATGTAATTTGTCATTTGACTCACTAAAATTTGTGTATAAAAATAAAGAACCCCATGTTGCAAAATATGAGGATATTAGAAGTTACGTTCGGCCTCGTGTCCTTATACTGTATGGTCATGAAACTCCTTTGTAACTTATAACATCATTATAATTTAAAAGAAGGGGTACTTTATTCACTGTATTCTAGATTTGACTAGCAAGGATAATGTGATTGCAATTCTTTTTCATACAAATGCATTTCTCGAGTGATCATTTTTCTTAAAATCAAGGGATAAATTAAAGTAAATTGTAGAAATGCTTACAATTAATTTAATACATGTTTTTATTTTGCCATTTGAGGTAACACCATCGATTAACACAGCCATGCCGGTTACTTTTACATAATCTCCACCCTTTTTAGGGCCTATAAATAGATTCTCCTGTCTATATACTGTAGGTGCAACTGGAGGGATACGTTAAAGGATGGTGACAAATGATCAACAATACATACGAGCAGTACATTTTATATAAATAAATAGATATAGTACTGTAGGTGTATCATTACACATACAGAAATGGCTATGCATGAATAGTTCTAGGTATATTTCTGAACTTTTTCCCCATCCTAAATGGTTAAAACTATCTGCATTCACAAATGCAAATCCCGAAGATTTAAGGCGTTCTTGTCTCCTGCATCACAAATGTCACAAGCAATAGCATTACAGGACCATGCTATCTAAAACTAGCCACATAAGGTCAGATTTAATCTGCCCATTTGGTCCCTTCAGAGCCTCTAGCTTATCTGCCCTTGCATGCGCCCTCCCTGATAGATATCTGGTTAGAAATCTGGATAGATATCTATTGGCAAGTTTGAAAATCTTGCTGGGCAGCAACCACATCGGCTCAATGATGAAATCCTCCTCAGACTGGCCCGTTATGAACCAATGCTCAATGCACCATCTAGGAAATATTTTACAGAATTTTATTTCAAGCTACTAGCCAAGAATAGTTTTTCAAATACTTTACTTCCTTCACATTATGAAGAACACCCAGTGGTGTAGCTACTACAGGGGCCCTTCAGAGACACGGAACATCCGAAGGGGGGGCTAATGGCAGTTACACATTGATGGCCACATACCAAACTTACTGCTAGAGTGGAAAGTGAACATATTGTGAGTATGACACCAAAAAATGTCCTTCCTGTTTCTTTTATATACTTTTCTTATGAATGCATGTATGGAGAACTATTATCCGAAATGCTTGGAACCTTGAATCTTCCATAATAAGGTTTAGTTAGTAATTTGTTGTTTTAGCCTCCGCTCCTGTCTGCACCTGGAACCATTGTGCCAGACAGGAGAAGGGCTAATATTCGGCCTGTGTATTCCAGCAGGTTGATTTCAGCCCCCATGTGGCATCAGCCTAAAATTACACTTTATGGAACATGGCTTTTCCATAATTTGAAATTCTTCGAACATCCTGTTTTTATAAAAGAGAGATTCCACACTTAATAATACCAAGTGTAATTTCAGAACAGCCAGGATAACTGCAAACCCACTATAATAGGCAACCTGACAGCATTGTTTATCCGGAAAGCGTTATCCAAAAAGCTCAGGACTGCAGGAAGGCTATGTCCCATATAGTCCATTTTAAGCAAGTACAGGTAAAGGATTCATTATCTGGAAACCCATTAGCCAGAAAGTTATGAAATACGGAAGGGCCATCTTCCATAGACTACATTTTATCAAATAATCCAAATTTTAAAGAAATATTTTCTTTTTCTCATTAGTAGTAAAACAGTACCTTGTATATAATCTAAACTAACATAATTAATCCTTATTGGAAGCAAAACCATCCTATTGGGTGTATTTAATGTTTACAGGATTCTCTAGTAGACTTAAAGTATGAAGATCCAAATTACAGAAAGATCTGTTATCCGGAATGCCCTCAGTCCCGAGTATTCTGGATAACAGGTCCCATAAATGTAATTCTAATGTTTGATTCATTGATCCTAACTAAGATGCATAAATTCATATTGGTGGTGAAATAATCCCATTTGGATCAGGTAAGGTGATTCAAACTGCAGGTTCTGAGCATTCTGAATAATAGATCCTATAACTGTATAAATAAATGGAATAGATTGGAGACTTTTATAACCACAATCAAACTGAATGACTTTGGAAAGGAGGTGAATTAAAGATCTTTCTGTTAAAGTACCAGTATCACTGAAAAGGTAAAGGTATGTCTATGTATTTGCACACATGTACGGTTACACTTCACTGGTACAAACCATGTTTTCTTCTATAGTTTAAAAATATAAATAAGCTGCCATGTAACTGTAGTGGCAGTCATCCAAATTTAAGAGGCTAATAGGGCACAGGTTTGCATAGAAGATAACAGATACAATGGGTTTATTTCTTAACAGTGACATAAATATGGTCAAATGTCATTCATGGATTTCCACAGAAACAGATAGATTATCCATTCTTCATACCACAGAAGAACTAAACTGTGCCACCCCCTTAAACCCCCCCCAAAAAAAACAGCAGAATAAATTGAGCACAGTCGATACACGCCTGCATGAAAGAATCCAGCAATCCTCCCACATAAAGTAATAACGCTTAGAATTACAGTGGCAGTTTTCTCCCAAAAGCAGTTAGGTTTGTAAACAAAGTAGGATAAATATCCTGTATTTTCAACACAAGTAGGCATATCTTCCAGCTCTCCTATTTTTCTAAATTGTTTAATTGGATGGGGCTTCTCAGAAAATTAACAGGTTAAAGGTACTGTAAACCCCAACATTCTTGCTTCATTCCAATTCCATTTTACTTTGTTAACTTTTAAACACTAAATTCAAATGTTCAGTGATTTTAAAGCTATTTGTAAAGGTTTGCTCTGTATTTAAAGGACATGTAAAGCCTACATTTTCCTACCATGTATAAGTTGGCATATCTTCCCCACACAAGCGACATGATTTGTACCCCCTCCATTTGCCAGCACCATTACATTTTCCTAGAACAAATAGCAGCTTTCACCCAGCGGCCATTTTCCTTCTGACAGATCATCAGTAACATTGACATCTGCAAACAGGACATGTATGCTGTAAAGTTCATGCAATGCAGAATGCTGGTTTACCCAGGCACATACATACATTCTGCTGGGGTTGAGCACTGTAATGGTTACTCTGAGCTCAGGAGAGGTGGTTAGGAGGAAGCAAAATAGGATCAGACAGCTAGAGTTTCTATGGGAACCAGCAATGTGTTTAGTGATCTAAGGTGGGAAGAACTGAGCATGCTCATAAGCCAACAGCCTAAGGAAATTCCTGAGGGAGGGGGGCAGTGGACTAGAGGAGCAGAAGGATTTCTAAGTGATTAATGGGATGCTGCAGCCTTAATATAAGCCTTTTAACAACCAGAGTGGCAGTTATCTAAAGATTTCAAAGAGGCTGTTTACTGATTACATTTTTGTGAAGGGGGTTTACAATTTGCAAGGCCACCATGAAGAATCTTGGATCAACTGCAGAACAGTACAGTTTTCTAGGGGGGGGGGTTGGGGAAAAGGAGCATCAGATTTAGGAGCAGTAACCGATTGTTTCAGAGCTCTTATTGGCAGTGAGGGTTTCTGTCAATAAAAGCCAAAAACTATGCCGATGGCAGATTATTCTAAACCAAATATTGGTTTCATGGCTAACACTACAGAAAACAGAAAAGGTCACAAATAACTGTGCCCAAGTAATAACAAATAATACCTATGAACACTAATGGCATATGTAACTTTTATGGCAAACCCATGGGGTAGTTATGAAAAGTGCGTATTGAATTACATTAACCTACCCACCATGCATTTTCATCCATTTATTGTTTTGCAGTACAATAGTCAATAGATGGTGTTCTAAAATTAGCAACATAGCTACCTTATCATTATAAAACAGTTTACATGCACTGGATATCTATATCTATGACACACAATTATTAAGTCATCAATATACAGAAGACAAAAGGAAGAAACAGAAAATATTCACTTAAATGCTTGCTTCCTTGCTTAAAAGCTACAAAGCATATTTAACAGAACAATCCCAGACAACACAGGCCTCATTATATAATTTAAGTGCAAAACGTTTCCACTTGCATCTAGGTTAATAGAACATATAATATTGCCATGGTAACAGAAACCACTGCCACATTACTAAGACTATCTGTTAGAATGCTGTTTTATCAACCAAATAAGAAGTAACTCAGAAAACAGTTGATTTTTTTTTGGTCTGCTTAATATATTTGTCACCCTTAAGAAAATAGGCTCAACCACTTACCCTGATCCAGGGCAGTTTTGGACACAATTGCCCTGTTTTTTTCACATAATTTTAGATCCTAGACACATAAATTCTTGCCATTGCACACAAAATGTGGAAACTGGATCAGACAATTGTGCTGACACAAAACAACGATTTGTCAAAACAGATGCGACTGACGAGTGCTTCGGCGCACACTGGACACTGATTACTTACCTGTAAAAATATGAGCACCCTCTAACTGTGTTGTGAGTGAAATGTTCTTGACTTTTTTCATTTCCATAGTCTTCTAGTGGATCTGACCACAAAATGTCACACATAGGTCCGTATGCAGGGGGCTCTTTAAACCGATCTAACTAAGAAAAACAACAAAATACAGTAATGAATGGCATTGTCTCAATATCTAAGTAACAGACTGTAGTATTTTAACATCCTTTAAAATAATATGGTTCCATCACCTCTATTAGAAATAAATACTTTATATGGCCATGGGACTACTCTGCGGCATATAATAACCCTATGATTTAGGCCTGAGGTGCATTATTCTCTAAATATTTTAAGGAGTTACAAGTCTACACTTCAAAATACTCTTTCACATTCTTTTTCATTATAAATGAGAAATGTTTGCCAAGGTGTAACCCAAAGCAACCAATAAGATGTTTGCTTTTAAATGGGTAAACAGTAAATGCTACTGCTAATTAGTTGCTATTGGTGACTAGATTGCTAACAAACTTTGTTACATTTTGTAACATACTCCATTTACGTTTTTTAAATGGTTTTTATTATTTTACTGATCAAATACAAATTCCCAACTCCTTGCTACTATGCAACTACTGTGCAAGCTTTGCCTGTTTTTTTCTATCGTAACCCAAAATCTACACTCTACACCCACCATAGAACGGCCACAAGTCTGTATTTTGCATAATTTAGCTAGTTGGGCATTTGCCAGTGTCATTGCTTGCCTCAATGGACAGACGGTACAAACAGTGAATTGTGTTCTTTGCTCTGCTTAGTTTTTTGCCCACTATTTTTCAATTCCTTATTTTGTAGGCCTGCCATGATATTCAATTAAAAAGAAAAAAAAACAGAAACCTTTTATTATAAAGAAAATGCACTCACAGAGTCATCTTTAAATGTATATCATAAAATATGCAATACTAAGTTATTTTAGACTTTTTTATTCATGGAATGGTAACAGAGTTACACTGGCAAGAAATGTTTGTTGATAAATATGCAGACAGTATACAAAATTGCAAGGGGCGGGCTCATTAGACTAACAAGTGCTCATATAAAAACAAAGAGTTAATTATCCTCACTAAATCTAAAATTAAGTATTTATTACCAGTTTAAAAACAACAATATTTTACTGCTGCACAATTTTGAGATGGGCAATTACCTAAATGAAAAGTGTTCAGTTTCTATAATGAAATCAAACACTTTGCATTTGAAGTTGCTGTGCACCACTTCAAAGAAAACATATTTTTCAGCTTCTCTCTTTCACCACCACCATGTTGGCTACCCACAAACACAGGTGCATGCCTGGCTGTGTTATGATGTGAATTTTCAGGTTCATAACTGGACCCTCTTGCCAACATCTGACCAATACTTTCTGTTCTGGCGAGCTTGTTTCATTTTCCATAGGATTGAAGAGAATTTTTCCACTACAGAAATATCATTCCTACCTTATAGTAGCTTCTCAAAGAATGGTATGTTTGGCATTGAGTGGAACTGGATTGAAGAGTTGAGGTGCTTTCTTATAACTTTTTCATTATTCCTTCCCCTTGGTGTAGCTTACAACCAAGGTCCCTTACCATATACATACAGTAGGGTACCTGTAGGAAGAAACTCATAGCACAAGCACCAGCAGAACATAGCTGATTTAGACTATATTTCTTTGTGAGTTTGATCAATTATCTCACCTTGGAAAACTGTTTCAACATTCTATCTTTAAATCTAGATGTATTTCAGGTATTCTGTCCAGACTGAAATATTAGCTGCTGATGCACCTTGCCAGAAAATGCATGGGACATCAGCAGATGGGGAAATGGTAAGCCAAATCTCCTTTTAATTCCCTTTTAAAATAAAGACTTAAATCAAACTAAAAGTGTAAACAATTTTGTAGACTTCTATCTCCAAAAAACTGCAAAAACAAACATCTCCTTGGGTTCATGAATAATATTCTGTTATGTTAAGCAAATTAGATTCCCAAGTTCTAGAGACTTGTCATATGATTTTAATTTTTGGGATGTGTCGTTCTCAAAACGTAGGGAAACAAGAGCTTAAAGAAGATAAATACTTCACAACAGATGACCAACATTAAGGGGCAAATTTACTATTATTCCCCATAATAAGCCCGACCAAATTCAATATTTCGATTAGCATTAGATCATCAAATGCTAATCGAATAGTTTTAGGCTACCTTTTATTCGATATTTGATCATTCGACTATCGAATTAAAAGTTATTCGATCAGTCGAACAATTTATTCAATCAGTCGAATAAATCATTCGAATATTTCGTACGATTCGAACGATCGAAGACTTTGATCGTTCGAATCCTATTCGATCATGACTTAGACTCAGAAGCCTATGGGAGGGTTCCCATGGGCTTCTATTGCAATTCGGTAGGTCCAATCTGGCAAATCTGATTTTATCATTCAAATCTATTCGACCATTCACTATTCGATGATGCCTAATTTGCATATTCAACCAATCGAATAGATCCTACGATCAAATATTCCATTGGATTCAATCGAATTCGATTTTATTCACATGAATACATGTGAATTTTGTAAATCGGCCCCTTAGAATGTTATGAGCATATTTAACTATGAAGAATTATGAAGAAAAAGTATTTCATTCTCCTAATTCTAAAAATTGTGTGTGTCATATTTCCTTATCAGACCAAAAAAGGTTATCATTTTAAAATTACCTCCTGTTTTTAATATACTGAGGCCCATTTAGCAAAGGTCCAATTGCAAATTCATCAGAGTTTTTTAAAATTCGAATATACACAATTTGACTGTTCGAAAAAATTTGAATTGCTAATTTACGATTGAATGGCTCCGACTTGAAAATCGTATTCAATTCGTATTCACATCAAAAAAATTTCTTGAAAAAAACTCGAATGTCAGGAAGGCTATTAACATTGCCAAATGGCTCAATGGACCTCTGCCATTGACTTGTAAATTAACTCGGCAGTTTTTAGGTGGTAAATATTTTAATTAGGACTCCATGGTCGAATAAGAACTTTCCATGGTCGGGGAGAGTATATCTCACTTTCGAATAGGGGGATTAAAATTCGAATGTGTGAATTTTTTAACACAAAAATTTTAATTCAAATTGACTATTCCACCCTTGATAAATCTGTCCCACTATGTTACAAAAAAAAAAAAATCATGTTTTACATAGATATATTCCAAGGGGTCTGACAAAGCAACATAATCTCAAACACTTAGTCATGAAGAATTTAAAGGCTAATAACAGACAACATTTTTGCTATGAAGTTTTATTCCAGATCAAGACTTACTTTTCTAATGTCATCTAAAGTGTTGATCTCTGGAGATAAGCCACCGTGCACACAAAGGAATTGTTGATTCATCAATGCAGCCAAGGGAAGGCAGTCAAAGGCATCCATGCAGGCATCATATATTCTTTCTGAATACTTTATTTTACCTTTTAAAAAGAAAAAGAAGCTAAATACAGGCGTAATGTATTTTTTTTACATTGTAAATATATTTGTTTAAGGTATAACATAAAAGGCATTTTAGGAGTCCTATCTACTCATTTAATAATCTATTAGTTAGAATAGATTTTGAACCCCTCTAAAAATAAAATTTCCTTTTTTTTGCATTCCTCTGGATGGATAAGTCAAGCTTAAACGTAGGGATACACCAAGTTCGGGATTCGGCCAGGATTCAGCCTCATTCAGCAGGATTCGGATATGGCCAAATCCTTCCGCCCAGTAGAACAGAATCCTAATTTGCACATGCAAATGAGGGGCAGGGAGGGAAATCACATGACTTTTTGTCACAAAACAAGGATGTAAAAATGTTCCCCTTCCCACCCCTAATTTGCTTATGAAATTACTATTGGATTCGGTTCGGTATTCAGCCAAATCTTTCATGAAGAATTCAGGAGGTTCACCAGAATCAAAAATAGTGGATTCAGTGCATCCCTACTTAAAAGGGAGGTTCACCTTTTGGACAATAAAGCTAATTTTACAGTCCATGTCATAAAAATGTTTTTGCAATTTAGATTTATTACTTAAAATGTTTGTTTCCAGATACATAACATAGAAGTGGATCATCTCTGCACAAACTCTCTCAGTTCCCTTCTCTGTTAAGTGATTGTGGGACACGCTTTGTGTAAGAGTTGCAGGCTGCCAAATAAGGAAGTTCACAACTGAATCTGCACATGCTCTCTCTCCTGCTTTATTTGCATTTCTTCAATTCCATTGGCTGGCAAGATTCAGCTAAATGGATCAAAGATATGGAAATTAAGCAGAAGAGAGAGAGAAAATGCGCCGAATCAGTCATGAACTTCCATATTTGGCAGTCTGCATCTCTTACATAGAGTGTGTCCCATGACCACTTAACAGAGGAGAGAACTGAGAGAGTTTGTGTAGAGGTGATCCATAGCTTCTGTGCTATGCATCTCTGAAAGTACAAAAGATAAAGTTTTTTTATTACATGGGCTGTTAAATTAGCTCCATTATCCAAAAGGTGAACCTCCTCTTTAAAGCGTTTTGTCCAACCTTTAACTGTGTTAACATAAATGCAAATTTCTAGCAAGATTATTTCTTGTTGTTGCTAGAATCCCAGTGGCATCAAACCTGTAGCCTTCTAGTTAACAGACAAACCCCATGTCTCACTGATTCAAGAGGATGCTAGAAAAACACAATTTGTGTTTTATTAAATAAAATAAATAAAAGCATGTTCAATTGTTCTAAATTTATATTTGCATCCCTGTGACAAGGAAATTGAAACCTCACGGTCTTATGTCATTATTATTTACCACGTTGTCATGGCAGTTTTTCCATAAATAAGAGCAAACCTTTCACAATATTTGCCATTTACCTTGGAGTATTAAAACACAATAAAAAAAAACACTGATCGAAGCTTTAACATTTGAAATGCGGATTTATTTATCTTCTGAAAAAGTAACAAGCTATAGTACATACGTACAGTAGATATATTGAATGCAAGCATCTGTGAAGCCAATGTAAAACAACTATAATAAAGTTTATATAATATTTTAGAACTAAATTATCAGCTGTGTGTGACAATGTCTATAATATACACACTGGTATGCAACAGGTATAGGATCCCTGCACTAAGTTCTTTACCTAGCCTGGATTTCATGCATTATTTAACCTTTTATGTCCGGTACTCACGGATATACTGTATATAGAACTGAAAGAATGTGGCATACTTACATTCTTGTTTGAAGGTAAAATACTCCGTAAGATGTCTACATTCATGGTTCCCACGTAGCAAAAACAGAGTTTTGGGATACAGAATTTTCAAGGCCCACAAGTACAGAACACACTGAAAGAGAATACTGTGGGATTAATGCAAGATCACAAATTCCTTTCAATATTAAGGCTAACTAAACATTGCAAAAATGTCAGACTTTCTTCCCCACATAAAACCATTTAGACTGATCTATCTGTATTTTAAAACATAGATGTACGGCTTATGCCATGCAAATCAATAAAATTTTGTGTGAAGCCTCTCACAGAGCCTTCAATGGATGTTCCTGGCATCACTACTATTCCTCTCCCCGTTACAGATTCTTCTCTGATGTGTTAGTCATCCATCCTCACCCCATAATATCTGGGCTCTTGCTCAGCCACTTGCCTCTTACTCTACCCTTCCTCACCTCTCACAGCCGTTTTCTAAATCTACCTGTGGTTTTTTGCCAATAACTAGGTTTTATCATTTTTTTTAAAGAAAAATATTGTTAGCAATTTAAGGTGTTGGGTTAGTGATATAAAGCTTGGGGGTGAATTGGTGCATGGCCTGGCTGATTGGCAGGGATCTGGATGGGCTAAGAGAGCCTTTGAGTTAACTTTTAGCATGATGTATAGTGTGATATTGAGACTTTTTGTAATTTGTTTTTTATGGATTTTGAGTTATTTAGATTATTATTCAGCAGCTCTTCAGTTTGTGATTTCAGCAACCTGGTTGCTAGGGTTCAAATTACCCCAGCAACCACGCATAGATTTGAATAAGAGACTGAAATACGGAGAGGACACAAACCGAGAAATGCAATGCATTTCTAAAATACATGTAGCCTTACAGAACATTTGTTTTGTAAAGGGAATCAGTGACCCCTACTTTTAAAGTTGGATAGAATCAGAAGAATAAAGCAAATAATTAAAAAAAAATGACCAATGGAAATGTTGCTTATAGTTGGCCATTCTATAACACACTTAGGGGCACATTTACTAAGAGTCGAAGTGAATATTAGAATAAAATTCGAATTTAAAAAAATTGAATTTCAAAGCAATTTTGGGCTACTTCGACTATCGAATAGCCCAAAATACGATTTGAAAAAAATTGAAAATTCGAATTTCGAAGTTACACAAGCCTCATTTTTCTTCTACAGTCAAGGAAAGCCCTTTATATGAAAACAGTTTTTCAACACAAAAACATTTCAAACTTACTTCAATACTGAAGTATCCTCTATCAACGTAGTCTCCTAAAAAAAGGTAACGTGTGTTGGCAGGCGATCCTCCCACTTCAAATAACTTCATCAGGTCAAAGAACTGTCCATGAATATCCCCACACACTGTAAAAAAACACAACAGAAATATTTTGTACAAACGAGATCATTGGTTTTAAGGAATAAACTGATTAGAAATATTTAAGCTAGAATAATACTGCACCTGTTTATATGCAGGATCATTGTGATCATGGGTGCATGGTTATTTGAGAAATTGAACCACCCACAGCCTAGAAAAAGCATTCCCCCTTCTTCAAAGTTTCATGTTTTATTCTCATAGTAGGTCTCTATCTAATTATGGAAAATAATTGGTTGGACTGGTGATAATTTCAGCTTGTCGTATTAAAGGAGGTGTATATTTATGGTAGACTTATACTTATGGTAGAGTCAGAGTTTTGCACTTGCAACCATATGCATATAACATACGTGTTTGGTTTTTTCATATTTAATACAGGACATCCCATTATAAATACAATACTACTATTCTTTCTAGTGAACAGTTGATTACAAAATGAAGGTCAAAGTATATTTGACAGAATAAGAGAACTTTATAACTATTTGGGAAAATATGCAGATTATCAGAATTCCGAGAAATTATTATTTTTGATGCATTTGTTTTTCATCACAGAACTACAGCCAGACTGGATGATGAACGCTATAATTATATATATAATTATAATATATAATACCGTTATAATTCTTGCACAACAGGTCAGTGATTTTCACACTTACTAGGTGGTTAAAGGGGAATTCAACCCCTCCAGCACTGAATCCCCCCCCCCTGTAAGCCCCCCTCCCGGCCTACTTCTCCCCCGGGCAAATGCAAATTTGAATTTTCAAATGTTTTTGAAGACCACGTCGACCAGTGAATTTTGTAAATTCAATCGAATCGAATGATTTGAATGATTTGAATAAAATTTCATTAGACTATTCGACTGTTGAAGTACTTTCCCTTTAAATTTTTATTTGACCACCTAGCTCACCAGATCAAAGCTACCGAATTGGGTTTCATTATTTTTGATCGAATAAAAAAAGATTAGATCGATCAAAAAAATCGTTCGAACCAATCTATTCGAACGTTTTATCGATCAATTGAATTTTTCCTATTGGATCGTTCGACCAATCGAATTGCGGTAAAATCCTTCCAATTCGATAGTCGAATTCAAAGGATTTTACTTCCCTACCTATTCACATGGTCGAATTTCAAATTTTTTTCAATTAGAAATTCGACCAATAGTAAATCTGCCCCTTAATCCATTTCGCAAGGGTTTGGCAGCCATATTGAGAATATGCAGCATATTTCAGTGTATTTTCAAACCTGCAGATCCCATAGAGTTCAATAATATGGTGTTTCCTTGGCGTATTGGTGCTTCTGATAAAAACGCAAATAATGGTGTTGAGTGGCAGATGTTGGCTCACAAGTGCCCCGTGAGAACCGCTATAGTGCATTTTCTATTACTTTCAATAGGGCTTAATTTTGTTGCTTTTTACGCTTGGCTATACATTTCTAAAGATGCAGCGGAAAAACGGCACATGGCCTCACCCTATATCTCAACTTTTTTTCCAACCAGCACCCTCAGGCCTTGGGTTTTTATTTGGTCACGGAAAGCCTTCATAATTTATAATCTCCATATATTTTACAATAGGGAGTACTTTAATCACTATAAAAACACTGATTAGACAACTTCTTAATTATCAATATGATATTCTGTCCAAAAGACTTTTTGATAAGATGTAAAGCACAAAGTAAAGACTTGCATTTGCTCCAGTGCACACATAAAATCAGCCAATTCCTTTTCTGATGAAGAACTTGTGCCTAGATCAGCTTGGTTTGGAAGTCAAAGCAATTTTGCGGTTGCTCACTTTTTATATATTATTATATATTGTCTAGTCATGCAGTAACATAATGTACTATGTATAATATAATATATAGTGTACAGAACATGGTCTAACAATTTCAGTACAAGGTAAAAAGTGAGGTCTCTCTGAATTTCATCCTGAGCTGAAGTTGTTATACTACTAGTCTACCGACTATTGCTGCTTGGGGTAACCCTAGCATTAACTAAGTTTAATGAATGTGTTCACCCATTGTCTCTCTTTCACCACAATAAAATTAATATAAAGTATGTGAGTTTACCAACATAAGCTATAATTATTAATGCTCAAAAAATGAGCAGTTCTCAGATAATACAGAAAATATAACCAATTTTGAAAGAGCAGCTGCAGCTAGTAACAGTGTAAGCCTTGCACACATGCCATAATTACAATTACACATGCCATTTCTCACAATTCCTAAACAAACAGCAAGCATCTTTTAAATGTAACGATTATAAATACACATATGGGATCCCTTATAAGGAAACCTGTTGACCAGAAAGCAGAATGAAGGCCATCTGCTTTAGATGATGTAATAATAAAACAATGCCTTCATGGTAACTAAGCTGCATTATTCTATATTGTTGGCAAAGTAATCCTAAATTTATTATTTAACTATTTTTTATTCAGACTTAAGGTATGGTGATCCAAATTACCAAAAGATTTGGTTATTAGTATATAAACTTGAAATATACACTGTGCTCTAACAGTAAAAACCAAGAGGCAATGCTAAGTAAAATGTTCTTTAATCTGCTAATAATGTTACATAGTTTCACCCTATGCAGTACATAAAGGACAAGTCATCCCCAAAATAAAAAATTGCCTAATAAAAGAAAACTTTCCAATATACAATTATTACAAATTTTCAGTGCTTTTAAAGTTATTTGTAAAAATAATTGCTATTGACAGCAGAATTTGTTTAACCCCTAGTAACAAACAATTCAGCAAACACAGGTCTGTTAATAATCTGCATTGTCTGCACTGCACTGTATGAACAGTCTGAGCCATCAGGGCACAGAATAGAAAGGGACGGGTCTTGTACTTGATCCAAACAAAGATACCAGCCTTTTGGGTGTATTTAATGTTTAAATGATTTTCTAGGATAGTTAAGGTATGAAGATCCGAATTATGGAAAGATCTGTTATCTGGAAACCCCCAGGTGCCATACCTGTATATGGCACTAAAAGAAAGTAACTAGCATTGAACCTGATCAACTTATGCCACAGCCATAGTCGCTGTTTTGAAATCTGACATGGGCAAGCCATTTTGTCAATTTCCCAGCTGCCCCTGGTCATGTGACTTGTGCCAGCACTTTAGGAGGGAACTGGTTTCTGGCAGGCTGTTTTTCCTTTTCAATGTAACTGAATAGTATGCAGTGGGATATAGGTTTTTACTATTGAGTGCTGTTCTTAAATTTACCAGGCAGCTGTTATCTTGTGTTAGGGAGCTGTTATCTGGTTACCTTCCCATTGTTCTGTTGTTAGGCTGCTGGGTGGGGGAAAGGGAGGGGGTAATATCACTCCAACTTGCAGTACAGCAGTAAAGAGTGATTGAAGTTTATCAGAGCACAAGTCACATGACTTTGGGCAGCTGGGAAATTGACAATATGTCTAGCCCCTTGTCAGATTTCAAAATGAAAAATAAAAAAAATCTGTTTCCTCTTTTGAGAAATGGATTTCAATGCAGAATTCTTCTGGAACAGCAATATTAACTGATGCATTTTGAAAAAAAAAAAGAATATGTTTAAACCCACACATAAACCAATACACTGACTCTGCAGGCGATGAGTCTGGAGTATTTATCAGCTTGTCTATAACCAGTGGACCCAAATAAACAAGCTAAGACCACGGACTGACGTCGTAAAGCAATCAGATCAGGACCACTTCACACAAAAGTGCCTGCAATTTGCAAAAATGAAATTATTATATGCTGAAAATATTTTATTTAGAATATTTACAAAATGTATCCTTTTTCACAAAAATTATGGGAATATTGGTGCTTCTCAAGAGAATTTAAATACCTTGGCTTGCTAACAGTAAAAATGACTGATGAAGCAGCATGATAAGCAGCTAATGTTCTTGTTCATGTTTCAGCTTTTATCAGCATGGAAGATTCATCTCTCTCGTCAGACAAGGTATTTCCTGAGAATTTCTCTGTTCCAAGTAACCTATATCCTCTGCCAATTTAGGTTCCCCAAAGGTACAAAACAAAATACTACAGTCATGGAAGGGTATCTGGCCTTCTAACCACATGTATAGACAGACCGTAAATAAAAATGTGCCTAATAAATGATAACATAATTCTAAGCAACTTTCCATTATACGTTTATTAAAAATTTAAAGTGCTTTTAAAGTTATTTGTAAAAACATTTGCTACTTGTTGCAAAAGTCTTAGTTCCCCAGAAAAGCCAAGACTCTTAATCAGCTGCCTTGTCTTGTATCAACAGTGTTGTCAGCGGATGTCAGTGGACAGGGCATGATGTAACAGCCTGGGATTGGTACATTCTGTGGGGTATATTGTCAGAGTTTTGTCCTTGTTTTTTAAAACACTGAAAAACATGCAACCTCTAAAGGCATAGCATGAATTCTAGTAACAGTATGAAACACACAGATACAGAACAATATGTTGACTGGGCTACCCATTATTACAGTGTGCAGTGTCGGACTGGCCCACCGGGATACCAGGAAAACTCCCGGTGGGCCAAGGTGTCAGTGGGCCCTCATGCTGCTAAACTTTTGGCCTATTTCATGGCCATTTCCTATTTATATGAGAACAAAGAGGCTAAATAGATGGAATAAATGATTAAAGTATGTAAAGAAAACAAACTAGGAGAATAGAGGTTGATTGAGGAGATGAAGAATATTAGTACTGAGAGTGGGCCCCTGGTCTAAGGTTTTATGGTGGGCCCCTGGTGTCCCAGTCCGACACTGACAGTGTATGTCCTGCCTCCCACATGAAACATAGCTTAGTCGGATCAAACCACTGCCTGAACATGTCCTAAAATATCCCTATGGAGATCAGCAAAAAATAGAAACGAATGTGCAAAAACAAGAATAAAAATGAGAATTCTGAAATGTAATATATTTAAAGTTTCGAAAAAAACTAAATTTGTTTTTAGAGTTTAGTTCTCCTTCCAAAAAAATCTACTAAGAATGATAAATTCATGCTAGTACTCACAGGATGTATAAAGCATCCACTTTCAAAGTCATCTAAGCACTTTGTTCCTAATTTGAGAATATATTACACATCCAGCTAAGCTTTTTTAAAACTCTGGTCATCAACAGGCATGAGCAAAAATGCATACAAATGAATAGATAAACACCACCATGCTAAGCATCAAAATAAAAATATTTTAATTTAGGCATGTTTAGTATGAAGCCCAAAACTGCACCAAAGAAGAAAAATTATTCATTTTCATCCCTTGAGTTTATGCCCTTTTTATGCAAGACAACTTTATTTGCTTTAGTAGCCACAAAATGAGACTGCCTGGAATTAGGTAACTTGTTATCTACTAAACTCCCAACATGCTGCCATTTAGTGTATAACTTGCATTTATATTATTTCCGCCAATGTGCATAACCTTGCATTTATCAATATTGAACCTCATTTTCCGGTTTGCTGCCCAGTTTTCCAATTTTGGAAAATCACTCTGCAAAATGGCAGCATCTTGCATGGAAATTCTAGTTTTGCACAATTTAGTTCCCACCTCCAGGTTATTAATAAACATGTTGAAAAGCAAATGACCGAGTACAGACCCCTGCGGTACTCCATTAACAATACTTGTCCAATTACAAAATGTTTCATTTACCACCACTCTGTACCACTTTGTAATACTTTGTAATCAATCATTTAGCCAGTTCTCTAGTGAAAAACGATCAACATGACCTATAGGCAAATTTTAATGTAGATTAATATTGTGAAAATAAATTTTGACAGTATCACTTTATTTTAACCAGTAACCTTCTTTGTAGTACTGTTTCAAATACTTTAGAAAATTCTAAGTATATCACATCCACTGCCATCCCAGAGACCAGGTCCCTGCTAACCTTCTCATAAAGAGAAGTTAAATTAGTTTGGCAACATACGTATATTACACATAAAACAATGCCAACACAAACTCATAGGGGGGAATTCACAAAAGTGGGGATAGCCCATTTTTGGCGTAAAAGTGGTGGTAAACTGGAGTAAAATACTTTTTCCAAATTAACAAAAAGAAACCCGCCTAAATTCAGACTCAACCGCCACTTTTCATATTTTAGTGAAAGAACAACAGTTTACAGACACTTTTATGAATTTGTCTTTCAAAATGGCGCAAAAACTACATTTTAAACATTTTCTCCCGACATTTTAAACATGAAGTAAAGCTTAGTATAACTCTTCCCCATGTATCAGATCAATTATAACAAATTTGCTCTGCTCTGATTTATCCAATTTTCATTCAGACTTCTTGTAGGTGACCCATTGGAGAAGTATTAGCATATTAATAGGAATTATTAGTATTATTATCTGCAATGAAATCAACTGGCGGCACCACATTAGCAATTCGCTAATATCTTGGCACCATGCCAGGCCTCCACGAATCCTGAAAAATTAAGTAGAAAGATTTGGCAATCACAGAGCTTAACACGTTAAGTACCCTGGGATGAGTACCAACCAACCAGTCCAAGACCTTTATTCTAGTCTCTTTTGAATTTCCTCCTGTATGAACCATGCATCATTTGTTCTTTTACTAGAACTGAGACTATTAAGAAGGAAACCTTCATTAGTTGGTTCCACATTTGTGTAGACAGACGAAAAATAATGTTCAAAGGATCTGCTTTTTCTCTGTTCTCATCACTTTACTGACCTCCGTGCTGAAGTTAACGGTCCCACCCCATCCTGATTACCTTTTTTACTATTTACATATTTAAAAAATAATTTTGGATTATTTTTACACCTTGCTGCAATACCATTTTCCATCTCAATTTTAGCTTGCATGCTTTATTGGTTTCCTTGTACCTGATAAATGTTTTGGCTGTCCAGTTAACTTGAATGACTTAAAAACACTTATTTTCTTACTCACCTCAACACAAACACTTCTTTCGAACCACAAATGTTTTGCTTTGCAATGAAGCTCCTTGCTTATAGGGGAGAGGAGGAGCATTTTGTCCATCACCGTCCTATTTGTATACATCTATTTACACCATTGAGACTGAAGATTTGCTGTTGAAAGCAAATACATATTCACCAGCAGAGATACTGGGTTAAGGGTTTACATAAATGATATTGTTTTGTTTAAATTTGTTTGTCAGTTATGTCCTACTAATGAGCAAATAACTGTGTTCATACTATATGGGAACTGAGGTCAACCGACTTACTGAAATCAATTCTAAAGCAATGGGAAATAATTGCTCATATTAAAATGTATTTCTTGGTAACACTTACATGACTAATATCTCACAGCTGGCTTAAGTCAGTGTACAGCTGTGCTTTTTGCTGGCACTATATTTGTGTCAGACAAAAGTGATTCCATTGAAAACTCAAGCATTCAGTAATTGTATTACAATGGAAAATAAAGAGGCCACTGATGATCAGTGATGGTCTATTAAGTGCCAAAAGAAAAGATTCTAATGGAAAATACATATTGTGTCCTAATGGAAAAGAAGCCTTATGTTTGATTGCCGTCATCATTAAAAGCAGATAATGCAATTTTAAAATGCTTTTAAAACAAATGGAATGGCCAACAACCACTCGTAATTTGCAAACTCATTGTAAATAGGCTTTCACAAACTTGTTAGACTGTCTGAGGCCAAATTCACTGCTGCAGAGATCATATTATTAATAATAATAATAATAATAATAATAATAAGCTCCAACATATTCCTGAGTGCTGTAAAATAGAAGGATGTTTCTATTAAGCGTACAGATGATATACAAATGCCGAGTGATACAGAAGTGTGACTTGCAGAGGGATGATCAGGGGCTTGATAGAACATGGAGTACATATATATATATATATATATATCAATCACTCCAAATGAAGTTCTCTGTGCAAGGCTGCAACCTTTCTTTTTGTGAATTTATACTTTCTGTATGCCAGTTCTGTACGTCCTGGTTATGCTGTCCTTGGACCAGCGTATTTATGTTGTGCTAGCACCCAAGTTTTGTTGCTAAACATGGTGTGTACCCTTTGGACAATTATATATTAATTACAGTAGCAGAATTATTGCCGGCCATGTGTCTAACCTACCCGTAAGAATGGTTGCAAGGCTCATAGTAAAGATTTATAATACAAATTCAGCTACAAGTGTCCATAGGTTGTAAATAGTCTTTCTGCATCTAGCATTGTGCATTTGTTATGAATGGTACAAGAATCCACCTTTAGCTTTAGTGGCCCTTTATGGATAAGAAAATGAATGAATGAGAGAGAGAACATTCTAATCACACCTACTGTTCTGAAAACAAATGCTTATTTCCCATAAAATGAACTAAAAGCATTCAGATTAAATAGCCATGAAAGATATGCATAAGAAATTGATGCTGCAAACCATAACCAAGTCCTGCTGTATACTCTGCAGATAGCATCCTGCCACTTTTGAAAGTGGTCCTTGGGAGGCAAATGATTACTTTGACTCGAGTCTAAACATTCATCAGTACTGGCAGATAAGGAAACTGCGCTTGTGAGAACAGGCATTGCATCGCAACACAACGTCTTTGTACAAAGTCATGTATTACAGGCACGGGACCTATTGTCCAGAATGTTTTGGACCTGAGGTTTTTTAGATAAGGGTTAAAGATAGATTTCCATAATTTGGATCTCCACATCCAAAAAAAAATCGTGAAAAAGAAAATTTTATATAAGCTTTAGCATACTAATATAAGAAACTTTCTAAATACTATCACTTACAGAGGAACTATCACGAAATTGAAAATGTAATAGAAACTTCATCATACTGAAACTTTGTAAATACAATCAATAAAATATTCTGCCTCATTTCTGAAATAATCAAGTTTATCAAGTTTATGTTTCTCTTCATTCTGTCTTCATGCAGAAGTGGGTGTCAGATATTCGTTGACAATTAGATCCAATATATCTTACGTGGGGATCCTTTCCTAGCAGATGTATTAGAGCTCATTCAAAATAATGGATTCCATTGAACAAAAATAACTGCCTTTTGCACAAAAGTAGTAGAGAGACATGATGTCTGGTGATTTTAATAATGAGTTTGAATCTTCTAGGCAAAAGGAGCCCCCCTATTGAATATCTGTATTCATTCTGTCTTCTTGCAGGAGTTGGTGTCAAACAGCTGCTGATAAAGGGATAGTAATGATATACTTGATTATGTACATCATTAAATGAACACAGTTCAATACTTTATAGCTTGTCAGAGAGATACCTTCATTAAGCAATCAGTTTACTATGGTGCACCTAGCTATATAAAAATAAACTACATTATCTAAAACCTAATGGGAGTGACAGTCACAAGAAGAATGAATTATGGTTTCAAAAGAGGTTGTCATTCCCCTGAATTGTTTTCAATAACTACTGAAGACGATTGACGGTGTATGCTGTAGTCCATAGCTGGTCTCATGATCTCTTCCATGGAAATAATTAACGCATAGACCACATATTGGTTTGAGTAGACCCTAGTTTAGGTGATACACAAGGGGTGAGACGAGTTGGAATCCCTTCCCTGATGCCGCAATTTACTGTTTTCATGTGTATAACCCTCTGTCCCGATATATTTTTTATGCTAATGCTTTCTATGGAATTGTGATACAAACATTGTCATTGTTAAAATTAGTGCACTCAACTGTGTCCCAGGCCATCTGAAAGGGCAGTTCAATGACCAGAGAGCTTCATTTGTATACATACACAATCCTCACAATAAAATATAATATTTATAGTCATATGAAAAAGTTTGGGAACCCCTCTCAGCCTGCATATTAATTTACTCCATTTTCAACAAGATACCAGTGGTATGTCTTTCATTTCCCAGGAACATCTGAGTACTGGTGTGTTTTCTAGTGAAGCAGTATTCAGCTGTATGAAATTATGTCAAATGTGAAAAACTGGCTGTGCAAAAATGTGGGTACCCTTGTGATTTTGCTAATTTGAATACATGCAACTGCTCAATACGGATTACTGGCAACACCAAATTGGTTGGATTAGCTTGTTAAGCCTTGAACTTCATAGGCCGGTGTGTCCAATCATGAGAAAAGGTACAGTATTTAAGGTGGCCAATTTCAAGCTGTGCATTTGTTTGACTCTCCTCTGAAGAGTGACAGTATAGGATCCTCAAAGCAACTCTCAAAAGATCTGAAAAAAGATTGTTCGGTAGGCTACAAAAGCTATCTCAGAGGTTTAAACAGTCTGTTTCAACTGTAAGGAATGTCATCAGGAAATGGAGGGCCACAGGTACAGTTGCTGTAAAACCCAGGTCTGGTCGGCCAAGAAAAATACAGGACCTGCATATGAGGATTGTGAGAATGGTTACAGACAAACCAAAGATCAGGGACTCGGGTCCTTGTAAAAGTTGAGGGTCGGATAAATTCAACCCAATATCAACAAATTCTTTAGGATAATATTCAAGCATCAGTCACAAAGTAGAAGTTACGCAGGGGTTGGATATTCCAACAAGACAATGACCCTAAACACACTTGGAAATCTACATGTATGCATTTATGCAGAGGGAGAAGTACAATATTCTGGAATGACCTTCGCAGTCCCCTAACTTGAATATCATGGAAAATCTATGGGATGATTTGAAGCAGGCTGTTCATGCTCTACAGCCATTACATTGAACTGGAGAGATTTTGTATGGACGAATGGTCAAAAATACCACCATACAGAATCCAGACACTCATCAAAGGCTAGAGGAGGCATCTAGAGGCTGTAAAATTTGCAAAAGGTGGCTCAACTAAGTACTGATTTAATATCTCTGTTGCGGTACCCAAATATATGCACCTGTCTAGTTTTGTTATGATGCATATTGCATATTTTCTGTTAATCCAATAAACGTCACGGCTGAAATACAACTGTTTCCATAAGGCATGTTATATATTAAAATGAAGTTGCTACTCTGAAAGCTTAGTCAATGATAAACTAAATTCCAAAGAATTAAGAGGGGCTTCCAAACTTTTTCATATGACTGTATACTATAGGTTTATGGGTTTGTGGGCATTTAGTGCAGATTCTTTTTTTCTTATTTTATGTATTGGCTTTTCCTGTTTAGAATACTATTAGGGGGCTGTATGTACTTTAATCTGTACTAACTGTATATTCTTTTCGGGCTCCACTGTGTTAACCAGGTCATTGGTTCCACCATATTCTGGTACACCACAGGCAGCCTTTTAGAAACCACTGTGCTAAATATTGGCAGTCATTTTCAATAATTGGGTGTGTAAAACAGTGAAGTAGTTGTGAGATACAGTGTGTTCTTACAGTTGGCCCTCTATGGAAGTCAACATTTCTTTTCTCAAATCGCTATTGCTTCCTACTAGTTCAGATGCGTACTACAGCAGACACAAGCATTATGTTGGGTTTGCTCAGGGAGTGAGCAAGTGATCCAAACAGACAATATCAGGGTCTCCCATGTTCTTCATTAATAGGAATAGTATAGGCTGTCTCCTTCTGAGGTTTTCAACTAAATATCCCAGGAGAGCACAAAATAATAAGGCTTGGCAAGGCCAGAATCAGCCACATTCGCATAATAAAGTTTTTGAGTGTGCTCATGCATAATGGACACTGCATTAGCCCTCAAACAAATAATGCAGCAATATGCAGTCATCACTACAGAGAAAAGTGGAAAAGAGTGATTTATTTGCATACAAAGGCAAATGGGAGATGCAATATTTTACAGTAACATTTTCTTTTCAGGAAAAATGTAGCAAATTGTCAACTGCTTCTGTAGCTCCAAAACACAGTAAAAGTTTGTTTCCAGATTACAGTTGCTCATGTGCATTATAGATAATTTTGATTATCTATAACGCACATGAGCAATTATAATCAGGAAACATACTTTAACTGTGTTTTGGAGCTACAGTTGTGCTCATAAGTTTACATACCCTGGCAGAATGTATGATTTCTTAACCATTTTTCAGAGAATATGAATGATATCACCAGGGACGATCAGTCCTATTTCGCCACTTGATGTAGCCTTCAATATGCTGTCCCCCACCCCCTTCCCCACGGTGCTCACTTTTTCAGCACTGAACGGGGGTAGGGGGGTCCATGGCGTTAGTGTAGAGTGCGCAACTGAATTGGAAATTCTGCTCTTAGTTACCAGGAGCGGCATTTTTACTGCCTCTGGTAACCAGGGGGGCGCTGCTGCCTGAGGCGAGTGCCTCAACTCGCCTCATTGGTGGAGCGCACCTGGATAACACAAAAACTTTTCTTTCACTTCTTTCATTACTACATAAACTACCCAAATGACCCTGATCAAAAATTGACATACCCCAGTTCTTAATACCGTGTATTGCCCCCTTTAACATCAATTGAAGTATTTTGTGGTAGTTGTGGATGAGGCTCTCCGAAACCTGTCGATTCTTCCTGGCAAAGAGCCTCCAGTTCCCTTAAATTCTTGGGCTGTCTTGCATGAACTGCATGTTTGAGGTCTCCCCAGAGTGGCTCAATGATATTGAGGTCAGGAGACTGAGATGGCCACTCCAGAACATTCATTTTATTTTGCTCTAGCCAGTGACAGGTTGACTTGGCCTTGTGTTTTGGATCATTGTCATGTTGAAATGTCCAAGTATGCAGCTACCGGGCTGATGAGGGGTTTAACAGAACCCCTAATTTTCCACTTCCTTATTATAATTTGAACACTGCTAATGCATTCTCAATTCCTTTGATATTTTCGTATATACGTTTCCTGTTTTATAGAGTTCAACTGCCTTTTCCCGCAGATCCTTTGACAATTCCTTTGCTTTCCCCATGACTTAGAAACAAAAAAATCAGTGCAGCACTGGATGAAAGATACAAGGACCTGTCAGGAGCCCAGAAAGTCATTGACCTTTTATAAACACCCACTAATTACAAGCAAACAGAAGATAGTTACCTTTAATAGGCATTCTAACCCTTTTGTGTCAAGTTGTGTGCATGTTATCAGGCCAACTCACCCAGGTATGTAAACTTTAAATAAGTGTAATTTGGGTAGTTTGTGTAGTGATTATGATTCAAAAAGAGTAAACACAGTTGTTTGACAGTAAATGGCTTCAACCAATCACTAACCATGAGTGAAAGAAAAGTTTTTGTGTTATTCATATTCTCCGAAAAATGGTTAAGAAATCATAAATTCTGCTAGGATATGTAAACCTCTGAGCACAACTGTATGTCTACATACCTCCCAACAATTACATTTAGAAAGGGAGATTTTATACACGATGGTAAAAAATGTCAGAATCAGAAAATTAGGTATCTCAGACTTGTCGAGGTCCTGTAAAAATCAATGGGAGAGCACCTATCCCAAATTGAATATATTGTGGTCTTCAGTGGGTTTAGCCCAAAAATCTGACATTTTTGGGAGTTATGGGGAAAAATTATTTTAAAAAGAATAATCGATTCAGGAAAAAAAGCCAAAAAAAACTGTATGATTCGGGTTTTCGCTTGAATTTACTTTTTTTTTTTCACAATTTGATTTATTCAAGTTATATTATTAATATATATATGGACAAATCAGGCATGGGAGTTATTTAAATTGTTTTGTTTTAAAGTAGAACTCCACAAAAATATAGCAACTTTTCAATATACATCAATTTAAAAAAATGCACGACTTTTCATGGTTTTTCTTGGTTTCTGACATTTTCCTAAGTCCAGCCCCCTGCTGATCTTTCTGACTACTTTGGTGAGCTGGCTGACTACTGTTACTTTGTATTAGCAGCCAGCTGTCCTCAGCTTGTATCCTCCAAACCTCACAATTCCCTGCACACATGATTTCTATAAGGAAAGAAACACCACAGTGCAATGTATCGTGGGTTAATTCATTCCTGCATGCTGTCTGTAAGCTGTGGAGAATTTGTTACAACTTGTAACATCAGTGTTTAGTCCCTCTTTCCCGGCCAGGATTTCAACTGATGCAGAAAGAGAAGAACTGTTAAACAGCTGAATTACAGCATTAAAAATGGTGTTTATTCATACTTTTTAAAGAAACAGGTAACTGTTATGGGTATATTAGGGGTTTCTGTATTATGTGGGCCTCTTTATCAAATTTTGGTTTGGAAGCTGGAGTTCCCCTTTAATAAAGAGATAAATTTGGATTTTAGTAAATAACCCCCATTGTGTGTTTATGAATGTTATTGATACCTCAAGCTGTAAACCACTGAAGCAGGAACTCACATGAATGATAAACAATCTCGGCTTATAGCACTGTTCAAACACTACATAAACAAAGGGAAACGGGTATGGCACTTGCTCAGGACCTAGGGTTTTCCAGATAAGGGGTCTTTCCATAATTTGCATCTCCATATCTTAGGAACTGTTTTATTACTACTGAAAAAAATAAATAGTTTTCAAAAGTTGCAGTATTTGATTAAAATTGAGTTTATGGGAGACAACCTTCTCATAATTTCTATTTAACATAATTGTATTATGTCATATTAGTCGGACTGTTGGGACTCCCAAGTCAGACAATTCCCCTAAAGTATATTAATGTGCCAATTATCTGCTAACTATTAAATATCAAATGTGTGCAGCAAGAGGAGACAGCCTCATACCAGCATCCAACAATCAGAGCACTCCCTAGATATTAAATGTTTTGCCTAGGCTTGTCAGGTTCTGTTGTTTTTATCTGACAATGATGGCATAAATTAGGCTGGAGGCAGCTTGTTAAAAAAATAAAAAATAAAAACTTGAGAAAAATGTTTGGTTTGGAATGTAAGAATTATTTTGCAACTCGTTTTCCTGAAGACTTCACAAAAGAAAAAAAAAATGTTTGATGACCTTTTCAAAGCAATGGATCTGTCAAAAAAAAAATAAACAGTAACAAATAGTATGGTTAGAGCCTAATTTAACCATACTGCTGATAATACATTATGACTGCAAAACAGTAAGCAAAGCTGAGCAACCTCATTTTAAACTTTGGCTGCCCAAGAGAGTTTCAAATTTTCCCATAAAAGAGAAAAAATTGCAAAAACAGCTTAATCTACTTGCAGATGGGCTTCAAAACAACAAGACCACTGGGCAACTTTCTTGTCTTTCTTTTTCAACTACCCTGTATTAGTAAAGCCACAACACCTGTGGGGCAAATTACTAGCACCTAAGGTTTTTAAACACCCACAGTTGGCCATAGATATTCATGTTACAAAATGTCTCCTTACTAAAGCTCAGAATATAGAAAACAACAATAAAGCATTTACAATGCCTGTAACAATGAACATGTAATGTAACCTAAAAGAACATTTTTTTTTTTTTTTTTTTTTAAAGCATGGAAAAAAGAAAAAAAAATTGTACTGTTAAAAAAGGGGATAATTATGTGATGAAAGCAGCACATCTAGTAACATATTAGTCAGTTCACACAAACTAAAAAAGCGGTTCAGTGCAAAATATGGTGTAGCATGTTCAGGTTCCTCAAATAGCACCCTGTTAGGAAGAAAAATGCTCTTGTGCAAGTTCCCCTTTAAAGAAACGTTTCACTACTCCAAACAGTGTATACATGCTATTCTGGAAACCTTCACCAGTTTTGGCTATAATCCACAGAATAAGCATTTACGCACATTTGCTGGTCGGTAGCCATTTTGTTTAGTAATATAATCCATAGTGTGTGCGTTTATTTCTTTGGCATTTACTGCAATTTCTGAACTTAATAGTGCCCTAAGTACTACACTTTCTTAGCAAGTTGTTTACATAATTATACTAATTTCACAATAACTAAAATAAATATAAAAAAAATACTCACCTGTAACTGGAGCATCGATGTCCAATAAGTTTTTTTCCTGGCGAAGAATTGAAGCTCCTTCTGTAATTAACCTAAGGGCAACACTTTCTTCAAGTCTCCCTTCTTTCATAAGGTGGGCTTTCAAGACGTCTACTCGAGGTTTGCCGTCATTGTCAAAAACCTCTTTTGCTGTAAGCCTGTGGCTTGGTGGAAATGGAACAGCTATAGGAGAAAGAGAGAACCAAAGTTAATTCAGAAATCTTTCAAATATGAAAGGTGTCTTCAGTTGCATTTATCGATTATGTATATATATACTTTGAGAAAGGCTAATCGCTGAATGAAATATATATATATATACACACACACACACACACACACACACACACACACACACACACAGGTTTTGGCTGTAGCAGAAGTTAGTCTTGCATATTTCTTAACAGGCCTGTTAATCATCTGGCTTCTCAATTGTTTAAGATTTAAGACCCCCACCCCTTGTCTGTTCTTACTGGACACCCTGTTTCCTCTATTCACATGCACTTTTCCACAGGCCTGCATCCTCTATAGTTATACCACTGTACACAGCTATGCTTCATTTTCACAAACCTTGGAAATTTATTAAAGATCGCGTTTTGTTTTCCACGAAAATTCGAGTTTTTAAGGTTATTATTTTGGTAAAAAAAAAACGAATTTTCAAGATTTGTTATAACCCCAACCCTGAAATCGCTCGAATCCGGAAAAAAAAATGATATATTTATATTAAGGTCAAATATACAATATAGAAACTGAAGGTTCCTTTCAGGAAGCATTTTCTGTGGAAATAACGAGCACAAAACAAAAACTATTTAAAAGAAATATATCCGCACAAAGAAGGAGGAGGAAGAAAGAATAAGATCACTCCGTGGTGCTCACTGGTATGACCCCGGGCCGGTGCAGATTTCTGCAGATAGGAGAACTGGCCTGGGGTTTCAGGTCAATACAAACATTTGGCACCCCCAAGTGCACAAAGCCTTTCCTTCTCCTTTAAAAGTAGGGTATACTGCCTTTTTACTGAAAAGAACAAAAAAAAAAACACAATGGTGCAGAATTATAGTGTGTTATGTAAGCATATGCATCATAAACAGAATTCCCCTTTGAAAAGGGACATTTGTGTATTATGTATAGTACAAGTCATATCTTACTGGGAGGCCAAGCTTTATTGCTTCCATTTTGCTTATTGGACAGTTGCAAAGACTTCACATCAAAACAGTCCTTTGGCTTAACTAACTGGTTCATTATCATCGTACCAGCTTCAGAACATTTATGCCTAAAGGCTAGCTATTTAAGTGTCAGGTTACAACTGTGTTATCTAATTGTGTTTTACAGTGAGAGAAATTAAAAATTAATTTGAACAGTGCAAGGAAAAGCCAAACAACACTGGTATAAAAACATGAATTGCTGCACCATTCAAATTTTAATCCACCTAATTCCTAAATGCAATGCTTGTTCACAGATTAGTTAGATATGTCATGTCAGATCAAGATAAAACTTGGCTCTAAAGAGGTGACCTCAGTTAATTGGACTGTCAAGGCACATGTTGGCTTCAATTACACATTTCCCTAATCTGATGGGCATTGAGATATAAGTATTTGCTCTAGCTACTCTCTAATGGGTTTACTACCATCTCAACAGTCAAATTCTTGAGTCAGAAGAACTCGCAGAACAAAAATCTCATACAAAACAAAAAGTCAGACTCTTTTTGAGAAAAAGGTTTCAAGGTATTTACCAGGTGGAACTTCCAAGAGAATATAAAAAATAAGCATTTTAATTGGCTGAGGCCAAAATCCATATTGATTCACATAAAAGCACAACAAAGAAAGGTTTTGTGAAATGTTATTTGCTAGCATTAACTCTATGCACTTATGAGCAAATGTTAATAAGGAATCACAACAGGTTTAAGAGTTCAGGTAAATGACAGCAGCAAAGACGAGGTGTTGTGAATCAGAAGAAAAGATGACGAGAAGCTACTGGAGACAACTTCAGATGCGCAAGTCTTCACCGATAAAGGGTTGAGGTTACTTTGTGCTGGTACATTTACATTATGTTATCCATGTCTAGTCTTTTTTTGTTAAGCTGTAGTCCTCCTTTAAGCTAAATTCAGTGAAATTCCAACCTATGGTTTGGGTAAACTAGTAAATCATGTTTTCTGGACATCCTCAGAACAGCACAGGAAGGTCAGTCAATCAGTAGCACAGGTGGATCTGTCAGCATTACCCATCCGCTTACTGATCTGCCTGTACTCGGTGTTCCCATTAACCTTCTTAAGGATTTTCTTACTCTGCTGTGAATAATATCAAGAAGACATTTTGTACTCTCTGTTACCACAAAAAGCAACATCTAACATATAATAATCTAATTTTAATGCTTCTAGATGCCTAGATTTAAACATTTTCTTAAAAGGTAACAAAAGTTAAAATAACCAAGAAATGTACCAAAACTATATAATGCCTAGTTTTTAAAGTTTGCGACCAAATTTTTTCTTTTTTGGAGGATTCCGTATTTATCCAAATCCAAAAACTAAAATCCATGTTGATTCCCCTTTACGCTGCAGCTTAAATTCAGAAAGGCTTTATGGCGTATTTGCTAATGTTAAACCTTCAGGCACGCTGGGGGCACAGAGAGATGCGCAAAATTGCTTTCTCAGCAGCTTACCGACCAAGTCATACACCAGTCATATTTGTATAGCCCTTTGGTGCTTTAAGAAAAATGGAGAATGGCTAGACATGGTTATGGTCTTTTACCAAAAATTCTAAATTGAAAGCTATTTAAAGCACAAAGACTAGAAACTAGAAAAATGTCACCCTAAGCTATAAAAAACATACTGGAAAAAAATTCTCTAAAAAAATGTATCAATCTATATATATGTGCAGATGTGTATACTGTGCACATGTATCAGGTTGTATAAAGGTTATAAGAGGAAAAAATCTTTTACAAAGCAAAGCTTTCCTACAGTAGTGGAACCATCAGACACTCAAGGAAAACAATTTTGCATTATAAAAGCAAAAGCCATTGTGTATCCATGGTAATGAACAGCAATGACGTTCAATTGCTGTTCTATCGTAAGCATGCATACAGAATTCTGTTTGACTGCATTTCGGTATGTGTCTTCATATCCAGCTTTAATCATGCGCTATCATGTATTCTTCTACATTTATTCTGCAGTTCACTTCAGTTTTCTTTAATTGATACCTGCCCTTTCATGTTTGAATCAATTAATTATATATCTTTGTTGGGATCAATGTACTGTTCTATTATTACAAAGAAAAGAGAAGTAATTTGGATAAAATGGAGTCTATGGGAGACTGACTTTTCGTAATTCAGACCATAGTAATTCTGAGTTTTCTGGATAAAAGGTTTCTGCATAACCCATCCCATACCTTTATCTGTAAGGAGTTTGAGAATTCCTCCTGATACAGTATTGGTTTCCTCACACACTCCTTGGATGAAACCAACCCTAGTGTGTGTAAATGTAATAGGGATTGTAATGTCCACTAGGTAAGGGACTGATGTGAGCAACGAGCATTAAACTGGCAGTGCTGTACTAAAAACAAATACCTATAATTTTCAAGTTTGTTTGCATAAAATACACATGATTGTCTGAGAATATGTATAGAAAGCTAATCATTATTCAATGGAGCACAAGCATATAGGGCCTGTGCAGAAAAATGAATAAAATATTGTCTACAACTAGAAGGCACATGGTGTATGCATTTCTGAGATATAGTATTATTAATAATAATAAATGGCTTTGATTAGCTATTACAAAAAGAACAGCTCACCATTACTAAATGCACAATGGAGACAATTTTGTGAAAAAGAAGAGCCTGGATGTCTTTGGCTCTACAGGGAGTTGATCCTGAAACACTTAATGGCAGATAAAGTAACAACTTCGATCCTGGCAGCGCATTCCATGGCATTACATTTTTCAATTTCAAGCTGAACATTTCCAGCATTTGATATTTTCTTGTGTAGGACTTTTAAGCTGGAGATATTCCGTACATCCTCTGCATTTTCTTAACTCCAATGAGTCAGTCAGCAATAATGTTAATGTAACATCACTCACCCACTCAATCTGCTCAAAGTGTTACTATAGGTTGAGAGCAGCTTGCTATGCAGTGAATCTGCGAACAAATGAATAGCTAGCCCAAAATAATCAATAGCATTGAATGCTATGCAGGGAGCTGTAATTTACAATAATTGGAATCTTTGAGGCAAGGTGCTGAGCTGCATCCCACTGGATTTATTCTTGGTGTTTAGATATGTTATACAGGTAGTAAATGGAATATCGGTGATTTATTCCAAAAATGAAGATAGAACGTGTAAAACTGTTGCAAACAAACAGTGCTGCATTAATAATAAATTCAGACAAAACATACAGTTTAGCACTGTGCATTACTGTATTGACTTTGAAGATACAAACCAAATGAATAATAGCAATTATGAGATTCTTGAGAAATGATACGGAAATTGCAGGACAACATGCATGGATTTCTGTTCAACGTGAAATTATGGAGAGAAGTTTTCATGCTGATTTAATTCTGGGATGCAAAAAAAAAAATGAAAAAGGGCAGTACAGAAGTAAATTCTAGCCATAAGACTGCTTGTGAATACTGGTAGATCTTTGGAAAAGGAAGTATAATATCGAATGCAGCTTAAACGTTCACAAGCCATATTGGCAAGCAAAGCCACTAATTGTTCAGATTAGTGTGGAAATGCTGTGACAATGCCTAGTCATGAAATACCTACACCTTTGACTTCCCATTCCAATACACAATTATGGATGACTTCTGGAAATTCTGGGTAGTGTGACAGCTCTTTACAACCTTTAAAGGTGTTGTTCACCTTTAACTTAAAGGAAAACTATACCCCGGGACAATGTAGGTCTCTATAAAAAAATATTGCATAAAACAACTCATTTGTAAAACCCTGCTTCATGTAAATAAACCATTTTTATAATAATATACTTATTATTATGTGCCATTGGGTCATCGTAAATAGAAAATTGCCATTTTAAAAAATAAGGACAGCCTCCTGGAATCGTAGGATTCAACAGTGCACTCAAACAAACTATAAAGTTAGGTCACACGAGCCTATTAACAGACAGAGTTCTGTCTTTTGCTTCCACACTTCTTCCTGTTACAGTTAGCGTTGTAGTATTTCTGGTCAGGTGATCTCTGAGGCAGCACACAGACCATCACAAAATAGTATAGCATGCTATAGTTAACTAAAAGGTGAACCACCTCTTTAAGCCCTACATCCAACTGTAACTATAAACAAAACATAATGCCAATCACCAAAAGCATACAGTTGAAAATGTCTGCCACATTGCGTCTTCAAAATATTAAAGGATTCTAAGAGCAAGTTTATAAGGCCTGTGCTCCCTTTATCCTAGCACCTTAAAGGAACAGCAACACTAAAAAAAAATTAAAGCGTTTAAAGGAACAAAATATAACGTACTGTTGCCCTCCACTGGTAAAACTGGCATGCTTACTAAACAAACAACTGTACTTTATATAAACAAGGTGCTGTGTAGACATTCAAAGCCAGGATACACTGTAGAGAAGTTCGGAAAAATCCCATTGTATACTATATACGGTATCTGTTATCTGCTGTGTAACCTGTGCCTTTTTGCCTTTTTCAGCTTTGAATGGCTGCGCCCATGGCTACACAGCAGCTTGTTTATATAAACCAGTGATCCCCAACCAGTAGCTTGTGAGCAACATGTTGCTCTCCAACCCCTTGGATGTTGCTTTCAGTGTCCTCAAGGCAGGTGCTTATTTTTTAATTCCAGGCTTGGAAGCAAGTTTTAATTGCATAAAAACTAAGTATAGTACCAAGCAGAGCCTCCTGTAGGCTGCCAGTCTACATAGATGATACCAAATAACCAATTACAGCCCTTATTTGGCACCCCAAGGGATTTTTTTCATGCTTGTGTTGCTCTCCAACTCTATTTATATTTGAATGTGGCTCACTGGTAAAAAAAAAAAAGGTTGGGAACCCCTGATATAAACTATAGTAGAGTTTCTGAAGCAAAGACAGCAGCTGTACCACTGCAACACAACAGTACATTACTTTTTCATTACTTTAAAACACTTTCAGTTTTTTGTGTTACTGTTCCTTTAAGCAATTCTCAAGAGATTTATACTATACACACTGTACCACAAACGTCTGTGCCAATAGATGCTATAAAACACATACAAATCATTAGTTACAAAACACAAACTAAACACATATATTATAATGAAATATGAATATAATAAAGGTACTATACATGTAATAAAATACACACATTGTATTGATTCTGATTATCACCCCCCCCCCCCCCCCCCCAATATAAAGCCGACCATTTCAAGCACGTGGATACACATTCACTTTAAGGACCTGGCAGTAGAGATAATGCTCATTACTAAACAAAAAAGTATGCCTAGTAACAAAAAAAAACACAAAGAATACTGTGCTCCCATTTGAACAGATTTAAAATAATCTAAACACTGTATTTTGGATACTTGAATACAAAAACATAAACTGAGGGGATACACTTTGTTGAACCAAAAGTCAAATAAAGATAAGGCTGGAAAACACATTTACTCTTAATCCTCTTGCAATATGTACAAGAAAATATAATTATGGATAATTATCTGCATAAATAGAGCAATACAAAAACTACAGGTACTAATTTAGTGGCCTCTCTGCAGTCATTACTGTTGCAAAATGTACTTCAGAACCATGCCAGAATTCCAATAAGCAGCTAGAGCCCAGTAAATTATAGGGATGCACCAAATCCACTATCTGGGATTCGACAGAATCCCAGAATCCTTTGTGCAAGATTCAGCTGAACACCGAACCAAATTCGAATATGCATGTGCAAATTAGAGGCGGGGAAGGAAAAAGTGGAAAAAATGTTTTACTTCCTTGTTTTGAAACAAGAAGTCACGTGATTTCCCTTCTCACACCTAATTTACATATGCAAATTAGGGTTTGGTTTAGACACACACAAAGATTCAGCCGAATCCAAATCCTGCTGAAAAAGGTTGAAACATGGCCGCATTCCTGAAATGAATCCTGGATTTGGCACATCCCTAGTAAAAAAAAACATGTTTAGTCCTTCATTTCTTGTTATCAGAAACTTTTTTTCAGGCGTAAAGGAGAATTTCACCCAAAAACAGTTTGCACTAGTTTTGAAACTAGCACAATCACACAGAGTGTAACTAGAGAGGAAGCAGATCCTGCAATTACTGGAGATCCATGAGTGTAGAGGGGCCTGTGAGAC
>CM044431.1:77341524-77358678 GCA_024363595.1 Xenopus borealis | reverse complement strand
TATATATATTGGTAGAATAGGTCAACTTACCAATATTTTGGGGCCCTACATAGAATTTTCTAGGGGGCCCAGTAACATCTTGTTACGCCACTGACCTCAGAAACACAGTTTCACTGCAGTTGAATGGAGAGTTGGAGAGTCGTGGCCCATATGCACTGTGTGCCCTTGGCTGTAGCAAGACATAGATTGAGCTATATGACCCCAGTAGGTATATGGACTAGGCTAATTATATAATGACCACAACGTGAACATATAAATGTTATTATATTCAGTAGTCATAAAATGTAACACTAGTGCCATACAGACCAAACTTCAGTGTTATATAACTTGTCCTTGCAACATAGTCCTAAATCTGAAAAATCAGATAATGCCTTCACGCACGTGTACATCCAGAAGATGGGGGTCAAAGGCAGATCTTTATATAGGGGCTCATACGTCTCTAGTTAAGCCACTATTAAAGCCAATGCCTTGAGGGTTTTTTTCCTTCCCTTTTGTAACACCCCAAAAAGGAGGTGTGAGAGTGCCTAGCAGCACACAATCACTAAAGTACAAGTACGGTATCCATTATCCAGAAACCTCAGAACTACAGAATGGCTTCCATAGACTCCATTTTAGCCAAATAATCCAAATTTATTTATTTTCTCTCTTTAATAATTAAACAGTACCTTGTACCAATACAGTACCAGTATCTTGTACTAAGATATAAGTAATCCTTAATGGGTTTATTTAATGTCTACATGATTTTCTAGTAGATGAAGATCCAGAGTACACAAAGATCCATTATTAGGAAAACCCCAGGTCCCAAGCATTCTGGATAATAGGTCCCATACCTGTATCCACAAACAGTTTGGTGGTACGATTAGTTGATTCAGCTAACACTCCATACAGAACAGCAATGGCCTTGGTTATACCTCAAATGAAATACATCCACGTAGAATACTTGGATTTACAGCTTTAGTAATATATTAACTTTTACAATTTTCTAAATCATTTAGCTTTTTAAATTAAATTATTAAAAGACCAGATATGAGTTTTAGTGCTCGAATAGAGGACAGAGGAGGACAGCATAGGAAGTGAAATGCCATTAAAGAAAATATGAATGAAAAATAGTCTCAATATTTCTCTTCTCGAGATATGTATTCTAAGTATAATTATTGGGTTTCAAGATAAGAGAACTCACACTTGTAGAATTAAAGGACAGGAGACAAAAAAAATGCATATATATTTGTAGAACAGACTGTCCATATACCAGTTATGTCAAATAAGATGCAATCAGGCCAGAAATTCAGGCAAAGGGAAACTTTTTTTTATCACAAAAGCTTATACAGAGGGATCATGAATTCTCTTTAAATCACAAGTAACATTTCCTAAAATATAATTTTATTCATATATTTGAATATTTACTTTTGGTTTGCAGATTTAAACTGTTGACTTGACTTGTAGAAAAAAGTCACTCAAGGCTAAAAAAAAATACCAATTGATTTAATAAGTTACGCTATAATAAACTTAAACTTGTATTCAGATATACTGAACACCATGGACTTAACAATCTGATCATCTGTGTTTTCTGCAGGGGGCAGGGAAACCCAACCCTTATTTATACAGCCAGCAGATGGCTCAGCAGGACATTAATACAGTAGCAATAGGATTATATCTCAGCTATGCACCATAATTATTTGTAGAAAAAAGCATGTTAATGTCACAATACCAAATTTATTGTAACCTAAAAGGATAAAAATAGAGTGTGCAACAAACCCAAGATTAGATTTTAACCTTGTTTGTACAGTTTACGAGTTTATGAGTTTTGCTTTTATGTTATGTGGACTACTGTAGTTATCGCCTCAAAAAGAAAACAAGGAGACAGGTTGTCATGATACATGGTCATAAAAACACAGGCTGAAAATCAGTCCCTATGCAGTAATAGGCCCTTTAACTTGCCTGCACCCGGAAATATTGCTTTGGTCCGCATGCACCTATGTAGACGCAATGGCTCCAGCCTCACACTATCTTGCTGGCTCTAACCGTTAGGGAGAATTGTAACTATTTAAGTGCATTTCTCATTTCGATGGATATCTACAAGCGTTACAAACAATGAAACAGGATACACCTCCACATCCATAAAACGTCACTTTTGGAAATAGGAAATGGTTTCAATGACCCAATGTGGAAATACTTGGTTTGATCTATGAGGGTGGCACCAGGCAATTATATGTTGCCAGGTCTTAGCAATAGTAATTTTAAATCAACAGTTTTTGGGATTTCAGAGTAATGCATTTATCTATATTTTAGAGTGCTGGATACTGGGACCTCGTACATTATATTGCCATCAATTGTGCATCCCCCCTAAAGTAGCCCGACAAGGGATTCGCTCTTAAATAAGAGCTTTCACAAAGTCTCAAATAATATGAACATGAATCCACTTCTTATTTAAAGCCTTTAAAGGAAAACGATACCCCCCAAACAATGTATTAAAAAAACATTTTTGTGGCTTTTTCCCCGAAAAGCCCAAATGGTTTAAAATTTTTGCCAATTCCATATAGGAAAGGGACCTCTTCCATTGACTTATACACAACCTCGGCAGGTTTTGAGATGGCGGATTTTCAGACTGAAAGCCTTTTTGCAGCCTGAAAAATTAGAGCTTTGCCCCAAAAGCCCAACCAGATAAATTCAGAGTTTAGTATATAACCCCTGAGGACCAGAGGATCTTTATAGAAAGCTGCCATTCAAATCACTGAATTGATTGTTCAAATTCCTAACTTTCCAAATCAGAACAAAAAAAACTAAGGGGCAGATTTACTAAAATTCGAATTTGAGGGTTAATAAACCCTCGAATTCGAACTTTGCAATGGTTTTCGAATGGTTTTTAACACAATTCGACCGATCCAACGATCGAATATAAAAAATTTGATCGATCGATTAAATCGTTTGGATCGAACGATTTTAACACTTCGATCGAACATTTTATATTCGATCACAAAGAACTTTAAAACACCTATGGGAGCTTCCCATAGGGTTTTAAAGCAATCCTGTAGGTCCAAGTTGCCGAACTGGCCTATCAAATTTTTTTTAAAGGGGAAGTACTTCGACCTTCGAATAAAATTAAATTCAAATTTTGAAAATTCAATGGTCGACGTCACCTCATTTGCATATTCAATTTAGATTTTTTTTTTAATTCGACCGAATTTCGAATCCTTCATGTGAATTTAGTAAATGGGCCCCTTAGTGTTAAAGAACCACAAGACCAAGTGCAAATGGAAGAGGAAATTTTACCCCCCAAAATGAATACTAAAAGGACCAGTAACATTTTTTTTTTATTCGTTTGCCCCTTTCATAGGAGTTAGGCAGGGAGGAGAAATGGAGCGCCACACGATGGATCGTCGCCGGATCGCCTTTTCTGAAGAGGAGCGGAAGCAGAGTATCGGTAAGTTATTATCTTAATAAAGACTATGTGAATTTAAACAGAAATGTGTATTGATGTTTTTTGTTTTTTTCGTTAGGGGGCAAACAAATTTAAAAAAAAAAATTATGTTACCGGTCCTTTCAGAAACAGATAGTTTATTAAAGAATCTTCCCAAACTAGAACATATATAAGAAAATATTGCCATCTTTTACTGCATCGTCTCCTTTTCGTTTAAATTGAGGGAACTGGGTGTCATATATAAGAGAGTAATGGAGTCTGCAGACTGGAAGCATTACACACAAAATAAGCAGTGAGGACTTTGTTCCCCTTTATATTTTATATGCACATTTGTTTTATCAAATTCTACAACAGATATATTGATTGTTCATTAACCAAGGCATTTCTGCCCCTGTTCCCCCTATGTCACTCACTGTTCAGTTGGGGGCCTCAGCTTTTAGCATAAAATGTTATGCTTTAACATTTGTCAGCATTATAACTACTTTTTCATATAAAAGAACATATTTTACACTGCCAGCTTCAATTTACTGTGAGGCTGACTGGTCTTAAAGGAGATGCATTAGGTATTTTTCCTGAATGGAACATTATTCTAGTGTCCAAGTTTTATATTTCAGAGAGAAGTAGTTGAAACCATAACCAAACATTTACAGGAAAACTACACCACCAGAATGATAGAATAGATAATCAACTGATTGGTAAGATTCTTTATTAGACCTCTAAATATTTCAAAGGGGAATATTTAGAAGTAAACATTGCCCTTTTACATCACTTACCGAGAGCCACTATTTTGCGATAATCTCTGTACTCTGAAAGAAAGAAGCTCTAACTGTAACAGGAAGAAGTGGGAGCAAAAGATAAAGCAATGTCCAGTAATTAGCTCATGCAATCTAACATGTATGTGGGCCCTTCGTTTGTTTGTGTAGTATCCCAGGGGGCGACCCTTAGTACTTAAAATAGCAATTTTCTATTCAGGAGTACCTAATGGAACATACTAAAAGAGAAGTATTTTTTAAGAAAACGGTTTATTCAGGGTTTTACATGTAGGCTGTTATTTGCAATTTTTTTTTTATAAAAACCTACATTGTTTTGGGGTATAGTTCTTTAAATAAATATAAAGTAACTATATAGGGTTCAGTTAGACATTCTGAAATGATGTATCTTTTTTAACAAAAACATACACTATTGAACGTCAGCGATCTATTCAGTTCCAAAACGATTCAATTAATCACACTGACTTGCTAATGGAATTTCGATTTAGAGCAATATCTCATCAGATATACAAGATATAACAGATCAAAAGGTTTTCCCTAGAAAAATGTAAGGGAAAATTTCAGTACACCCTCCAAGGCTCCAGCCCGACCCTGGTTGGGACAGAGAAATGTTAAACATTAAATTTGTGTTGATACGAAAAGGTGGTTCATATGAATCCACTGGAAGTTGTTTCATAATAATAGATATTAGTGATGCAATGAAAGAACCATCAAGCCTAATTTACGGGTGTGGATTTGTAGCAATGCCACAAAGGCCCGGGTCTAAGGCGGCATGCTGCCCAGCCACATTTCTGCATGGGGTTGCATGCGAAAGTGACCGGTGCTAGGACCCTGCAGTGCGACTTTGCTGGCCGCTAGGACCATGTAGTGCAAAGAGGTCTCAGGACGGCGAATTTACATTTTGTAGTCTATTGTGTAATTAGTGGTCCTTAATTTCTTGAAGGAACCGGTCGGCTCATTGAAGTATGTGTGATATCACCATGCTAGAGCTCTCTGAGGCCTCTAGGGCAGTGATTTTCAACCTTGTGCCTCCAGCTGTTAAGAAACTACAAGTCCCACAATGCATTTGCCTGACTGTGGCTGTCAGACTCCTTCATTGCATTGTGGGACTTGTAGTTCCTTAACAGCTGGAGGCACAAGGTTGAAAATCACTGCTCTAGGGCAATGTTACATGGGACATCTGGTCACCCATGCTAAATCTGCGCTACCACATGCAGCAAAACACCCCTAGCATCCTTCCCATGAGCAGTAATGTGAATAACAGGTGGGAAAACATGTGCATTGCAAAGTAGCATGGAGTTTACTCACTGAGTGACTAGAAAGGTTTTGTTGCTCATGGTATCGCAGATGTAACACATGTAAAAACTGTCTCATGTGGCATTGAAGACCAAGAGTCTCAAAAGGGATTAAAAAAAGTGGACATGGACAATGGACATCTGGAAGATAATCGACAAACATAGATTTTAAATTGCCAACTTGCTCAGGCCAGGCCATCCCAACAAGTTCAGCAAGAGAGGGCAAATGCTGAGAGTCATCTCCCAAGAACTCCAGAATTTCATCACAGATAATCACTATCAATGTCAAAGTGCATGAGTCTACTTTTAGAAAAAGTCAAAAGTCAAACTGCATCTGCATGGGAAGTGTGCTAGGAGGAAACCTTTTCTGTCCAGAAAAAAACATCACAAAAAGACTAAAACTACCTATAAACACCTAGACAAAAACCAGGACAGAAAAGATTTATTTTGCTGCAGTGCAAGACTATCTAAATTCACTAAAACCACTTGATACTATGGTGGTGGAAATGCAATGGTTGAGGCTAAGCTGCTGCATAAGGGTTTAATCAGCTCACCATCATTAAATCCACTATGAATGCACTTTTATCAGTACGCTTGAGGATTATGTGAGACCATCTGTTAGAAGAAATGAAAGTAGCCCCTGCGACATAACGGACCTAAATATTCTAGTAAATCCACCAAGGAATGGCTAAAAGAAAAAAAAAGGGTTCTGGAATGGCCAGGTCAAAGCTTAGATCTAAATTCTATATAGATGTTCTGTGTGTGTGGGAGAGGGAATTGAACATGGCTTGCAAAAAAAAAAACAAAAAAACATTACACATTTAAAAATCTGCATGGCTGAACTAACCTCCCAACATGGTCAAGATTGTATGTACCATGCCCAGTTTTGCAGCCAGACCACCTAATTACCATGTTCATTTTACAAAATGTGGCAGGTTATGAAAGTTTGAACATATTTCTGTGTTTTTTTCAGTTACTACAGTTTTGCTAGTGAAGGTGAATTGCTCTTTAAGATGCAGGTCACAGTTTTCCCAAGAGACCTGCTTATCCTCGATAGCTACAATTCCTTTTTTGCTCATCTTAAATTGTTACAAAAGTATCTAATTATTCTGGGCTCTCTGCCAAAAACCAATTAAGTTAGAAACTATGTTTATTTTTCTGGCTGTTTTAAGTGCAAGAGATCAAAGAGAATGTCGTACATTTTAGTAACAAACCCGGGACTGCAGGTTGAGCTGTCAAAATCAGGACTGTCCGTGAAAAGCAGGACAGATGGGAGGTATGAGAACAGTAAAGAAATTCTCCGAGTTAATGTCAGAAAGTGGTAGACAGTTATAACAAATGCCTGCTTGAGGTTGTTTCTGTCAGGGGGGCCAGCGGCTCCCATGAGGAGGTAGTCATGATCAAGGAGGAAGCCCTTCCAGAGAATCCAAGGCACAGTACAATAGGGATGTTCAAGAGAATGGTCAAAATCCAGGCAAAGGTACAAAAAGGCAGGCAGCATGGAATCAAAGTCAAGAATCAGGCCAAGAGTCAATAACAGGAACAAACAGGAATATTAGAATACCCAGGAACACAACACGTTGAGCTATACTTGGGCATCGAACCCGCATCCTCAGCGTCCTTTTATATTGAATTTGGTGTTGCAATGACATCATGGCCGGCGCCGCAACCACATGGCGGCTATGGGAGCCGCCATCTTGGAACCGCCGCCGGGAATGGACACGCCGCCCGGAGCTCCTGGAAAGGGGTTCATGACAATTTCTACCCAGGTAGGCAATGCTAGGTATTACAAGCAAGGGTACACTAACTTTTTCCGAAGATGCAAATGCAACAATTATTCTTTTTTGTTTAATAAATTAAGTAAATTTTTGTTTCTTTTTTTCTCCAATTATTAGGGATTCACCGAATCCAGGAAAGGGCTGACTCCATGCAAATTAGGGGCGTGGATTACTTTTTGCCACATAACAAGGAAGTAAATAATATTTTTCACCCTTCTAGTTTTTTAATTTGCATATGCAAGTTAGGATTTTGTTTGGTATTTCGCCGAATCTTTTATGAAGGGTTTGCCTGAATCCCAAATAGTGGATTTGGTAAATCCCTACCAATTACAAGACCTTTATATTATACTTTTTGAACAAATATTAAATATTGATTTGTCTATATATGTTTAAATATTTTACATGGGGTATATCTACTTTTTTGCATGGCTGTACTTGCTGGTTACTTAAATTAAGAATATTAAATAGCTATGCATTTTATTTCATGCACTAAAATCTGAAAGTAAAGTTTTATTAATACTACCTGTGTGTCTGATACAAAACAAATCCCCCTGTATCATGAGTGAATCCATATCTAAAAAAACAAAAACAAACCTAACCTGGATATATACACACATATATACATATACACACACACACACACACACATATATTTTGTAACAAAAAGTCATGTGATTTCCCTCCCTGCCCCTAATTTGTATATGCATATTAGGATTCGGTTCAGCCGGGAAGAAGAAGGATTCGGCCGAATCTGAATCCTGCTGAAAAAGGCTGAATCCTCACTGAATCCCGGCCGAATCCTGGATTCGGTGCATCCCTAATACATATACACACATACATATACACCTATACATGCAAACATACATATACACCTATACATACATTATATATATATATACATATATATATATATCGAAGTAGAGGGAACCGCACTCACAGGTCTTAAAATGATACAAAGTCGTTTTATTGGTACACGAAAGACTGACGTTTCAGCCTCAACAGAGGCCTTTCTCAAAGTGAGAAAGGCCTCTGTTGAGGCCGAAACGTCAGTCTTTCGTGTACCAATAAAACGACTTTGTATCATTTTAAGACCTGTGAGTGCGGTTCCCTCTACTTCGATAAATTATTGATTTTTTTTGAAACTGCACCCAGGCAACAAAGCTTATTTTTCGAGAGTGCCGGCTGTCCTGTGGAATTTTATATATATATATATATATATATAATTCATCCAGGCTGGACTGAGTGCACACTGGGAACCATTCCAACAGGCTGTTAGTTTAAAAATACAACATTTTATTTAAGTTAATTTAAAAAACAGGCCGACGTTTCGGTCCACATCTAGGACCTTTATCAAGACACAGTATGTTTTAAAATCACCTCCTAAATAGACAAAATCAATGGACACTCCCCCAATCCTGTGTGTCGGAGCAGGTCATGTGAGCCAATTGGAACTCACACCACCTGTACCTCAGAGAAATAAATAGTGTGCATAGGAATACAAAACATAGTTATAGTACATAAAAATTATATAGTACTATAAAAGCCACAAAGTGGACCTCCAACTTGCTTTTCAGATGTTAATCATGCCTATCACAGTAATATATGTGAATCTTAATCAGGACATTCAATGGTTAATACATTTATAGCAATCACAGGCCTTTAGAATGTATCAGGGCAATATCAGTCACAAGAGTAATAACAATATGGCAATATCTCTGCTCTATCGCAAGTTTGTATCAAAGAAAAAGTAACTAAGAAAAAGTAACTTGTTATCTCTGTTTTAAAAAGCATGTTAGTGGGCAGTTTTCATTAAGGCCAAACGGAACCTGTGTGTTAAGCTTTTTTATCCAATAAACTTCACGCTGAAGAAGGATATTAGACCAATCCCCTCCACGTCGAGGTGGCGGGATATGATCTATTGCAATATATCTGAAAGTGGGGAGTCTGTGCCCCACTTCCAGAAAATGTTTAGCGACTGGCTTAGTCGTTTTGCCATCTCTGAAGGCCGTGCTGATTGCTGATCTGTGTGCATCCATTCTAAGACGTTATGTGAGATCAGTCTTGCCCACATAAGACAAGCCACATGGGCATGTAATTAAATAAATCACGTGTGTGGTACAGCAGGTAATGTGGTGTCTAATCTCTATTCTCTTTCCTGTATGGGGATGTAGAAAAGATTGGCCCGGGGACATAAATCGACACGAAGTGCAAGAGGGACATTTGTAACATCCTGGCTTGCTTGCCAGCCACGTTTGTGGTTTAGAATTATAGCAAGGTATAGGATCTGCTTTGACTAACAAGTCCCTTAAATTAGTATCCCTCCTGTAACACACCATGGGAGGATTGGGGATAGCACAGGACAGATCCTTATCTGCTTGAATAATATTCCATTGCTTCCTAACAAGCTTGTTCATGTCCCTAGTAGCGTAATTGTATTTAGTACTAAACATTACGCTAGGTTGGTTATCACTATATATATACACACACACACATACATATACACACACATTTTCACAATCTCCTTCTAGGCAGGAGGAGGGGGATTCTACTGCACTACACGAATATTACACTAATTATACTATTGCACTAATATTACACATGTTGTATTGAGCTATTACAATCGGTTCACGATATTCTAGTAATGTACACACAGTCTTAATTTATTAAATTGGAATACCGTTTTAGGCACACCCACTAAAGACGTCATCACAGGATTGTGACTCCTTATGCAGTTTAAATTGCACAAGAAGGGCACAGTTTTTTACTTCCTTCAGACTCGATTCTAAGGGCTGAAATGATGAATACTTTTTTTTTATTTTAGTTATGAGAAAGTCCTTTATTGTGCATGACATATAAATAGGCTCATAATGAAGTCCCCTCATATCAATTTCCCAACGATGAGTGTGTTCTTAGAACATTGTATAAGCTTGGATTTTTGACTTTGGCTGCAAAATGTTGTTTCCCAAATAAATGTACAAATAAAAGAGGTAGATAGATAGTTGCCTGCACATAGCATGTAACCATAAAATTACGAGAATGAATTAAATAAAATGCAAATGATTTTAATGCATTTGCTAGAACCAGAGAGGCGTCTGCTTCTAACACATTTAGACTTCAAGGTCAATTGAAGCACTTTCATTGAAATAAAAACATCTCTGTTAATGCTGCTGGCCGAATGGAAAGAAAAGTAGCATTGACAGCATGAATAATAGGAGATTGCTATTGATAATGGGTGCACTTTGCAAAAAAATCTTAATTACAAGAAAAATGGAAAGGGATAAGCTATTGGAACTATTAATGCTTGAATATTTTCAAAATGTAGAACGGATCACAGTTACCCATGTTAAATTGCATTTTGTTCTTTAAAGCCAAATGTTTTTCATGGAATAAAGACATCATTTGTGTGTCATAATGTATAACCCACATAAGCACTTTAGAACATTTCACGGATTGCTTCCAAGGCATTAATATTAACATAACATAACATATGCTGTTCAGATATCTATTTGCAAGGCAAATAAAATTACAATCTACGTGCACCTCATTATATTTCCCAAAGAAGGCAATTTCAGCCTTCCAGGACCTGCTGCAGATAAGCATCCCTACCGAATAGTGATGACACCACCATGATTTCACAGTACTCCACAGGATATTCAGTGACTTGGAAATGTTTTTGCATCCATCACTTGACTTTTGCAGAGTTTCCAGAAGTGTTTTTGTCTTCAAAGGTGTTTCACTAATTATGTGACTGTGACTATGGAAAAGATTTGGCTGCACTAGGATTTAGGTGCTTCATATTAAAGGGATCACTCACCTTTAAATTAACATATAGTATTATGTAGAGAAAGAGATTTAGAAAAGAAGTTGCTGGGGCCCAAGTCACCCTAGCAACCATGCATTGATTTGAATAAGAGACTGGAATGTGAATGGGAGAGGGCCTGACTAGAAAGATGCGTAATAAAAAGTAGTAATAACAATAACTGTGTAGTGTATTTTTTCCAGATAGGGTCAGTGACACCCCCATTTGAAAGCCGGAGAGGCAAATAATTTCAAAACAATCAAATAAAAATTAGGGATGCACCAAAAACAGGATTCAGTTTGGTATTTGGCCATTTTCAGCAGGATTCGGCCGAATCCTTGTGCCTTGCCGAACTGAATTCTTAAAATCACGGGACTTTTCGTCACAAAACAAGTAAGTTAAAAAATTTTAGCCGCTTTTACCCTTCCTCTCTTTGGATATGCAAATTAGGGTTTGGATTTGGTTCGGTAATCTCCCGAATCTTTCACAATGGATTCTGGGGTTTGGCCGAATCCAAAATTGTGGATTCGGTGCATCCCTAATAAAATTAAGTCTGATTGAAAAGTTGCTCAGAATTAACCATTCCATAACATATTAAAAGTTAACTTAAAGGTGAACCACCCCTTTAAAGTGTTTATATACTTATGCAACAATATTTTTATTTATTTTTTTGTATCCCTTTGTAATTTAGATCCCTTTTAAATTGGCAGTGTCTGTTAAGTGTCAAAATAACAATAACCAGAATGTGATCCAATAAGAATAAACATGTAAACTTCCAAGGGGGTGAATAATGTATTCACTGTAGTTTAAAGGCATTCTAGTGAATTTTTCACCAAGATGCCCATAGACTACAATGACACCCACTGACTTGAATGCATTTGGGCGAATCTTGGCCATATCGCGAATATTCTGCAATATTCACTTTGCATTATTCTGCAAAGCGAAACAGGTCAGATTCGCCCATTATTGATTCGGTCATGATTTTATGGTGTCCTTTTTATTTTATTCTAAATTACACAGTTTACACTTCAGATAATTTACTCAATGTTATTCATAAACTAGTAAGTGTAGTTTTTAGTTGTAATATTAGTGTGTAGGCAGCTATCTCAGGTCATTGGGCCTGGTCATGTGCTTTCACAATGAAACTACTTTCTGACAGGATATTGTTTATCCTTCGCAATGTAACCAAAGGAGTCACAGTGGGACTTGGATGTTTACTATTGAGTGAGTATATCTACCAGGGAGCAGTTACAGTTGTGCTCATAAGTTTACATACCCTGGCAGAATGTATGACTTATTAACCATTTTTCAGAGAATATAAATGATAACATGAACATTTTTCTTTCACTCATGGTTAGTGGTTGACTGAAGCCATTTATTGTCAAACAACTGTTTACTCTTTTTAAATCATAATCACTATACAAACTACCCAAATGACTCTGATCAAAACTTTACATACCCTGGTGATTTGGCCTGATAACATGCACACAACTTGACACGAAAAGGGTTAGAATGGCTATTAAAGGTAACCATCTTCACCTGTGATCTGTTTGCTTGTAAGTATTGGGTGTGTATAAAAGGTTTCTGTACTCCTGACAGACTCCTTGCATCTTTCATCAAGTGTTGTGCCGATGCTTTTTGGATTCTAAGTCATGGGGAAAGAATTAGAATTGCCAAAGGATCTGCGGGAAAACTCTATAAAACAGGAAAGGGATATAAGAAAATATCAAAGGAATTAAGAATGCCAATCAGCGGTGTTCAAACTCTAATTAAGAAGTGGAAAATTAGGGGTTCTGTTGAAACCAAACCAAACCAAATAAAATTTCAGCCACAACTGCCAGAAAAATTGTTTGGGATGCAAGGAAAAACCCACAAATAACTTCAGGTGAAATACAGGATTCTCTGAAAAAATGTGCTGTGGCTGTTTCTAGATGCACAATAAAGGGGACTTGATGAAAGATGGATGCATGGTGGCTGCATGGTGAAGTTGCCAGAAGAAAGCCACAAAGTATCCCACTTACAATATGCCAAACAGCACAGAGACAAGCCTCAAACCTTCTGGCACAAAGTCATTTGGTGTGAACAGACTAACATTGAACTTTTTGGCCACAACCATAAACACTACATTTGGAGAGGAGTCAACAAGGCCTATGATGTAAGGTACACCATTCCTACTGTGAAACATGGTGGTGGATCGCTGATGTTTTCTGGTCTTCTCAATAGCGTTCTTTACTCCTTTTCTGTGATCATGTCTACTTCCGATGAGGTCACTTACGGTTTACAATGACAGCACTAACTGATTCCTGATGGTCAGATTGGGTTGTGGATAAGGTTCCTGCGGGTCAGGTTGGGTAGCAGGTCCAAGCAGGTAAAAATGGGGGTTGCGGGTCAATGTTGAGTATTGCAGGTTGCGAGTATGGGTTGGGTATTGGTTCCAAAAATTGGACCAGCGCAAGACTTGAATTTTTTTGGGATCACATTTTCTTTGTATTAATTGGTTTGCTGCAAATTGTGGCAAAACACAATCACATATGTTAATCAATAAGGCCCTAACTCGAGTGGATTTTTAAACAGCTCTTTCAGGTAGACTTTTTTCTTACCACATTTTAGATCTTCAGTATTTTATTTCTAGAGTTGTCAACCCAACACTTATTTTTACTGCTGCAAACAGACTTTTAGTTTTGTTAATCACAGACTTATTTCCCTGCTTTTCAATGTCAAGTTTCTAGGAATGCTGTAACTTTTACCCTACTAAGAATTCAATCAAGATGTCGCAGGGAAATTGGTAAATTATTAAGTAGCACAACAAATCAAAATGCTTTAAACATCCCAATCAATTACTAAATACAAATAAGGAAAGATTTGCTCACTGGTTTAAGGGAAAATGTGTTTAGCAAGCCAAATGGAATGCCGAGTTTTACATGAGCCAAAAAAAATAAATAAATAAACCATGCGCCAAAAAAGTAAACCATTAACACAGCAAGTTTATAATATAAAGATATAGCAGGATAAATGGATACAAATTATCACTATAACTAATTGATAAAAAGGATTGCATTACATGAAAAAATGGGGCTTTCAAACCCATCTCGCAATAACTTCTAGGAATTTACACATTGCACTCTGCTTCACTTAATTTCAAGACATTATATTCTGTGCCAATTTCACATTCTCATCTCCTGAGCATTTTCTGAGCAGAAAAAAAACTGACCTCAGAGTTTTCATACAGCTACTTATAATATACAACAGAAATAAAGCAAAACCGTTCTTTCCCCAGAAGAGAAATCCCAAAGAGTGCCTCCACATTAACTGGCTTACATAAGGTCATTCAAGGTAATGTCAGCAGAAAGCCCAGTTTATTGCCAACATAAAAGATCTTGCCCTTAACAGAACACGGAGGTGTGCCAATTTCCAATTTTTCAGTAAGCTAAATACTATCTCTTGGCATAACTTACACAGAGTGTATGTACGACAGTGTGTAGTGGAATTATTAAGGGGTACAAATTTTTCATGAAATCGTAAAGTAAAATTTGGCCTCTTCGATCATCGAATATCGAATAGATCGAATGATCGTATATTCGATAATTCGATGATCGAAGGAATCAAAATTTTAAAGTTATTAGACTGCCTACTTCCCATTGCAATAGAAGCCTATGGGAAGCTCCCCATAGGCTTCAGAGACTAAGTCCTGCTCGAATACCATTCGTACGATCGGAGCGTTCAAATCGTACGAATTTTTCGGACTATCGAAGGAAATTTCACGATTTTTTCGTGATATTGAACGATCGGTATCTGATCGTACGAATTCATCGAGAAATTGGATATCGAGCAAAATGATAGCCTAAAACAATTCGATAAGCATAGATGGTCGAATGCTTATCGAATTTCGAGTAGGATCAAGGGAATTTTGGGAATAATAGTAAATTTGCCCCTAAATGTCATTAAAAACCCGAATACTCCATTCCTAGTCCATCCTGGCTTTTAAAAACAATGTAACTGTATTATTAGTTATTTAATATGTACAAAACTGGGTATTTTTAAAAATAAAAATCATGGTGTATAAAACACAATTACATACTGGAAATGGTTAGTTACCATAGTAACATGTTCCCAAGTGCCATGAACACAGATTTCACCTAGAGATACTTTTTGGAATATCATTATTCCTAAGTGATTTTTCAGAAAACAAAAATGTTCCAAGGAATGAATGAATATAAAATGTACATCATTTATTTAGCTATAGCCCCAGATCATACTCATGTCATGGGAATGCATTTTTTTTTTTTTAAATGCATCAGTTAATAGTGCTACTCCAGCAGAATTCTGCACTGAAATCCATTTCTCAAAAGAGCAAACAGATTTTTTTATATTCAGTTTTGAAATCTGACATGGGGCTAGACATTTTGTCAATTTCCCAACTGTGCTGGTCATGTGACTTGTGCCTGCACTTTAGGAGGGAACTGCTTTCTGGCAGGCTGTTTTTCCTTCTCAATGTAACTGAATAGTACGCAGTGGGACATGGGTTTTACTATTGAGTGCTGTTCTTAGCTCTACCAGGCAGCTGTTATCTGTACAGCAGTAAAGAGTGACTGAAGTTTATCAGAGCACAAGTCACATGACTTGGGGAAGCTGGGAAATTGACAATATGTCTAGCCCCATGTCAGATTTCAAAACTGAATATAAAAAAATCGGTTTGCTCTTTTGAGAAAAGGATTTCAATGAAAATTTCTTCTGGAACAGCACTATTAACTGATGCATTTTGAAAAAAAAAAATAATAATCTCTTTAGTGCAATACCCCCTTGTTGACAAAATAATGTGCATGATTTGTGAGTGGCCAAGTTCTGTTAGTTTTGGGGGTCTTTTTATGATGCAGGCACATAAAACAAACAACATAACAAAAGTCATTCAATTTGCCTCAAGAAACCTGACACTGACAACATTAACATGTTTTTATTACAGTAAACCCAACAAAGTTAAAAAAAAATCTAATTTAAAGTGCCTTTGCAATATACCTTAAGAATTTGTAGTACAAGATCTGTTATTCGGAAACAATACCTTGTACTTGATCCAACCTATGGTTTAATGAATACTTATCGGAGGCAAAACCAGCCTTTTGGTTAATTTTATCAAGACTTTCTAGTAGACTTAAGGTATGAAGATCCAAATAATGGAAAGATCAGTTATCCAGAAAATCCCAGGTCCCAAGCATTCAGGATAACTGTACCCATTCCTGTGTTGAAAACCCATATAACATCATGGATAACACTTTTAGGGCAAGGTCTGTGCAGGTGAGAAATCCCTAACATCTCCCCCAGCTCTATGAGAATTTAATGAAAACTATACTCCTAAACAATGTAGGTCTCTATAAAAAGATACTGCATAAAACAGTTCCTATGTAAAACCCAGCTTAATGTAAAGAACATAATAATAATAATAATATATTCATAATAATATACTTTAGTAGTATAATCATACATTGGATAAGTTGGATAATCATAAATAGAAAATTGCCATTTTAAAAAATAAGGGCAGCCCCCTGGGATCCCAGGATTCACAGTGCACACAAACAAGCCATACTGTACATGATAGGTCACATGACCCAACTAACAGACAAACATGGTGGTTCAAGGTAAGAGATGTTAAAGGACAATATTTAATATCAACAGAGACAGGAGGTTTCAGGAGTTCCTGTGGGAACAAATATGGAGAACATCCTGAACATTTCATAAAATGAAGAATTATCTAAAACACCTATGTTACTATCTCTCCTTCATTTGTTTAGCAATTTTGAGTAAAATTGTAGCAAATAGTAGCAAAAGGAATAGTAAATAGTAGAAAGATGGTTTTAACCCCTTGAGACCTCTGCAGTGGTCAAATTGTCCAGTGTGTCAAAGTGCCTTTAATATGTACACAGATGATGGACTACGGTTAAAGCTTATGTAACACAGCCTTTTTACCTACACTTGACCACAATTTTTTTTGCAGGAATATCCACCTGTCACTGTTCCATGTGAGTCAAACAGGGCACTCTCCATTTAAAGGGGTTGTTCACCTTTGAGTTAACTTTTAGTATAATGTATAGAGTGATATTCT
>CM044431.1:77308062-77322160 GCA_024363595.1 Xenopus borealis | reverse complement strand
CAGGCGACAGAATCTCCCCGAATCTCCCTGTCTGTCCCTACCCTTACCAGTGCAGGGCAAAAACTACATTATATTTTCATTACTTTAAAACAATTAACTTTTTTGATGTTACTGTTCTTTTAAAAGAACAGCTCAGTGTAAAAATAAACCTGGGTAAATAAGATAGGTTATGCAAAATATAAAATGTTTTTAATGTAGTTAGCCAAAAATGTAATCTATAAAAGTTGGAGTGAATGGATGTCTAACATAATAGAACACAATTTCCTCCTTTAAAAGGGGAATGAAACCCCCAGGCGCTAACTCAAACCCCCCACACACCCCCTACATAGGACAAACTGAACAAACTAATCAGACCTGGAACTATATTCCAAATATTTTGCAGTCTTTCAGGATTGTAAAGCAACTACTTAAAGCATAGCAAACCATTGTCAGTGCAGTTAATAAAATACATTGATTTAATTGCAATTATCACATTTTTGCGCAAATTGTGTTCAAAGGGCTTGGTGTAGGAATCTCTGAGCAAAACAAAGTTGATATGGCAACAAGAAATGACCTAGCCCTGCATCACTGAAACCTAGTAGGTGAAGAGATTTTATTTTATTATTTTCTATAAAAGTTAAAAAAAAAGTGTTTGCTGAGAGCTACAGTGTTTAGAAACACTGGGCAATGGGAAATAATCTATGTTTACCTTTCCATAGAAATTGTAAGGGTTATATCATACACAGCGCTTCCTCCACCAGTGGAGAAAAGTTGAATGGCAAGTGCAGCTGATAACAGGGCACATTGGCTATTAACAGATGTTTGTGAAATTGTATGGGTGGGACCCAGCTATTCGAGCCAGTATATAGTACAGGACACGGCTATAAAAAAATAATTTTTAAGCAATCTTTGGAGGTACCCCCACTGCTATATCTGGTTAATCTCTAACATCTCTTAGGCCCCCCTGGAGATCTTTGCTCTTTGATGCTGCAACAAAGAGAGTAATCTCTGTCTATTAATCAGAAGCTGTGCAACAATATGCAACTCTCTCTGCATATGCATGGTAGACATTGAGGCAGGCACAGCATGAGAATGTTGAGTTATACAGAAGCTTGTGGCTTAAGGTGGCATGGTTTTAGATAATTGTAGAGGACACTGTGCCCTCACAGCAGGGGGGTCTATGGCACACCACAGGGCTGTAAATCAGTTTCATTTTAAAGAAGAGCAGACATTTTTGTCTAAGGGAAGGTATATTCATGGAGTTCTTATGGCTATGGCAAAACCTTAAAAGTTGAAGCATTTTACCCCGACTAGACAGTCCTGCGATACAGATACTCCAAAACAACTGCAATCAAGTCTCTTTTCTGTGTAATTATTCTATAGCAATAAATTCATTTTACAAATTTGTACTCATACTCAGGTGCCTTATTCTTATTTCCCTTTTGTGTTTATCTCTTGTCCTATTCCCCTATTTCTGCCATTCTTTATGTCCCCTTTCACTAGGTGTCATTGGCCCCTCTGTCTTTCCCCCTCCTGTGCAATGTCCTGCTTTTTATCCTTTTTTCACCCACATGGCAGTCTTTCCACTTTTCCCCCAAGCCCCATGTGGGAATCTCCCATTCATTCCTTCTTTACAAATACAGATGCCCCAAACATTGTGGCATAGAACCAGGAACTATAACATATCAGCTACTCAAAATAGTAAAAAGTTAAAATATCAAAATAAAGTTAATCTTTGTTTCGGGGCTTTGCAATCGATAATGAATAGAACAATTAATATATAATATATAATAATACTACCCACCCGAGGAATATTGAAAGAGAATGTGTACTGGATGGCATCATATTCAAATCTTTACAACAGTTTTGCGGCCTAAGGGCTATTACACATGGGTATGCAGGGGAGCGCAAAAAAAAAAAAAGGCTGTCCAGATCTATGGTTTGTTTATCCAGCCAGGCACGAGAAAGGCAGAATACCAAACCAAATCCTGGATTCAGTGTATCCCTAGCAAAAACACCCATGTGTAAGAGCCCTAAATAGCAAGTTGCCTGTACATTAAAGATGACCTCTTGACCTGAGATGCCTCATTTGCCAATACTCATTTGCAAATTGTACCCAAGCAGTAAACAACAGCTGTCAATCAAATTTTTATTGTTCTAACTGCAGCGGATCATAGATTGGTTAGTTTAGGTTACTGCCCAGGTACAAATAAACCTTGCATTTTTTAAATGAACCTGTGTAAAGAGAGGCAACATGCCAGACAACATTCTCCAGCAGCAACAGCAGGAAGTGATCCACATAAAATTCCTGGAAACAGTTCGCATATGTACCTGCCAATTCTTCTACTGTTAGATTCCTTAAAGGATATCCTGGGGATAATGTTTAACTTAAAATCAAACAGCAATTGCTCGATGTGCCCTTGTTGCATGAAAACATGATATGAAACATGACTTTTTTTTTCTTTTTAAACCAGAAGAACTTTTAAGCTAGACTACTCTGGATTTCTGCACTATTTAATATTTATTTATAATTTATATTGAGAAAAAAGCAGACAAATATTTCATTTGGTCTCAACAAATGCTTGTATAGTGAGCAAGAACCCGCACTTTTAATAGCAGAAAAGGTACACCTTGCAAACATCCCTTTAAATGAAGCGTATACAATAAACCATTGTAAAAACGGTCTTTAATTATAAAGGAACAGAGTGTTTTTGTTGGGTAAAATGAGGTTGGCCCTCAATCTACACATTAACAATGAGATCAAAGAAAGGTACAGGAAATTGCTAGAGTTTAACATGACCGAGAGTTAAGTTTTGCTAACCACTAACACTTCCTAAAAGCTGACAATGAATTCCCATGGATAAAATAAAATGCCTTGTTTAGAAAAATCAACAAAGTAATTAAAAAAAAAAGTATTATTTTTTTCTATTATTGAAATTAAACTTGGCAAATGAAAAACATTATAATATCTAGATTATTATTATTAGATCATTGTCAATATACTACAGATGGACACACTAAGGGGCAAATTCACTAAGATCTGAAAATTCGCCAGCGTTGGCTTCGCTAGCGTTCGCCACACTTCGCCAGGCGAATTTTTGCCAGTGCTACGCAAATTCACTAAAGTACGAATTTACGCTCAGGTCGGCGAACGATAGCACAGTTGTGCTAGTGTTACTTCGCTAGGCAGAGCGCAGTTACGTTAGCGAAGTTATGCATTTGCATACGACGGGAACTGTAACGTATAATAGAAGTATATGTTACAGCCACTACATTCCACTACACAAGCACAGGAAACCTTTAATAAATTAAATAAAGTTGTCCTATTGCCCTACATGTGCCCCCTGTATAGTTGTGTTGCCATATGTTAGGAAATGTAGGGGGGAAGGAGGGTAACCCCCCCCCCTCCCAAAATTAAAAAAAAAAAAAGAAAAAAAAAAAAATCGATCTTTTTCAGACTATCACCATCCAATGGTAAAACACGCCAGCTTTTTTTGGGACTTAGAAAAAAATTTTAATTTTTTTTTTCCAACTTCCTATCTATTGTACTGAACTTCGCCTGGTCTGACCAGGTGAAGTAAAGTCTAACGTAAGTGGTAACGTTCAGGAAAATGTTCATCTTAGTGAATTTGCGAAATTACGATCCTTCAACAGTGCGCAACTTCGCCTGGCGTAAGGGTGCAAAGTTGTGCAAGTCTATCTACTTCGCCAGAGCCGGTGTTAGTGAATTTCCGAAGTTACGAATGGACGTCACACTGACGAATTAGCGCTAGCATTAGACGCTTTGTGCTTTAATGAATTTGGGCCTAAAAGGGGTTGTTCACCTTCAAATACCTAGTTGTTTTCAGATAGTTCACCAGAAATAAAGACTTTTTCCAATTACTTTCTATTATTTATGCTTTTTCTAATATTGAAGTGTAGTGTCATTTTACACCTTATAAAGCTGCTCCAGGAGGGGGGTCGCTGACCCTGTAACCTGTTCTAAATTGATAACTTTAGTTGATACATTTCTTATCTTTGTCCCTGCTGAGCATAATATCTGCGTTTCAATTCATACAGAAGTTGCTAAAATTCCAGATATGCTGCTGAAAATGGATCAACTAAATGTTACAAAATTGTAACAGTCTGCACCTGTTCCTAGAGACAGGAACATGGAGGAGAAAATTGTAGCATTCTCCTGTCCAAAATTAAACTCGTCTGTCAGATGAATGTTACACAATTTCAACCAATGTTTGCCAGTGCTGTCCAACTTATGTAGTGGGTATGATTAATTCTCAAGCAGCATGTTCAAGGGCAAGATTATATTAAAATAATTAGGTTATAAAATGAAGTATATAAACCCTAGAGCACACAGGGGACAACATTTGACCCACAGGCCTCCAGTTGGTCAGCCTGTTAGGAATGTGTGCAGCTGCTCAGTCATAGGAACCCAAACTGTAAATCTGCTGATGAACAGCCCTTGTGTTGACATTGCTCTAAAAGACAGTTTGGCACTCATCAGGGATTATTCTAACTGGAGAATTAAATTTTGTGCAAACAGCATATTTCGTACTTTGCATTCCAGATCGGCTGGGTCACTTTTACCAGAAATCTGTCAGACTGCTCTTTTTGAAAGTTGATGTTCTCCGATTGAGCTACAATAAGAGTATAGAGCATTCCTATCTCTCCATCATTCCATCCCCAATGTCTGTTTCATAGCAGTGCAATTATATATACATCTGTCACAAATGGTGGTGGCTTAAATTGGCAACTCGAAGATCAAGACAAACTTGGGGCTGTTGAGTGGTCAACGTATCTGACTCAAGGTTGTGCATTATGTTTTGGGATTGAAGTGCAGTGAAGATCTGTGTCTCCAAAGATGCCAGAGTAGCTTCTGCGCATGCGCCAGAAGACGCCGTTGACTCCAGGAAGAGCACTCGGGAGAAGATGGTGTCTGTGAACTCCTTTGGACAGGACCTGGAAAGTAACAAGCATTTGCCCGGGGGGGGGGAGGTGGGCCGGGGGCATACTCAGGGAAGGGGGAAGGGATTTTTGAGCCTAGGGGGTTGAATTCTCCTTTAATACCTTTTGGATCAAAAATGTCTGTATTAGCTTGATAACTATGTTCAGCCCTCCCCTTTGCAACTTTCTGTCCATGACTTTCCAGTATCTGACTCTGGAGCCACCAGCTCCTTCTGCAAAGCAGCAGCCACTGAGGGAGGAGTGGGAGTGTTTGTGATGTCACATTCAGACACTTGTTTTACCTTCCCTGAACAGCTCCTTTCTATCCCTCTCTGTCTTGTTCCTTTTCCCCTCCCTTCCCAGCACTGTTCATTTCTCTCCATCCCTGTTCTGTTCATTTAACCCCTCTCTGCCCTGTTAGTTTTCCTCTCTCCTCCCCCTCCCTTCTCTGCTTGTACTTTTCCCTTGCCCTGCAGTAATGGGGGCAATGGGAGCAAACTTCTGTATAAATAAAATAATCTGCTACTAAAAGTATTTTATTATTTTCTGGGGGCAATGTGTATCAGCAGTTAGTGTATGTATGTATGTATGTATGTATGCATGCATAACTTTATTGGTAAAGTGCTGTTAAGGAGCTGCAGCATTTCTACACATTATTATGTTGTACGCAAATCTGTTGAATTTTTGGATCAAAAATGTCTGTATTAGCTTGATAACTATGTTCAGCCCTCCCCTTTGCAACTTCCTGTCCATGACTTTCCAGTATCTGACTCTGGAGCCACCAGCTCCTTCAGCATAAGTTACAAAGCAGCAGCCACTGAGGGTGGAGTGGGAGTGTTTGTGATGTCACATTCAGACACTTGTTTTACCTTCCCTGAACAGCTCCTTTCTATCCCTCTCTGTCTTGTTCCTTTTCCCCTCCCTTCCCAGCACTGTTCATTTCTCTCCATCCCTGTTCTGTTCATTTAACCCCTCTCTGCCCTGTTAGTTTTCCTCTCTCCTCCCCCTCCCTTCTCTGCTTGTACTTTTCCCTTGCCCTGCAGTAATGGGGGCAATGGGAGCAAACTTCTGTATAAATAAAATAATCTGCTACTAAAAGTATTTTATTATTTTCTTGGGGCAATGTGTATCAGCAGTTAGTGTATGTATGTATGTATGTATGCATAACTTTAATGGTAAAGTGCTGTTAAGGAGCTGCAGCATTTCTACACATTATTATGTTGTACGCAAAATCTGTTACGTCATACAATTCCAGATCAGCTGCATTATTCCCTTGCAACTCCCTGCACCTGATCATAAATTGTTCCAGAACAGCTGCATGTATTCCCTTGCAACTCTCTTGCCTGACCATAAAAACTGTTCCACAAAAGCTGCATTTTTGCCTTGCAACTCCCAGCACCTGGTCATATATCAATATGCAGGAAAACAAACCTTCAGCTGTTGTTGTGGAATATCTGAACAGTAAATACTAATGTACACTGTTTGTAACACTTTTATAATTTAATAGAGGCAGGAAGTTGTATAGTATAGAATATGTCCAGTTGGGCATGTACATTCGTGACTGATGCCTAATTGCTGTGGAACACAGTAGCATACTATTTACTTCAAATAAATATTACTTAAATTTGACAGTTTGTATTAACCTTCAAATCTATTGCTTTATGTTGAGCATGTAAGGTATATTGTTATAAGTGATCAGGCAGCAGCATAAGACAGCTATGTGCATACTGGGAACACACAGGACAGAATGTAGGAGGGGGTTGGCTGCTACAGCTGCATATTCAGCCTGTCAGTCAGTGCTGTGACCACTTCCTGCAGGAGATTGAAGAGACACGCCTACTTTCCATTTCAGCCTTAGCTTCTGACTTGTAAAGTTCTCTCTGCAACTATGACAGTTTTAGGAGATAAATTGCTTTCAAAACATTTCTTTTTCTACATCATTACATGTTTGGAGGAAGGATAAGTAATATATCTGAATAGGAAGGTTATATAAATTGTATCCTTTCAATCTTTCTGTTAAACCATGACTACATTTATTAAATCAGGAGTGTCCAACCTTTTGGTTTCCCTGGGCCACAAAAGTGAATTAAATACACAAACACTTTTGATTTGTAAATGTACAAGAAAAATGTACAGAAAAGAACTACAATACTAGTTGGATAACCAGATACAGCAATAATATATGAATTAATATGGGACACCTGGATATTAAATAAACTTATATTATTATTACTACTACTACTACTACTAACTGGACAATGGGCAGGGCCCCCCCTCCTATATCCTTTGCAACATAACGTTTCCTTGGGAACCAAGCATTTCCAGCTGGGCCGCATTCATATCCATCCTGGGCCACAGGTTGGATACCCCTGTATTAAATTAAACCAGCACCTACCCAGTTATTTGTAGTTTAACAAGTTCTGGAAGCGGAATGTAGGACATCCTTTATTTGGGGATGGTTCTCTGCTACAGAGCAGTGTTTACAGAAGAAGGAACAAACAATGCAATCTACAATGATTTTCCAAGGCCCATATTTAGAAACCTGATCTTAGGACATGAAAGGAAGAGCAAGATTTAATACAATGATCTGGCACGATTTTCACAGTATAGGAAATTAATGCAACACCACCTCCCAAAAAAAAAAAAAAGATTCACATTTTATGGCAATCCCTCAGGTTTGTAGGCCAATAGGGCCAATGTGCAGGATTGTTGCACGACTTTCTGCTTTCAGTCAGTCATTGGTGGTTTTTGTTAGCTTCGTTAAAATACCTTACGCTACTAAGTATTAACCTCTACAGACTGCCTATCTTTAAAGGAACAGTGAGAACAAAAAATGAAAGCATTTTAAAGGAATGACAATATAGGGGTAAATTTATCAAAGAGTGAAGTTCCGCCACTAGAGTGAAATTCCGCTGCTCTCCATTCATTTCTATGAGATTTTAAAAGGCCTATTTATCAATGGGTGAAGTGAAAGTTCACCCTTTGATAAATACACCTTTAAAAATCCCATAGAAATGAATGGAGAGCGGCGGAATTTCCCTCTAGTGGCGGAACTTCACTCTTTACTTCACTTTTTAATAAATATACCCCATAGTGTACTGTTGCCTTCCACTAGTTAAATTGTTCATATAAACTATTGTTGTATTTCTATTGCAAACACACCAAACTGCTGTGTAGCCATGGGGGAAGTCATTCAAACACCAGATACACAGTAGTTTGCAAATAATTTCTGGTAAAAACAAGTGTGTTTGCTATATAAACAAGCTGCTGTGTAGCCATTTCAAACACAGGATAAACCATAGAAAAAATTCCATTGTATAATACAGAGCTTGATCTGTTATTGGCTGTGTATCCTGTGCTTTTTCTCCATTTTCAGCTTTAAATGGCTGCAACCATGGCTACACAGCAGCTTGTTTATATAAACTATAGTAGAGTTTCTGAAGCAAACACTTTATATTTTCATTATTTTAAAATAATTTCATTTTTAGGTGTTACTGTTCCTTGAAGCTTCTCAACCACAAGACAGGGAAATAACACACAAATATAAAGTATAATACCATAGTGATTGTGTTTTATGATCTGCTTTGACAAATATGTACAAGGTTTTGTATAGCTTACAGGAGTAGATTTAGTTTTGTGTCAGTCATTGCATGGACCTTGCAATGCAATGGATTACAAAAATAGACATGGTTTAGAAGTGAATTGGTTAATGGAATACACATTATATGTTATAGAAGAAAGCAGATATTGTAAATAACATGTCCAGTAACAGCCAATGGAAAAAAAGAAATATAAGACATTGCAGCTTCTGCAAGTGAAGCAATTCAACAATTCTAGAAATTTAAAAAAAATAAATAAATAATACGACAATGATTCTCAGAAACAGCTATTCTTTTAAGAGCTTTCCCAATGGAATGAATAAACAAAAGCAAGTTATTCCACCTACATTCAAGTTATGTGAAAGGTCCCTAAGTAATAAGGTGATGGAATATTTCATATATCGAATATACATTGTTAGGCCAAGCTTTCAAAATAACTGTACCCTAAGAGCAGGGAGAGTCCTTTGTTGGTTAAGACAATGAAGACTAGCTATTGAGCTAACTTTCATTCCCAGGCTCAATTAATTTTGATCCAAACTCCACCCCATGTGGACAGTTACACCAAGGAGAAGAATTGGACACTTTCTATTAAACAAACCCTCTTAAGTACTGTATATACACCACATTTTTACGTTACTCTACAACTATTGGCACAATAGACATTCTTTGTGGTTGTATCATTACCAGAAGAAGAATGTCTGTCACTGTCCATGCAATGAAGAATTGAAAAACACCTCCCAGACAACAGGGGATTTTTAGTCCAAAAATGAGCACTTGAGTGTTTTTCCACTTTCAAAATCCATATCCACACAATGTGACAGGCCAAGCAGGCTGGCTGCCAATCAGGCAATCAGAATCAGAACACAGTTTGATGTGCATTAGCCACAAGGGTCACACATGGCCAGACCCACTCGTTTGCCAAGTCACCAATCAAGCAGACCTGGGCACGATTCTGTTATTCGCATGCTAGACCTAATCAGCATTGTGCCAAAAATGTGATCATCCATTGAGGCCCATGAAAAACCAGTGGATGAGGGCCACATTGTCCACTTCTTGTCCAGCAGGATTTTTTTTAAAACCTGTCAGATATCAGTCAGGTTCATCGTTTCACCCCCTCTTCTGACAAAAAACAGAAGCAAATTTGATTGACCATGATCTCACCTTGCTTAAAAATAAAGGACTGCTTGTTCTCAAGCAATGAAAGCCTGTTACTAACCAGAAAGAAGCAAACTGCCCACTCACTTCCAATGGGGTGGGGGGAGGGGGGCATTGTGATCTTTACAATTTTAAATCACAAAAATACTCACCATGTGCCATTTCCTAAAGAATAAAGCACAGTGGACAGATTTTTTTTTTGTTATATTATTTTCTATTTTTAGCTTCGGAAAACACAGTAAGTGGACAATTAAAAAAAACCTCAAAATAATATCTGAAAGTATAGGTTTTTCTACTGGGAGGCAAGCTGCTGCAATCTGTAGGATTGAAGTTCTTTGCAAATCAAAGTGGCTAGGTATTAGCCAACTTTAAGGACAAATGAGGATATGGAAACGTCCGAACTAGAGTCACTTTATACATCAACTATGAAACAAGGCCCCAATACATGCGTTTCAATTACATAAAGAAACTCCCAAACATACCTGAAAAACTGTCCAGTGAGCTTTATCATTGCGAAGGTCATTAAGCAATCAAAAATGAACAAAGATGGCAACACTATGTGTTCTGCCGTATGATTGGAGCATGAGAGTGCAACTTGACCATTTGCATATGACCAAACTTGGGCCTTGCTTACACAGGAATGAGACCTAATTTGAGCGTCTTTGCAGATTTGATCTGGCTGGCATTTCTAGAAATGGCAGGCGCAGGTGAGAAAACAACAAACACAGAAGCTGCCCAAAAAAAAAAAAACAGTTGCAATAAAGGAAAAACAACTTTGTTGACTTTCCTCACACAAACTACACTAAACAGCCTGAAGCATGCTCTTTGTAACACAAGTACGCTCCCTGATTACAGAGTCTTATCTCTCGAGGGAATGGCTGTACAACATATTATACAGCATTACTTATTTTGGCTTCAGACATTTTAAAGGACCAGTAACATTACAAATACACTTTTTCTTGGCAAAATATAAGTGCCTTGTGCGTTTATACAGGTCATGGAACTCTGAGCTAAGGTAATATCCACATTTTTCAACAGGGTGTCTTTTTTTATTATAACAGAATCACTTCACAGAAATGACATCACTAAAGCTGGCCATAGATGTGCAGATTATTAGGCTATATCAGGCAAACAAACGGCCATTCCAATCTTCCAACCTGCAACTAAGCATTCAGATTAATATAAAGTAGTAAAGAGAACAAATCACATTTAATTGACAGACAGCAATTGTACGAAAGTTATGTCCGACAAATAGTAACAACATATCTAATATAAGTAATTCTAAAAAAATGCTGAGTAACCCAGTTGTTTTTTTTTAGAATTACTTATATTAGATAAACCATGACCTGGATGAATGAAAATCTTCATAGTCATAATAGGAGCACTTCGCGCATGCGCTTCAGAAGACATGGCAGCTCGCACCGGGAGCTCCCTCCCAGTGCGAGTAAGCCAGCGCCTGGAGGGGGCATTTTTTTTTTTTTAAAGTACTAGAACCCCAAACCAGAATGCAGGCTCTATCAGCACACACCATCGGTTTGGGGCAAACTTTTTGGGCCATAGGTGCCCTTTAAGCACCATATATACGGATATACATAACTTACAGGATGTTCATGGCTCGTGTTTTAGAATATAGACATACATATATATATAAATAAATATATATATATATATACTTTTTATTTTATCAGTGCATGGTAACAGTACATTATATTTAAATGCAAAAAAAGCTATACTGCACAGGTGTTACTATTCCTTTGTGTTCTTATTGGGAGCCATTTAAGGGGTGGTTGTCCTTTACGTAACTTTTAGGATGTCATAGAATGGCCATTTCTAAGCAACTTTTCAATTAGCATTCATTAAATTATTTTAAATATTTTTTTTTAATTATTTCTTCTAACTCTTTTCAGCTTTCAAATGGGGATCACTGACCCCCATCTAAAACAAATGCTCTGTAAAGCTACATATGTATTATTATTGCTACTTTTTATTACTCATCCTTCTATTCAGGAATATTCCAGTCTCATATTCAAATCAATGCATGGCTGCTAGGGTAATCAGGACCCTGACAACCAGACTGCTTAAATTGCATACTGGAGTGCTGCTGAATAAAAAGCTAAATAACTCAAAAACCACAAAAAAAATTAAAACCAATTGCAAATTGCCTCAGAATTTGACTCCCTACATCATACTAAAAGGTGAACAATCCCTTTAATACAGCATTTGGGTGTCTGTCTGTTTATATTCTCCACACTCCTGGCTCTGACTACTGAAACAATATTGCAAGCAAGCTGATTAAAGCTGATGACTAAAGTTGGTGCCAAACTAGGCATATGCATATATATATCTATATATCTATATATATACATATATATATCTATATATCTATATATATCTATATATATATATATCTATATATATATATCTATATATATCTATATATCTCTATATATCTCTATATCTCTATATCTCTCTATATATATATCTATATATATATATATATATATATATATATATATATATATATATATATATATATATATATATATATATATATATATCTGCAGCCATTCAGTAACTGAGACTGTAGTAATAGCTATTCTTATGTTAGTTCCTCTAACTGCAGCTGCTAGAGTTCGTATGTATACTGCAACTTAGTAGAAGGCATAATTGCAGCTTTAAATGTGTTCTTTTTAAAGAGGCTTTCGAGGGCTAAAAATAAAGTTGTGGCTGCATTGAAACAAGTGAGCCCCTCATATTCCATAATCTCGATTTCATTTGCACATAAATGCATCTGGCTAGAAAAAAGAAGCATAAGATAGACATCTTAGATTTCACACTCCAACTAAAGCCATTTAGTATTTTCTCAGTTTGCTGAACCAGCAACCTCACCATATCAGGTCTGGAGTACATTAATTGTTTTTGTTTTTTTAGTGTCATAAGGAGACCTTCTGTTGAACATATGAGAACAAGTGACTGTTTGCTGCCCTGCTGAGGAACATGACTAGTGAAATCACACATCTAATGCAATGCTGCTGTCAGGGGACTCCCATGAAGACTGCAAATGACTGTGAAGTCTGTATCGCTGTCAAAAATGAATCCCTTGCATCCTGGAAAGCAGTGTTTAATGTATCTTTTATTGCACCCCCACCCATATACACATCTAAACATAAGACAAAGTGGTTAATGGTGGTCATGGCCCTATAGCCAGATAGGTTTAACACATTCTCTCAGCTGATAATTTCTTGGTGCCTTAACACTAGCAACTATTGGTCTAGTTTACAAAACAACCCTGCAACAGCAGTAGAATAATCTTTTGGTATCGGTTAATGGGCCACCAGGTTTGCCATCACTTTCCTATTATGAATATAAATAGAGAAAAGCAAAATAATTCATTTTGCTAACCTTTTACTTACTATTCCATTCGTACATGCTGGATTATATTCAATTAAAAAGCATACAAAATACATAAAACAAATTGGTTTGTAAGCAGCAAAGGATCTTCGGTCACAGCGCATACTAGAAGACATGGCTGAGCCTTTATTAATATAGTTAAAGGAACATTAACACCAATGTTTTAATTGAATGACAATCAGGCCCTGTGGGTTCTGGCAAATACCAGAGGGGCTGCTATAAGGTGCCATAGAAAATCAGTATTTAGTGGGCTGGTGGGGGCTGTGTACCTGAAATGCCAGGACTTATTTTGATTCTCAGTCTAGACCTGATGACAATATAATGTACAGCGCTACAAAATATGTATATAAATACATGTTAATAATAATATTAATAATACTGTTGCCCTGCACTGGTAAAAGTGTTGTATTTGCTTCAGAAACACTACTATTGTTAATATAAACAAGCTGTGGGTAGGCATGGGGGCAGCCATTTTCAGCTTTGAATGGTTGCCCCCATGGCTACACAGCAGCTTTGTTATAGAAAAGTATTGTATGATTTCTGTAGCAAATACACCAGTTTTACTGGTGCAGGGCAACTGTGCCTTATAATGTCACGCCTTTAAAACACTTAAAATTTTTGTTGTTACTGTTCCTTTAACAAGTGAAAGCAGAAAGCACATCTCCAAACAAAACATGCATGGAACTTGATGAATTGCATGTAATGGGAATAAGTACCCGACAGGTTTGACTTTTATACTCAACAATGATCTAATGGCCTTAGCTCACTCCTGTGTCTGTACTAAGAGGCACTGAGTTGGCCGGGTGGTAGAAACGAGGAGTAGATTTTCATTAATAAAATGCATACTTATGTGTTTTCGTGCCAAAATTACCTCAGTCTGTTTCTACACAGGCTGACGCAGCGCCTATTAGTGCAGCCATTCAAGCAGGCAGAGGTGATTGGTTTGGCAATTTCTCAGTATGACTGTAGCCTAAAGGTGGTCATACACAGGCTGATAAAAAAAAAAAAAAAAA
>CM044431.1:77262344-77308001 GCA_024363595.1 Xenopus borealis | reverse complement strand
AAAAAAAAAAAAAAAAAAACTGCCAAAATACCAAATTGGCAGCATATTTGCGTGTGTGGGCCTGTGGGGCCAGATTTCAGGGTTTGGGCAGGTTTAAAAAGCCTGGCATGTCAGCTCATCCAGCCATCCTTGCCCCAAGGGCCTGTTTGTACTGCTTGTCATCTGATATCACTCACCTCAAGGTATGAGGTATGGGCAGCTTAAGTCAGGGAAAATGCCTTTGTATGTATAGAAGAAAATCAGGGATGTGAAGTAAGAGAAGAATCTCGAAGATTCGACTGCTTTGCTACCAGTGCATATCGGAATACAAGGTTTCTACTTGCACAGTGTAAAAAAAGGCAGTTGCCTAACTTGATAAACAGGCAAGCACTCCACTGATGACATTATCTGACTCATCAGATCTGCTGTCTGCTTTCCTTTTTTTTTTTCAAGCAACCAGCACAGGCATGCCTTGTTTTTAACCGGCTGACTGAGGTGAAATATTTTTTCAAAAACTGTTTTAATAATGATATCATGATGCAAACTGTTCTTTCACAGGGAAATGTCTTTCAAAAGTGTACCAGAGTTATTAAACTCCAACCTGTAGTATGTTGCAATACATACTACTAATGGAAAGGAGTACTGTATCATTAATTCTTTTTTTTTTTGTAACAAAAAATTTTCATCAAAAACAAAAAAAGAGTACAAAGCTCAAATCATTGACATGTTCTGTAGATTCATCACATATAGATCATTACCAGGACTTAATTACAGATTGATGCGAGTTGACTACACCTTCTGTAGTCAACATGTTAACTATACATTAGTCAATTAGCCTTAAAGGGGTGGTTCGCGTTCAAGTTAACTTTTAGTATATTGTAGAAGGGCCAATTCTAAGAAACTTTTTAATTGGTCTTCATTATTTATTTTTCATAGTTTTTTTAATCATTTGCAATTTTATTCTGTTTCTTTGCAGCTCTCAAATGGGGGTCACTGACACCATCTAAAAACAAATGCTCTGTAAGGCTACAAATGTATTGTTATTGCCACTTTTTATTACTTATCATTCTATTCAGTCCATCCCCTATTCATATTCCAGTCTCTTATTCAAATCAATGCAGGGTTGCTAGGGTAATCTGTACCCTAGAAACCAAATTGCTGACACTGCAAAATAAAGAGCTGCTGTATAAAAAGCTAAATATCTATAAAACCACAAACAATAAAAAATTAAAACCAATTGCAAATTGTCTCAGAATATCACTATCTACATTATACTAAAAGTTAACTCAAAGGTGAACAACCCCTTTAAGACATTCTAACAGAACTAAATAAATAACCAAAAAAGAGAAGAGATAGAGGAGCAGGAAATCGGTGAACAGAGGAAAAGGGGAGGTAGGGGGTTGGAACTCAGGGGGAGTGGGGATCCCAGGGACCTGGGTTCAGCTGCTGCCATATAGTCTTTGATCTGGATATGTGAATAGCTCCTATGTAGATCAGACTTTGAGGTATAGGGAGGTCTTATTCTGTATTCTTGCCAAGCTGTATTCGTATGTTTTTATACTGTTAACTCGCTGTTTCACCTCTGTCAGTGTGAGATAGAGGGGGTCTTCCATTTGGCTGCAATTGAGATGCGGACAGCAGAGAGCACATGGTTGGTCAATTTTTGCATGTGCTTTAAAAGCGATTTATAGGGTTCCCCTAGGAGTAAATGACGAATGCATTTATCTAAGGTCTGGTGGGTGATCTGGTTTAACAAGACTGAGATTTCATCCCAGAATGCTTGTATTTGGGGGCAAAACCAAAATATGTGGGGGGTAAGTCTCGTTGCTGCTCGAATTCTCTCCAGCAAAGCTGGGCAGTTGTACCTTTAATTCTCTTAAACGCTCTTCTAACTCTATGATAAAAATTATGAAAACATGCAGCCTATATACGCAACACATTTTTACCCAAATAAATCAAGGTATTTTACACTGTGGACTGCAAGCCCACTAAACATCTGGTACTATTGGTATATGGCCAAAAACATGAACAAAAGAAACAAAGTTTTTTTATGGACTACAGTGATTTGGGTAACGCTACTACAATGCCCAGAAGGCAGTTATAGCTCCTTAAAGGACCTGTAACCCCTCCTCCCCAACAAAAATGTAATCAGTGAACAGCCTTTTTGAAATCTTTAGATACCTGCCACTATGGTTGTGAAAAGGATAACAGTAAGTCTGCATCATACCCTTAAAGGGGAACTCCACAAAAACATAAATTAAGCTTTTTGAAAAGTAAACGTAATTTCATGCAAACTTTGCAACATACATCAATTAATAAACATGTAGACTTTTCATGGTTTTTAATGGTTTATGACAGTTCCCTAAGCCTAGCCCCCTGCTCTCATGCTGAGCTGGCTGACTACTGTTACTTTGTATCAACAGCCAGCTTTCCATGGCCTGCATGCTCAAAACCCCACAATTCCAAGAACGTGATTTCAATAAGGAACAAAGTGTAATCATGTCCCCTCGCAAGCGCCTTTTTTCCAGAGAAAACAACCCCAACCTAGACAGTCTCCCCTCATAATTTAAGTCTTCCATCCCTCCAACCAGTTTAGTTGCACGTCTCTGCACTCTCTCCAGCTCATTTACATCCCTCCTAAGGACTGGAGTCCAAAACTGCAGTGCATACTCCAGATGAGGCCTTACTAGAGATCTACAAAGAGGTATAATTATGTTTTCATCCCTTGAGATTATGCCCTTTTTTATGCAAGACAGAACTTTATTTGCTTTAGTAGCTACAGAATGACACTGCCCAGAATTAGACAATGTGTTATCTATAAAAACCCCAAGATCCTTCTCACTATATATATAAAACATAGACAGTGTGATTAAAACACTATAATAATACCATAATATTAAAAAAAGCACTGGAAAAAAATTGAATGAACAATGATGAAATATATCTTCTGCACTAGGTTTCCAGGCTGTGGAACAGCTAACCTCTGCAATGCCCATAGCACCCAGCTTTCATTTGCTAGCTACGCAAAAAAGTGGGATAGGAAATATGGTTCTGCAACAGTTAAAGTGGCACCCATTGCCTATCCCTGACCTACAGCTATGTTGCAAACAGTGAAGCTCTATATATGGATCCTGCCAAAGAAACAATTTGTTATTCATATTATAAACTGCACCCTTTGCCTTGCTGGATTATTAAACCAGAACTATGCATTTACAGCTCTGAGATATGAGATAGCATTGGAATTATTTTGTAATTCAGAATATTACTAGAATCTAGTTGGTTGTTCCTATACCTAAGATACTGATGTAAAACTTTTATAATTCAGTACACATTTTGTTACAAAGTACTGTGTTGGAGTCCATGAAGGGAGTTCTTATGTTTTCTGTGTATGGAATGGATAATGAATACTTGTGCTGTTGTGAAAATATCCCCCCTATGGCTACAGATGAAATTGAACCAAAATAAATATGAAAATATTTCTATACTCTATACACAAACATATGTAGAGACATCTAAAGCAAATTAACATCAATTTATGAATTCAACAATTCTTGGGTTATTATCATATTTTTTGCCCCTAAAAGCACAGGCTATATCCATGTTCCCAAGAGATTATCATGTCCCCAACTTGCCTAAGGGTTGGGGGACTTAAGTATTTCTACAACATGTTTTGTATTTAATCTAACAAAGACCATGGCAGATCATTGTCCCGCTACATGAAAACACTTATGTCCAAAAAGAAACACTTATGTCCAGAAAGATCTGTTATCTGGAAAATCCTAAGCATTCTGGACAACATGTCTCATAACTGTAATGGTAAATGATCCTTAGTGATGTCAATAGTTAAAAACTATGCTTAGAGGGGGTCACATTACGCAATGGCACCAGTATATTATACAAACAATAAACCACCTACTTCAAAATATGAAGATATTAAAAGTAACTTCAGAGTTCCATGACCTGAATAACAGCACTCAACTTGTGGTCTCATGTCTGTACAGTCACAGAGCTCCTTGGTGACTTCTCATTTCCTCATATTTACCACAGTGGTTAATAATGGAGATATTTGCATTCAGCTATTAATTTTAAATGCACAATCACTACAATTCTATGTTTTTAAGACACATTAGTAAAGACATAAAGGGGTTAAGTTCTTCAGTACTAGAGTGAGGAATGTGGCACTGCTCCTACTTGAAACCCTCCTTAATGCACGCTGGAATGCATTATTTAAAAAAAGTGTGCTGGCTTTTAAACATACATGTATGTATTTTCTATTCTTATATGCAATTAAATATATGGCAGCTGAGAGCATGAAATGCAGAAAATTACTTTTGTCACACAAAAAAATAACCTGCACTGGTTGAGTTAGAGTGATGGGAAATGTCCAGCACTTGAGACTATAAACTACCATCACCAGCCTTCAGCAGTCAAAGGGATTCTGGGAAATGTAGTTCAACACCACACTAAACACTCTAAAGCCAGTCTTTTTTTCCTTAGCACTGTGTTGGGTCGCGGGGCTTGTCTTAACACAGGTATGGTATCCATTATCCAGAAACCCTTTATCCAGAAGGCTCCAAATTACAGAAAGGATGTCTACCACAGACTCCCCTTTATCCAAATAATCCAAATTTTTAAAGATAATTTTCTTTTTCTCTGTAATAATAAAACAGTATCATGTACTTGATCCCAACTAACATATAATTAACCCCTATTGGAAGCAAGCTGGTCCCATTGGTTTTACTTAATGTTTACATGATTTTCTTGTAGACTTAAGGTATAAAGATCCAAATAACGGAAAGATGTTATCCAAAAAACATTCTGGATAATGGGTCCGATACCTGTAGTACAGAACCTATTTAGCAGATATTCTCAGAAGGCGAAATAACAAAAGATGAAGGAATGTCAGAACTGTAAGAATCCCAGTGCAGTAAAACACTACCATATCATGGAAAACACACTGCATTGGCAAGCAAGAGCAGTACATAGAATAACATTTATGACAATATGCAGCTTCTTTCATCTCAGCGCCTACAAATCGACCAGCACCTGCAGTCAATAACTTATAGCAACCATTTTGCTTCTATACTGTTGCTTCTTTTGGAATTTTGACCATGGTACTGAGACATAACTGTAAACATGCTTCAGTAAACATCAGCAAGAAATATATGTGGCATAATATAATACATGTGCGGGGAGAGGGTAATCAGAATATTTCTGCACACCCACATGCATTGACCCGAGATATAATTCCTGCAGCACTGCTGCTACATTCAGTTCTAAACAAAATGATGGTAAGGGTGAAAATGAAAACGTGGAGGGCTGAGATGCTTCCAATTTTAAAATGTCTGTGCCAACCTGTGGCCCTTTAGCTTTTATTAAAGCACCACACAACACCTTAAGGCTTTCTGGGTGTTGTAATTAATCAACAGCTCAAGAGCAGGAAATGTGAACCTTTAGGGCTTCCCTGCAGACGGAGCAGGAAATGTGAAGTTGCCGTATCGGCCAAGCATTGTATTGTGGCATGTGAACATCTACCACCAAGTTACCTATTGATACAGAAAGCCCTCACAATTATTTGCAATATTCCTCCTGCTCCATCTTGTGCAATCAACCCTAGATTAGGGACTGAGCTGAGATGATCCTCCCCTTACAACCTAACACCACCCCACCCTGTGCCAGGGTAATGATTAATTCCCCTACTGACTGCAAGGGCTGTTTAGTGTTTAGAGTTTCTTTCTTTGGGACAATGGCAATAAGGCAGTGTGTGTATATTTATATATTATAATAAATGCATTGAGCCGTGTGGAATGTTTCTCAAATTCGTACCTGCAAGAGTATAAAAGTGTAGGTCTATATAGCACAGGTGATATCCAAACAGGCCAGCTGTCTTTACACTGCTGTTGAACTACAACTCTCAGCTGCCAGTGGATGCTTTGAGAGGATGAACCAAGGAGCTGCTGCAGGTTGAACAAGCAGCCAGAACACAATTCAATATACTATTTTTGAGGTGGTCACCCCTTAAAATGGAATATGTATCTGCGGGAGTGTGTGTGGCTGAATGCTATAATCTAGCTGTGCCATTTCCTCTGGGGCAGGAGGAGACATGGGGGTTCCTCATTGCTTGACATATTCCGGGATGTATATTAAGAAGGAGGAAGTGGAGCTTGAGCAAGGTTTGTGCAGTCTCTGACCCTCCTCTCGTCTCCCCCTCCCTAAAAATACTGCAATGTAAAACCTAGGGAGAGCCCCAGTTCTCATACGGCAGTGCCAGGCGCAGACAGAGCCCACCACCCATGCCCATATGGCAGCCTTCTGATACACCAATAATAGCCAGGCACATTTAGCAGCAGCAGCAGCAGACAATCCACACACACACAAATACATTAATACACAAACACATATATAGATATACGAGAGACTACGTCCATGTTATCCTTACCTTTCACCATCCTGTCCGACGTTGATAACTTCGCTTCATTCGCCCTCTCTTCAGACATTTCCCACACGGATTTCTCTACTCCTTGCCAGAAAGAAGCAGCAGCTGTCAATAGATCGGGTTTTTTTTTTCCTTTTAAATCCTCGTCCGGGATAAGCGGTGCCTTTCTCCTTCCTTTTCTCGGATATGAGTCATCAGCGTAAACACCAAAATTAATGTGTATCAACAAACCTTTTCCCCAAAAAAATCCCTGTCAGTTTGCTGCAGTTAGCACTGAAATGCAACAGCCTATCTCCAGACAGAGATACTGCTACACTGTATTCCCTGACTGCCTCTGCCTTACACGCACTCACACTCTCTCGCACACACACACACACACAGACATGCAAAGGCACTAGCGCTACACCATCACATCTCAACCTATCCTCGGCCCAGCTTGGGTTACAACTCTAACCCCGCCCCTTGCTCCCTGCCGCTGGCCGCTATTGGCTCTGACGACCCATCAATCAGCAAAAGGAACCCTTTCAGGTATTTTCCTTCCCCCCTAAAGCTCGCTGGTGTTACTATGGCTCTCTCTCTTGTCACTTTGGCTGCAAACTAGGAAGTGGAGGAGGAGTGGGAGGAGGAAAACCACAATGCTGGTTGAAAAGCTTGGCAGGGAGAAACCCCAGTAATGATTCCTCTGCAGCATTTACAGACAACAGGAGCAGGATGCTTGGCTATCTGAAAGCGAGATGTAAGGCGGGCATGGATTGGTGGATCAGTAAAGCGATTGCATTGGTCCCTTTCAATCCATTCCTTATTGGTCACTATTGTGCTCCTACTCTTGCTGCCTGCTGTAAATAAATGTGTGCTGGCAGCTTACAATTAGCTTGCTACGTGATTATTTAGCTGAGCTATGTTGTTGTGCTAAAATAATAGTGAATCCTGTAGGTTTTGTAATTACATCAAGTCTGAATATTTTACATTGGTGCGACTGAATTGCATGCAAAGCTTGTTTGGTTATTAGTTGAATGCAGAACACTGTTTTGGTTACTATGCAACCCAGTAAAATGCATCTGAATTGCCTATTAATCAGCATGTCTATTTATGAGGCTCATAGGGGGGATGCGGTGCCATTGCCATTCACTTTCCATTAAAGCGCAATACAGATGCTTATGAAAAATGCAGTCAGGAGAACTTCAGTCTAGGCACTCAACCAAGATAAATAACAAAACGTTTATCAATAAAGAGATTTAAAAAAAAAAAAGATTAATTTATGAAATGAACGGAGTGGCCTTTAAATATGTTTTTGCTCATAGCAACCTGTAAGCTTTATCATTCATTAATTTAATATAATTTTTTGTTAATATGTACATTTAAAAAGTATCTATATTATAGTTTTTTGGGGGGAGTTTTGCCTTGTCACAAAGTGTTTTCATGAAAATGCATATCCACAGTTCACATTTTATTATGTAGGACTTGCATGGGTTACTTCACAATATAGTGTTTATTTTAGGAGAACGCTCGCTTCTGCATTTGCAACCAGTGCTCATGTTGATATGCCCCGCAGGCCTGGACTAGAAATCTGCAAATACCAGAGGGGCTACCCTGAGATGCCATTTGGGTTGCCTCGCAGGCTGTGGAATCTACATCCTGCATAGCTAATTAGCAGTACGTTTAGATGCATGCTGCAGACTGAACTGATTTAGTGCAGAATTCCACAATCTCTTTTCATTGGATTAACGCCCCCGGCAACAAAACGCACACAACAAATCAGATGGAGATGCAGACATCAAAATTCTAATTAGACTGAATGAAAAGTCGCAGGTAAGAAATACAATACATTCGACGTGACACGACTGTCGGATGTGGACGTAGTAAGCAGCGTCTTCATCCGACAGTCGGACGTGTAGTCTTCTGACTTTTCATTCAGTCCAATTATATTTTGATGAGCGCAACTCCAACCGATTTGTCGCATGCCCCATATTACACAGCAGGTTCTTTATATAAACAATACTAGTGCACCAGTGCAGGGCAACATTGAATTATAATTTTATTACTACTTTAACCCTTTAACCGCCAAGGATGTACGGCGTACATGCTGGCAGTTAAAAGCTCTGGCCGTCAAGAACGAACGCATCGCAAGGAGGGTCTGCTACTTTGCTTACCTGCTTCCTTCCCCTGCAGAGCTGCCCACGCACTTCCTGCTGCGCAGAGGCTCTGCATACATGGTCTTCAGCGATCTCCAGGCACTCCAGCGATCTGCACTTAGACTCTTAGGGGCAAATTTACGAAATTCACGTGAAATGATCGAAGTTCGATCGAATTCGATCGAATTTTTCGTGAAATCGGATATGCAAATTTGGCCTCTTCGATCATTGAATAGATCGAATGATCAGATATTCGATCATTCGATGATCGAAGGAATCAAAATGTTAAATTTATTCGACTGCCTACTTCGCCAGATTGAACCTACCGAATTGTAATAGAAGCCTACGGGAATCTCCCCATAGGCTTCTGAGGCTAAGTCCTGCTCGAATACCATTCGTACGATCGTAGCATTCAATCGTTTGAATCGTACAAATTTTTCAGATGCTCAAAGGAAATTTCATGATTTTTTTCGTGAAATGGAATGATCGGTATCCGATCGTACGAATTCATCGAGAAATCATATAGCGAGCAAAATGATAGCCTAAAACAATTCGATAAGCATTCGATGGTCGAATGCTTATGGAATTTCTAATTTGGTCGAGCTAATTTTGGGGAATAATAGTAAATTTGCCCCTTACACTACATGTACACACTTACACACATATTTTAGTAAAAATTTTAATTTTTTTTATTTTAGCACACTTGGTCCCATTTGTACACTTATTTGCACACTCGGGCAACTTTTATTGGTGCACAAACATGTATACACAAAACCTACTACTACTACTACTAAACAACTGTTTTGTTTTTTACTTATTCATTGTACTGTTATATTTGCCTAAAAACTTATTTCAACAGCATGACTATTGGATCATTGATTTGGGCCACTAATTATGCTGTCAGTCGGTTTTATTGCAATTTTATCCTTGCATTATTGTTCCTTATGTATATTAAGTATAGTTTTGCGTTTGGTGTTTTGGTAAGGAAATGTATATTTTACTTTGTTTGATCTGTCAGAATATATGCTTTCCAAAAATGTATGGTTATCTGGGGGTCTTTTTACTTTTTGGGGGTCTTACAACACATAACGCACAGTCGGGGTACTGTTTTCAGCATCTGTGTTGTTTAGTGTGAAAATTCATATGTATGTTTTTCATTTGGGGTCCGTGCATACCACATACTTTGGTAATTCTTTGCATATTTTGCATCAAACTATTCAGTAGACCCCAGACTTCCATATTTAGGGCGTTTTTTCTTTGTACGTAAAACGTTGTGTGAGATGCATCAAACTGCAAAATTTTAGCCGATTTTCATAAATGTTGTAAAAAAAACTCTATGTTTAGAAAAACTTTTCAGTTTGGTGTAGAACGACATCTTTATCCGTATTTGATTCATCATAGTGTATACTTTCCAAAAATATATGGCTTAGGGTCTTTGTGCTGTTAGGTGGGTCTTTTGGCAGACAATGCACAGTCTCACAAAAAATGCGAATTGGTAGCAGAGAAAATTCATATGCTCTATTTTTATTTGGGGTCCGCACATGCCAGCTGCTTTGGTATATCTGTGCATACTGGACATCAAACTGTAGACCTTTGACTTCAATATTTAAGGTGTTTTGCAATTGTATGTAAGAATTTGGGTGAGATAAATATAGCTAATTGCAATATGTTTAGGCGATTTTCAGAAATGTAAAAACAGCTGTCTTTATCGCTAAATTTATGAAAGCTTTGTGGCTTGGTGCTTTGGAGTAGAAAGACATACATACCCAATTTGGATTCGGGGGAATGTGTACTTTCTGAAAATGTATAGCTTTTGGGGGTGAACTTTTTTCTAACTTTGTAAATCGGATTTTGCAGTACCTGATATGACAGACCATATGGGGGGGTTCTTCGTTTTGGGACTTCTATATGGCACGTGCTTGGGTACACCTATACATATTAGGCATCAAACTGTTCAGAGGACCCTAGGCTTTCATATTTGGGGTGATTTATCTTGATACCTAAAAATATGATGCTGCAGGTTGGAAATTTTGAGGTGATTTTTGGAAATGCCCCCAAATTGCCAAATTTAGGAAAGGATTTCAGCTTGGTGCTTTGGAGTAGAAAGATATCCATACCCATTTTGGATTCGTGGAATGTGTACTTTCCAAAAATGTATGTTTTTTTTTGGGATAAACTTACTTTTTTCTAGCTTTTCCCCCTCAAAATGATGTAAATCTGTTGATTTTGCAGTACCTGAAAGGACAGACCATATGGGGGTCTTCGTTTTGGGGCTTCTATATGCCACGTGCTTGGGTACACCAATACATTTTGGGCATCAAACTGTTCAGAGGACCCTAGGCTTTCATATTTGGGGTGAGTTATCTTGATACCTAAAAGTATGTGTGGAAATACAATGCTGCAGTTTGGAAATTTTGAGGTTATTTTTGGAAATGCCACCAAATTACCAAATTTAGGTAAGGTTTCGGCTTGGTGCTTTGGAGTAGAAAGACAAAGTATGTGTGGAAATACGATGCTACAGGGTGGAAATTTTGAGGTGATTGTCTGAGGAATTCTGAGGAAATGTTACCAAATTGCCAAATTTAGGAGAGGTTTGTGGCTTGATGCTTTGGAGTAGAAAGATAAAGTATGTGTGGAAATACGATGCTGCAGGGTGGAAATTTTGAGGTGATTGTCTGAAGAATTCTGAGGAAATGTCACCAAATTGCCAAATTTAGGAGAGGTTTGCAGCTTGGTACGTTTGAGTAGAAAGACATGCATACCCATTTTGAATTTGGGGGAATGTGTACTTTCTGAAAATGTATGGTTTTTGGGGATGAACTTACTTTTTTCTAACTTTGCCCCCCTAAAAATGAGGAAAGTGTGATTTTGCAGTACCTGGAAATACATAACTGATAGCTCACATGGGGTATCTACATTTTGGGGCCTCTATATGCCACATACTTAGGTACACCAATACATATTGAGCATCAAAATGTTCAGTGGACTCCTGGCAATCATATTTAGGGTGTTATACATTGGTACCTAATGATGTGTGAGAGATACGATGCCGTAGATTGGAAGCTCTGAGGTAATTTTTCAAAAAACTCACCAATTTCTAAAAAAATTTATAATTTTAGTATAGAATTGCAACTTGGTAGTTTGAAGTATAGATATATAATTACCCATTTTTAATAATAATGGGTAGTTTTCTAGGGTAAACTTACTGTTCGTGGAATGTTTGACCTTGAAATCAGAAGTATGCTGTTTTGTGGAGCGGTGCTTTGGAAATTTGGTAGTGTACTGCTTAGAGATTTTGAAATATAAAAGTGAGAAATCTCGATAAAACAATATATATTTGGTATTGGCGTGTTCAGGACACACTGAATTTTCTAAATCTGCTGTGTTCTCATTCATAAAATAAATTATGTTTCTGATGCAAGATGCTACCTGTGTGAGGCAATTACCCCACAAAAACTGTAATGTGGTGCACAATTTGTATTTCATTTGCATGTATGGACAGAACACAAACAGTAGGTCACATTAGAAAATTATGTCTGAACACTTACTTGGAAGGTATGCCTATTTTTGTGTTACTCTTCTGTATTGCATTCTATGCTTTTATTTTCAGTTCCCAAGAATGCATAAACCAATAGCTAAGTTACCCTGGATTTGTTTCTCCAATACTGATGACTGTGCTGTATATGTCTTCTAATGTGTGTATGTATGTGTGTTTGCACAAAGAGATGTTATATTTTCCACTGCTGTTGCTACTTCCGGGCAGTATAAAGCTTTCCTCATTTATGGGTTGTGGTAAGTAGTATATTCGAAACATAAAGCCAGATTCCATGAACCTTATGGTTTATCCTGATTTAAAGGCATTGTATGTGCCCCACAACATGCCCTCAAAACAGATATGCTGTACAGATCTTTAAACTGATTGCTCTAAGTTGATTGAGGTTATTCAATATTTAATGCATTTCAAATATAATAGTTCAAATATGTGTTGGCTTTGTGGTGGTCCAGTGTCTTTGAGTGACCATGGGGAGAGCTGGGAAGACCAAACAACCAAACAACAAAACTTTGTTTTCACTTGATGAAAAGCACCCAGTTCATTTTTTTTTTCTATTCATGGGAAAACCACTTGCCTACAATTTCAAAAGCTAATCTTCCCACAGTATACATATCTTCTTATATGTGCCTTTATCTGATACAGTCAGATCCAAGGATTAAACAGGAATTACAAAAAAATTCTGAGCCATATATGCAGAATGATTGTTACAGTCATTTTTTTGGTACAAACTTAACCTGTGTATTGCACCTATTGTACACAAGTCTTTAATCATAAGAATATTTTCCTTTATCCAGTGCCAACAGAAATCACGTGTGCAGGGAATTTTGGGTTTGGAGGATGCAGGTTAAAGGAAAACTATACCCCCCAAACAATGTAGGTCTCTATAGAAAGATATTGCCTAAAACAACTTATATGTAAAACCTTGCTTCATGTAAATAAACCATTTTCATAATAATATACTTTTTTAGTAGTATGTGCCATTGGGTAATTATAAATAGAAAATTGCCATTTTAAAAATAAGGACAGCCTCCTGGGATCCTAGGATCCAACGGTGCACACAAACATACCAAACAAACTATAAAGTCAGGTCACACCAGCCAATTAACAGACAGAGTTCTGTCTTTTGCTTCAACATTTCTTGCTGTTACAGTTAGAGTTTAAATATTTCTGGTCAGGTGATCTCTGAGGCAGCACACAGACCATCACAAAATGGTGGTTTAAGGCAATAGATGTAATAGGGCAATATTTACTTTAATATATATTCCAGTTTGGTAAGATTCTTTAATATGTCACTTAATTTGATATAAACTATCTGTTGCTCAAGTATTTATTTTGGGGGTATAGTTTTCCTTTAAGGACAGCTGGCTGCTGATACAAAGTAACAGTAGTCAGCCAGCTCAGCAAAGTTGTCAGAAAGATTAGCAGGAGAGCAGAGGGCTAGGCTTAGGGAACTGTCAGAAACCATTAAAAACCATGAAAAGTGTGCATATTTTTTAATTGATGTATATTGCAAAGTTGCTTGAAATTGTTTACTTTTCAAAAAGCTCAAGTTATGTTTTTGTGGAGTTCCCTTTTAAGCAGTCATCAGAATACTGCAATAGACAAAAACAGGGTAGAAGACATAGAAGTGACAAAAATAGCATTATATAGCAAAATAATAGTTGGGCTGGCGTTCAAGGGGCATAATCTATTGTTTGCTAGGTTCAAACTAGAAAACAAAGCCAAAGAGTGCTAATGAAGTATGTCAAGATACAAGAATGTCAGGTCATGAAATAAGAAGAACCAAACTGAAACTGTCAGCATAAAAACATTATTCTGTTTTTGAAACCTAGAGCCGAGGCAAAAAAGTAAAGAGATCAACTGAGGCTATAAATGTTGGTTTTTGTTTTTGTTTGCACTTGGGTGGAGGATTTTCATGCTTTCCACCATAGAGTAGGGCTAATTTTAGAATGCAGCGCATCTAATATAAGTAATTCCAAAAAACAACTGGATTTTTTTAAAGGTGTATTTATCAAAGGGTGAAATTTCACTTTCACCAATTGATAAATATGCCTTTTAAAATCCCATAGAAATCAATGGAGAGTGGCAGAATTTCACCCTAGTGGCAGAACTTCACTCTTTGATAAATTTACCCCTTAGCTTCACTCTTTGATAAATATACCCCATAGACTCTTCCAACAATCCAATCACAATGGCACACCATTCAGTTAACCTGAAGAAGCTGCTCGGATGAGCAGTGAAACATCTTCATTAAAATTTCTCCACAAGTCCAGTTGTGTTTTTTTATTTTGTTTGATTTTTTAATTACTTATATTAGATATACCATGACCTGAAGTGCAATTACCTATACTAGAGCAACCAATCACCTTGTTACTTGACTTTGCTTACTTGCAGTAAACTGTTCAAAGCTAAATGCTGATTGGTTGCTATTAGCAATCATAGTAATCAGAAAAGGTGTAATATTTTTTTGAAATGTCATATAAGTATTCACCTTTGGAATAACATTTTTGGATGCAGGGTTTCTGTGCTTCTTCTATGTGTGCTTGGCTGATTTATTAATCAGCCCTTGCAAGTTTTACATGGTTAGTTTGCCCCATGGGTCTGTACAAATTTGCCCAGAATTATAAGAAAAAAACACCCATTGACTTCAAAAGAAACACTTTGATGTGTATTGAAAATTTTTTGCCCTTTCGCAAATTTTTAAATTTTTTCATGAATTTTCCACACATGAAAATAATCTAATTTCAGAATATATATGTAGTTGTTTTTGTTTTGATGGGTATGCTCTGACAAGCCATTCTATACTGTAAGCAGTGTGAAAAGACATTTATGCTGCCTGACAAAGGAATCTGCTTATAAGCAGGATGTACAGTGATTCCCAAGACATAAAACAACAGTTCATTTTCTCCTACTTCACACGTCCAAACTGAAGGACAAGGCCACATAGCTGCCAAGAACAAGGTAATGAAAGCAGTGTTATCAGAGAGGCTTGGTCTATGTTTTGAACCCTTTAGCTAAGATCCTTGATTTTAAAGGACACTCATAATGAAGCATAAGATGAGTTAATTTTGTAATTACAATCTAGGACTTGAACTAGAGGCTGTAGGGATTTGTGTTTTAGAGTATAACCAATTTATAACCAAGTTCTTGTGGATATAGCAAGCATTAAGCTAAAATCTTGCAAATCAGCTTTATTAACTGTACTATCTCCCCCAGGGCGGCTGAGTCTTATAGATATGACCATTATTGAAACCTTTATCAATATCTGTGAATTATTTTTTGCAAGCAATGGTGAAAGAATTCCCCGTTTGTTTACAACATACCACATAGTGATTACAAGAAAATATTCAATGTAAAATGTGATAGCAGTGACACATGGTTATGCACAATAAGTGTAAACTCATTGCCCTCCACTCAAGGGAAATATTTTGAACAGGCAACATTAAAAACTAATACATTCCTACACAAGGGTTAACCATGAAGTCTTTTAAACAAAGCCTCAAAGCATATACCTCCAGTTACCACATTTTATATTTGTTCTAGGAAGGTAAAATAGACCTTTAGTCTGTAAATACTTTCCTATTCTGCAGAACAGTAAATCATCATTGTGTTTACTGATTATCCTTTATTTTAATGCAGGGGAGAAAAAGAAAACAGATTTTTTTTCACTATACTCCTCTGACAGGCACAATGTATGTTATTATAACTCTTTGGAAATGGTGGGGTAAACTCACAAACCTGAATCACTGTGCTTTGCTTTTTCAGTGTCTGTAACCACTATATAAACCTTCTACAAACATTTGGGGTGTTCTATATCAAAGGTTCAAAGTATCCTGCAAACAGTTGATAAAATTCAAAAAGCTTTATTTCAGGCTCTCTAAAACAACGAACAGACATCATCATGAAACTAATTACCATTCTATGATATGCAGTCACCTGACGCATTTCATGCTTTAATTTTTCCCAAGCATATTAGTGGATAAAAAAACGACAATTGTCTTTATTTCTCAAAGCTCAATATTTTTTGTTTTCTCAAAGCAAAACATTTTGCTGCTAAATTTTGTACGGTTTTGCAAAAGAATTCACCTGTGGAGAAGCACAGGATTTTGTTATGAATCCATTCCATGATGAACTATTTTGATCATCGCTTTTTGTGCAAACAATTTTACCTTGGCTTCTATTTAATGTAGCTTTTTCAACCCAGAAATTATTTACCAACTCTTAACGGTTTAAGAAATATGATATATTTTATTGTCTGCACCAGTGGACAATTTGTGTTATAAAATTTCGTACTGAAAAAGTTTTCCTGCTTAAGCAGGTCCTAAAAATGCAACAGGAGAAATAAAAATTAGCAGAGTAATAAAAATTTGGAATTGCAAAATGGAAATATTTATTCTTATTTATACATATCCCTATAGGTGTTTATGGGTACATAGCACAATTTTGTTTTGCCTAAACCTGCTGATCTGACTAAAAATAATGACAGTATGACACATCGGTTTAATTTGCTGATAACCAGCCTAGAAGTCTCAGATTTTTTTCCTGTTGGATAAAGAACATATTGCCTCGGCTTGTATGACTAATTATCAAGGGCTCTTGTGGATTGAACACCAGCCTTTTAACAAGTTACTCTTCACAAGACAGAGGTTGTAGGTGTAATAACCTGTTGGGGTGTAAAATTGTATAATTCCTCTAAATCCTAGCAATGTATTGTTTGATTTGACTTTTCAGGGAGGCATGATGTCCATTTTCTTTTCTGCTGTAGATAAAATAAGGAATGATACTGCTGCTATGCAAAGCTGGGTTGTAGATTTTACTCTTTGGCTATGGGCAAGGAAAATTAATCTTACAAAAGTATGCATAAAACATATTTTATGCATGCTGAGCACAACATTCCTAACATGAAATAAGGAGTATAGACAGCATGCATTGTTTAATGGCTAGCGCCAACAAAGTAGATGATTCCAGAAAGTGTGAGGAAATGCTTTCTGAATAATTCTACAGTATAATTTTTGAGCAGAAACACATTTTTGTGTGTTTGGGGGGGGGGGGGGGGGGGGGTTAGTGCCATAACAAATTGGATGAAAGACCATACTCTTCAAGAATGATCTTTTTAGCACTGGCTGGGTAGTGGTAATTTAAAGACTTTGGGGACTTTGGGAAAACAATCAGATTGGGTTTATTTCATGTTTAAATTGTTTTTAGCAGACCTGAGGTATGGAGATCCAAATTAAGGAAGGATCCTATATTTGCAAAACCTGATGTTCCAAGCTTTACAGATAATGGATTGTATATGGTACTTATATAAATGACAACAGTGTCTATCTTTAATGGAGAACTAAACCCCAATGTTAAGTCCCCACTGGCCCCCCTTTCGTTGGCCCCCTCACTGCCTCCCCATGCGGCAGCACAACGAGCACAACGGAGTTCACAGGCACCATCTTCTCATCCTACCATAACTAGAGAAAATATACTTTAGTACAGTGACTAAGATGTCAGGTCTGTGTGTATCTTTAAGAGAAGTGATTATTACTAAGGTTTTGTAAGCAAACATTACAATATTGCCATTGCATTTACAATGACAAATTATTGATTGAATTAAGGGTCTTGGCTGGAGATTTCTGCCACTGAATGGAATGGCAGCAAGACAGAAGGTTAATTCTCAACATGCTTCTTCAAATGTATAAATTTAAATTGTTATTAACAAGTGCTCTGTGTGCACTCCATGACCATGACTACAACCATGGTATGCTGTTGGGATTTAGAATAGCGTATTTATTGTTTTTTTCCAACAATACATATTACAAAAAGCAGAATGTGCATCTTACAAGTTACACGTTTATAACAGTTTCAGTGATGCAGTGTTTACATGTATATTTCTCTTTAAACTTAAATATCCTGACATTTTTGCTTTAATTATAAATATGCAGAACAGTTGGGGTATTCATACCAGTTATATGTTTCTCAACAAATGTAATTATATAATATATTCTTTCTGGAAATTCAGTGTAAATGGAATTTCTACTTTAATCCTCCATTATCTATTATATATAGGTGTGAAGTGCTTACTCTGTTTTAAAGTAGAACTAAACCCTAAACATGCCATATTTTATATATTAATTTATTGTTTATTGCACCAGGACTTCAAACTTGCCACAGAGGATCATCATCTTGGAAAGTGTCTGTGACACTCACATGCTCAGTGGGCTCTGAGCAGCTGTTGAGAAGCTAAGCTTAGGGGTTGTCACAAATTATCAAGCAGAAAATGAGGTTTGTCTGTAATAAAAGCTGATGCTACAGGGCAGATCATTAAATTCTGACGCTAGTTGCACTGGTTTCTGTGTTGACATAGTAATTATCTGTATTCATTACTAATCAGCCTTATATTGTTATATTCCTATTCTGTATATACAGTATATTGTGAGTGGGTCCCTAAGCTCAGTATGTGACAGCAGCACAGAACATGGGAAGTGACTCAACAGAAAAGAAGATGGGGAGATACTGGGACATCTTTTGGGGTACAGATCTTCCCTACTAAATGACTGTGATTTAGAGTCCTGCAGCGGGTCGGGTACCCGCGGGTTACCCGCAAAATCCCGCGGTACCCTGCGGGTTGCTCGTAGAATTTCTGGGTGCGGGTATAGAAGCGGGCCGGTGGTCCTGCAGGTTGGCGGGTTGAGGGTCGGGTCGCGGATCCTCGCTATAGGGATTTTTACTCCTTTTTCTGAGCATTTCCACTACTGATGATGTCACATCCGGTTTACAATGACAGCACTTCCTGTTTTACTCCTTTTTTTTCTGATCCTGGCTACTTCCGATGATGTCACTTCCTGTTTATGATGACAGCACTTCCTGATTCTTGATGGTCAGCGGGTCGTGGGTCCGGGTTGCGGATCATGGGTTGCGGGTACGGTTCGGGTCGCGGGTCCAAGCGGGTAAAAATGCGGGTACGGGTCGGGTTCGGGTCCCAAAAAATGGACCCGCGCAGGACTCTACTGTGGTTTTCTTGGGCTGATACAGAAGTTTGAAATCTACAGCATTTCTAGCCTACTTCTTTAGTTAAGTTTTACTTCTCCTTTAAATATAACCTGCTGAAGTGTAAGAGGATGTTAGGGTTGCCACCTTTTATTGAAAAAGATACCGGCCTTCCTATATATTTACCTTTTTTCCTATTCATAACATTGGGATCAGCCAGCCAGTTGGCAACCCTAATGTTTTTGTGAATGTACAACATTTAATAAAGAAGTGTATCTTATGCTCCCCTTAATCATATGCTTGGTAAGCAAGCTAGCATTAATCACCCATCAGTCTGTAGCCAGTCACTGGTATGCATCTTATCCCACAATAATAATGAGTACAATGTTAATGCATACACACAGACAAGGTACGGCTTAGTTATGACAATACATGTGAACACCTTTATGTCAGATCAGTTTAAAAAGGAGTTTTAGGACAATATTCTACTATTCTAGTACAGTTTCTAATGAACATCAACGTTTTGAATAATTTAAGGTTAGAAGGATGCATCAGCCATGTTTTGTGATGGGTTTCTGAGTGAAAGTTTCATATAGTAATGCTATACTTTGAAAACAGAAAGCCAACCCAGGGCATATTCTGGAGATTAGCCGTATTGTGAAACAGTCCTGTTAGTAGTGGCAGGCATCATAGCAGTGGTGTAACTTTGCACCTCTGTGCAGGAAGGAGAAGGACCAGGACAAGGATAATACGGGTTGGGGGTGGACAGAATGTGCACAATGGCTGGAGATGGGGTGGGATTGGTCTTTACTTGGCCTGCCCTTGTGTGAGGTTTGCGCTCCATGAATTGTGACACTGGATCATAGTCAGAGCCAAGCTAAGACAATTGTCATGAAATAAGCACAGGTTTAATAGGGACAAGAATGCTGTGATGTGCTACTTGGCAACTATTTATTACATCAAACAGAAGAGACAAGGAATAAGGTCAGGCATTTATAGTGACACAGGCAGAAACTGATAACCAAATGAAGGTTATGGCTGGCATCAGACAAAGCAGAGTACATATGTCTGGCCAGGTGGACTACAATAAACAGGGTCAGGGCAGGCAGTAGGCAAGGCATAGTCCAATAAATAGGTCAAAGGTAATCCACAGGATACAGATATGACTCAAGAACCAGGTATGGACACAGGGAATTGGATCAGGCTGGATCATGGAACAGTAACTCATGAAACATGAAAGTAATTCAAATATAATGTCCTGTTACTGCTAAAACGGGTGGGCTTGCTTCAGAAAGCCTCTACTACATTTTATAAAAAAGGTGCTGTGTAGCCATGGGGCAGCCATGCAAGGCATAGCACGTTGCATAGCAGATAACAGATGCACTCTGTAATATTGTATTCATTACAAAGCTTATCTGTTAAGTAACCTGTGCCTTTTCTCCTTGTTTAGGTTAAATGGCTGCCTGCATGGCTATGCAGTAGCTTGTTTATATAAACTGTAGTAGTGTTTCTAAAGAAAAAACAAAACTTTTGCCAATGCAGGGCAACAGTACAATATATTTTATTTATTTTAACAAACTTTGATTTATTTTTTTTTGTGTTACTGTTCCTTTATTTAACTTAATGACCAAGCTCAAAAGGTAAAAGGAGGCAGGCTTATATAGGCCTTAAAAGTCAAATTACTGGCACTGGCATTAGATGAAGATGAGGATTGTGCATAAACGGAGACAGACAAAGCTTGATATTAAGCAAGTAAGAGTTTCTAAATCCTTCGTTCCGAGTGGAGTTGGCAATTCATGATAGTTCAGTGTTTGAATCTGGTGAGGTCCTGACAAATAAGCCCAGATTCACTCTGCCACTTAGGGCAAGGCCACATGTGGCGTTTTTACGTTGCTTAAAAACATCAGTGTAAATATGCATCAATTGCACTACCACTGAAAATAATGGAAAATGCACTATGGCAATTCACATCGGGCGTTTGCAAGCTGAAATCTGCCACAGGACGCCAGTATTGGCGTTTTTTAGCAGAAACCCCAATACATCAAGAAACTACAAAATCAATCGAGATAGATATGGGATCTGCATGTTTGAAACCACACGTGGCTAAATACGCAGCGTATTTTAAATATGGAGTCCAAATTCCCATTGAGAACAATGAGAAGAGCATGTTGGGAAAAGAAACCTACATGCCGAAAAACGCGTTTGGTTTCAGTGGCGTACTTACGCCTGATGGAGGGTTTTTAAAAACGCAATGTAAAAACGCCACATGTGGCCTTGCTCTTAGTCCACAGGAAAATGCAACCTCTATCATCAACTCATCCCAGATGATTTTTAGAAATATTTACAGGAACCTTACTCCAAAAGTACACATTCTCTGATTGGCGTAATATGTCATAAGTAAATAAATGTATTTAGCCATGATAAATTAAGCACTACAGAACATGAGCTTTGTTAATGAAAGAAGATATATTAAAAGATTAGTGTGAGAATTTTCATTAGAACACCAAATAATAGATTTGGGTAAGGGTATGTGTTACACAGATACCTAAATATCAACAGCTACTTACTGTTCCCCAGTGGACGCAAAGATGCAATGCTCTCAGTACAAATACAATACAAATAATCTTCAAATTTACCGTTAAACTTTATAACAGGGGCTGAAACATGCAATTATCCTGTACTGTATATAAAAATGGTGCCTACAAATTTGAAGCCATTATTGATTACCATCAACTAAAGCTAATTTCATTGAGATTTTGGCAAAGCAGCTACATTTGTACTTTATTCATTCATTACATATTAACAAATTAACGGACCCAACACTCAACTTACATGTACCAATGGAATTGATTTATTTGCAAGGTACTATAGAGTCATCATTAACTCAAAGATGTAATTATAACAAAGACACAGGAAACTTACTTATTTTTTGCAGCTGCATTCCAAGAATCAAAAGATTGGGCCTTGTAGATCAATACTGATGGGCTATTCTTGCTATGTTACTATGATTTTTTTTCCACACTATTCAACTGGTACTTGCACAACTCATCCACAGAACTACAATATCTTAGGAAAGTGCTATTTTTGGCTACGCCAACCTACTGTAAACCTAAAGGCTGCAGAAATCCTGAGCATACACCAAAGCATATTTAAATCCAACTGCCTAAAGATGTAGTCAAGTTTGTATTTTAGGGGTATTGTAGCCCTCAATATATAGCTATCCCCAGGATATCTGGTCCAATGGATGTCACAGCTGAATTCATAAGAAGGTTTACAATGTGTATCATTATCTTTTTAATGTGTTCCACACAGTTTGTAGGGTAAGCAATTAAGGTATCTTTTACAGAGTATTGCTATTGTACTAGCATATAGCTGTCATTCTAACACTGCATTTAGAATGTTTTTAGTTAATGGCAGGCAACTAGTTAAAAGATGGCATTATTTCAACACTCTGGTTTGAAAAATATTAAAAAAGCACAATTCATGAAATGCAACAAAAAGACACATCATATAACATTAAGGGGCAGATTTTTCAAGGGTTGAAGTGAAATTTGCATTACAATGTTAGTTTTTTATGGGCCAAAACTGTCAAATTCAACTAAGGAATTGTTTAAAGAAATTCATATTAGATTTTTGAGATTTATCATACAGTGGCCTTTTAAGAACTTGAATTTGACCATTCACCACCTGAAACCTGCTGAATTGCTGTTCTAACATGTTTGAAATGAAATGTCAAATTTGATTCTAATTCGATTCGAATTTTCAGGTTCATAGCATTCACTAGACTATGAATTTTTTTTTTTTTAATGAAATTTCGAATTTTGAGTTCATGGGAGTTTATAGGAGTTTTTTAAAAAAACTCGACTCTTAATACATATGCCTCTAATAGTGATATGTTTATTATTTGGAAGGGGTTGTCCACCTTTGAGATAACTTTTAATATGATGTAGTGAATGATATTCTGAGACAATTTGCAATGTTTTTCTGGTAGCTAGGGTCCAAATTACCCTAGCAACCATGCACTGATTTGAATAGGAGACTGGTATATGAGGAGAGGCCTTAATAGAAAGACGAATAAAAATTAGCTATAACAATAAATTTGTTGCCTTACAGAGCAATTGCTTTTTAGAAGGGGTCAGCGACGCCCATTCGAAAGCTGAGTCAGAAGAAGAAGGCAAATAACTATAAGGGTCAGATTTACTATTGGTCGAATTTGAAGGTTAATTAACCCTCATCGAATTTTGGTCGAATTTTAACCAAGCCCTTGGTCATGTGACTTGTGCAAGCACTTTAGGAGGAACTGCTTTCTGGCAGGCTGTTGTTCCTTCTCACTGTAATTGAAGGAGTCACAGTGGGACATGGGTTTTTACTATTGAGTGCTGTTCTTAGATCTACCAGGCAGCTGTTATCTTGTGTTAGGGAGCTGTTATCTGGTTACCTTCCCATTGTTCTGTTGTTAGGCTGCTGGAGGGGGGTGATATCACCCCAGCTTGCAGTACAGCAGTAAAGAGTGATTGAAGTTTATCAGAGCACAAGTCACATGACTTGGGGCAGCTGGGAAATTGACAATATGTCTAGCCCCATGTCAGATTTCAAAATTAAATATAAAAAAATCTCTTTGAAGAAATGGATTTCAGTGCAGAATTCTGCTGGAGCAGCACTATTAACTGATGTGTTTTGGTGATTTGAATTTTTTTTCCCATGACAGTATCCCTTTAAGAATAAACTTGTCTTCAACTTAAAATTGAAGATAGCTTATCAGCCTACTGGTACCCTTATATACACTTATACCTTATGGGGCCCCCAACACTCTGTCATGGTCTCGTTCCCTTATAATTACACCTTTGGGTAATGCTTGAGCTGAGAATCACAAAGTGCAGCTATGCCAATGGTACCATGGGATCCCATGCATGGGTTTACCCTATGACAGGTTGGTTAGTATGCAAAACCTTTTTCAGAAACCCATTATCCAGAAAGCTTTGAATTACAAGAAGACCATCTCCCATAGGTCCAAATATTTCTAATTTATAAAAATGATTTCCTTCTGCATTAATACAGTACCTTGTACTTTATTGTAACTAAGCTGCATAAAACCATTTGGTGGCAAAACAATCCTATTGTGTTTATTTAATGTTTAAATAATTTATAGCCAACTTAAGGAATGGTGATCCAAATAAAGGCAAGATCCCTTATCCAGATGACCCCAGGTCCCAAGCATTCTGAATAATAGATTATATTCCTGTATTATAAAATTTGGCCAGTTGTACCGATTTCTACAGCTGGCTCATTGCCCAGCAGTTTGTGGTTGTCTGAAGGTTATCTATATTCACAGATACACCAATTGATGGATTTGTATTGTTATCTTTAGTAGACATTGACCCTTATGCCTTCAACTATGATTTTCTAAATCATGAAAATGTAGTTTGCTTTAAATGGCCCCCGCTATGATACATTATAGTCCATTCTGTTTGCAGCCAGCATTATCCAGATGATAGATGAGACTACCGGAACATTAATGTATACTAAGGATTAACATGACTTTTTCTAATATCACTCACTACTTGGTTGAAAAGGAAGCATTGCTTTGTAAATAAAACTTTGATCTTTACTTGCAGATTAATTAAATTATATTAAAAGGAAGATTAGCAGGAATAAATATAAAAGATGTTATTTCTAAATAATCAAAATTTGTCATACTAGAACAAACAAAATGTATTGCTTATATCCTGGTGGCTGCTTTTGTTTTCCATTAACCACAGTTTTATTGGTATTGTTTAATTAGCATTTTGCAGACGGCAAGGGACAATAACAACGCAGAATGAATATGAAAAGAGGGATGTCCAGATGTATTATGCTGCACAGTATAAACTACAGTACTCTTCATAGCAGTAACAAAAATATGGGACAGAATGATCGAAAATAAAAAAACAGAAAATACCTGTGTCTCCACTGAAAATAACTAGGAGTAAATGGAAGTTTATAAAAATACCAAATGGAATCCCAAACCAAATGTATCCCAAGTCCAACAACCTATCAGGCTCTCTTCTGCTTCCAACACAGTTCCAAATCCAATAAAGGTTGTGGTATCCCTTAGAAAAGGGGAAATCACAAAAAAACAAAAATAGTTTAGCGTTCCTAATATAATCACACACCCAGTGTCACAGTCGGCACCCAATACCAGAACAAATGCCAAGCACTCTGGTCTCGGCTCGTGCTTCACCAGTAGTGTGACCGCCTTTGGCTTCGGGAGGAGCCCTCAGCTACTCAGATGTCATCTGGACTAAAACGAGAGGTACAGGGCAAAAGTTCTGGCCAGCAATGTGGCACGACTGTATTGAAAGTCTTTAAGGCTGAAGGTCACTGTACAAGCAGGAGTAGGCAGATTTGTGGTCAGACAGGCTGGGTCGAGGCAGGCAGATCAATCAGAAAAGGATGAGGCAAAATCGGTGGTCACATAACAGATTTCAGAATAGTCAAAAGCCAGGCAGAGTCAAACACGATAGTCAGGAACAAACAGAAGCTTAATGCACAGGTCAGAGGCACCAGGAACAACTTCCTATCATGAGCAATGCAAAAACAGAAAGTACCCCTTTAAATATTTTTGAATTTCACACCATTGCACACTGGCGTCAACACGCCAGAGCGCATGCGATATAAAATCCACGCTGGCAAGATAGAAGAGGCGCAGTGGGTGTCCCCGTCAATGGCGCGGCTGCGTCCCCGCCGCACCACTAGACCACCACGGTGAGAGCACCTTACATTACCCCCCTCTCTAGGGGGGGCCACCGGACCCCCAGGTTTCCCAGGAAATTTTAAATGAAATTGTCTCCTGAGACGATCAGCCTTGATGTCACTAACTGAGACCCAAGAGTTCTCCTCAGGTCCATGCGAGAGTCGAGGAGCTCTTGGATCTCGAATTCAGGTTGACCCTTGACCAGCACTGGGGAGGAACAGATATTAACATTATTAACATGTATTTCTATAGCGCCAACTTGTTGCAAGCAGATAGATGATGGACTTGTGAGGCAGGTTTCAAGAGGGAAACATGAAAGGAATCAAAGATTTTAAAATTAGCAGGTAACTTAAGACGTACAGAGGAAGGATTAATTATTTCTGAGATGGGATACGGACCAATAAAACTGGGACCTAACTTAAGTGAGGGAACTTTGAGTGATATTTTTTGTAGATAACCAAACAGAGTCTCCAATCTTATACTTAGGTGCCTCTCTACGATTTCTATCCGCTGCTTTTTTCTGAGTGGAAGTAGCTGCAGAAAATTAATCATGCACTTGTGACCAGATCATTGCAAACTGTTTGACAGAGGAGTTAACAGAGGGAATGGAAGACAAAGAACCAGAAAATGAAAATTCTTTGGGTTGACAACAGAGAAAGCAGACACCCTAGTGGAGGAATGGGTTGCATTATTGTAAGCAAACTCTGCCCATAAGGATTGATTGTCAGAAACATAACACCTCAGATACTGTTCTAGAGATTGATTAACTCTTTCAGTTTGCCCATTAGTTTGAGGATGGTAAGCGATTGAGAAGGACAATTCAATCCCAACCAGAGAGCAAAAAGCTTGCCAAAACTTTGAGACAAACTGAACCCCTCTGTCGGAGACAATATTGATTGGAAACCCATGCAACCTAAAGATATGGGAAATGGTTTTGGCAGAAGGGAGGTGTGGTAGGGAAATAAAATGGCTCATTTTGCTAAACCTATCCACCACCACCCAAATCACAGTCTTCCCCTGAGAAGGGGGTAGATCAACAATAAAATCCATAGACAGATGGGACCACGCTTATCAGGAATGGGTAGCAGATTCAACAGTCCTTGAGACAAATTTCGAGAGGGTTTAGATCTATGGCAAACTGGTCAGGAGTTAAAATAATTCTTAACATCCTGCTTGTAAGAGGGCCACCATACATTGCGAAATAAAAGAGATACAGTTTTAGCAACTCCCTGTTACAAATATCATAATTCGCCTCAGCAGACGAAAATTTCCTGGAGAAGAAGGTACAGGGATGAATCTTGTTGGTCATCGGATGCCTTTGAGAAAGGACTGCTCCAGCTCCCACCTCAGAAGCATCAACATCAATAAAAGGAAGAGCAGCGTAAGGGTGACAAAGAATAGGGGCTGAACTGAACTTTTTCTTGAGGAGTTCAAAAGCTTGTATAGCTTCATGAGGCCAACTTCTAGGATCAGCACCTTTCTTAGTTAAATTAGTAATAGGGGCAACAATTTTTGATAAACTGACGATAATAATTTGCCAAACCTAGGAACCTTTGGATCACACGTAATGAAAGGGGTTGGGTCCAATCGAGTACTGCTCTCACCTTTCCTGGATCCATTTCTAGACCCTGGCTGGAAATATAAAACCCCAAAAAATGAACAGAAGTGACCTCAAAGGTACATTTCTCTCAATCTACACAGAACTTCACGAACATGATTTCTATGTTCACACAGATTTGAAGAGAAAATTAAAATATCATCAAGATAGACCACTACGAATATCCCCAGCAGATCTCGAAAGCCAGCTTCCAAAAATTCCTTCCTTCTTAGTGGACAATATAAAATGTGTGGAATCGTTTTTATACTTTAGTAGACAGTAGTAAAATTGCAAATTTTCTCCGTGCATTCGCATTTAAGAACAATGAACAAAATTCCCCGCAGTGAAAGCACACATCTTTAGCATCTCACAACATACCGGTTTGCTTCTGCACACTTCCACATGCGTCACTGCTCCTGGCAATTTAATGCTTATTTGGAGCACCATTCACTGTTTATAAAAGGCGGTAGTCTCTACTCTAATGCTGATTCTCTGTATATCAATAATACTGGGTGTATGGTATCCCCTTTGGAACTGTGATGGAAATATATAGTTTCCTGATTCTGCTGAATGCAGAATAGTCTACAAAAGATTTGGCCAACTAATGAACCGCAAATTCGCTTATTCAAATTTAAAGGGGTTGTTCACCTTTGAGTTAACTTTTAGTATAATGTAGAGAGTGATATTCTGAGACAATTTGCAATTGGTTTTCATTTTTTATTGTTTGTGGTTTTATCGTTATTTAGCATTTTATTCAGCAGCTCTCTAGTTTGCAGTGTCAGCAATTTGGTTTCTAGGGTACAAAATTACCCTAGCAACCCTGCATTGATTTGAATAAGAGACTGGAATATGAATAGGAGCTGGACTGAATAGAATGATAAGTCATAAAAAGTGGCAATAACAATACATTTGTAGCCTTACAGAGCATTTGTTTTTAGATCGTGTCAGTGACCCCCATTTGAAAGCTGCAAAGAAACAGAAGAAAATTGCAAATTATTAAAAAACTATGAAAAATAAATAATGAAGACCAATTAAAAAGTTTCTTAGAATTGGCCATTCTACAGTTTACTAAAAGTTAACTTGAAGGTGAACCACCCCTTTAAGAACATTAAATAAATTGTGTCAATTTGAAAAAAACATCAGATTCAGTTGTCCAGAGCTTTAAAGGAGAACTAAAACCAGGAAGGATAGGCCTAGGGTTGCATGATTTTAGCTGGTGGCATGCTGCCCAACCACACCCACATTTGTTCAGAAACATTGAGGATGCGCAGGAGACCTTGTATCTTATGTTTTATATGGGTGCGCATCACTATGACAATGTGCGTACACAAATTTCCTACATGGCGTACCTACTGTTGACTCGAGAAGGATGTACAGATGAAGCCACTTTGGTTTGTGTGTTTGACACAGAATAACTATTTTGCACATCTTATCCATTTACCCAGTTTTTATTTCATACCGAACAATTCCTTTAAGTCCTTTGCCATGTCTGCATAGTGCTGTGTGTAACATAATTTCTAAAATTATATCTACAGCTTTTGTGGTTCACTGACTTTCTCTCTATGGTGTGGTTGTGGAGCTCAAGATTTTAACAGTCGCTTTGACATTTGATTCCTGTGTACACTATTCAGTATTTCTGTTTCACAAACTGTTTCTTTGCTTTTTATACTCGCTGATGATATCAGTAGGCGCTTGCACTTAGGTATTTAAATGAGGGTGGAGGAGCCAGCTGTGTTTTTGTCCCAGTGTGCTTCTATATACTATAATGCTGTTATACAAATTAGTAGATAGCACCTGGGCATTTGCCTACCATTTTTGAGTGTACCACTCTCTGGACTATATATACTATGTGTATATATATATATATATATATATATATATATATATATTTTTTTTTTTTTTTATATATAATATGGGACCTGTTTCCAAATAACGGAGCTCTTTCCGCAATTTCGATCTTCATCAACAAACCCAATATGATGGTTTTTCTTCCAGGAAGGATTAATTATATTGTGGATCGAGTACAAGGTACGGTTTTATTATTACAGAGAAAGAGGAAATCATGTGTGCATATATGTAAATTTATATACACACACACACACACACACACACACACATATATATATATATATATATATATACTATATATACAGTATATATATATATATATATATATAGTATGTGTGTGGCTCAGTGGTTACTATCTGTATGTTTTCCCTGTGTATGAGTGGGTTTCCTCCCACACTTCCAAGACCTAATTAGCTCACTGAACCAAGTGTGCTTTGTGTGATTGCTATACAGGCTATAGTTTGTATGTCCTGGGACTAATGTGAATGAAGAACAATTTTTGTAAAGTGCTGTATAAATGTGCTGCTGCTATATAAATAAAAGGTAATAAACAATACCAAAAACATATACTTTAAAGGCACAATAGAGATGGGAGATGTTTCACTTTCATTGACATGACAATGCTCATTGCTTAAATGTGTTATTCATGAGCCACAAGCATCAAGATACAAAGACATCCCTTAAAGAAATTAGTTAAATAATTAAGTGTAATCATTGTAGTTACATGCTAAATAGGACATACTAAAGTGACCTCATTAGCTTTTATGTAGGAGCAAGATGGGATTTGGATTCATCTAAAACAGCTCCTGTGATCTACTTAGCCATTGCATTTAAAATAGAGCCACTTAAGAGGTTTCTATACTAAGTACAGGAAATAGGCCCAGGTGAAGTATTTAGTGAACCAATTAGTGGTGCATAATTAATTTTTGGTATGTTTAATAGCTTTCAGAGTGTATGCCTGGAAGCTGAATTGTAAAAAAATAATCCATTAGACTTTACAGACTCCATTTGCTCTTAAACGGGTTAACTAAATGGAAAATGCTAGTAAAGTAACTAAAATGCTATGTTAAAGTATACTTTTTATCACTGTACACTGTATTATTATAAAGTAACTGTGGGATTATTTATGTAGGGACACTCTTTTGCCCCATCTCACAACCTATAACCTTGAAAGAGAACTAAAGCTTAACAATGAACAATGAAGGAAGCTAGAAATGCTGCACATTATGTTTTGGGATTCTGTACCATCTCAAGGCGAACACAGCCCTTCAGCAGTGAAGATCGGGACTTCTGAATATGCCAGACCAGACCTCATTTTCTGTTTCATGGTTTACAACAACCTGTAAACTTAGCTTCTCAGCAGCTTCCCAGAGCACAATGACCATGTGTGTGCCACTGACACTCAACAGATTGTCCAAAATCCAAGATGGCAAGCTTCTATGCTGGATCAATACTTTTATATGGATGCTGACCTTCTAGGCTGGCACAGCTAGTTCCGTATATAAAATACGGCATTTTAAATCATGTTGGTTTTCAGGCTTTAGTTCTCCCTATGTCATTCACATGAGTTATCTGTATGTTTTATGTTACTATACATAGAAACCAAGGCCTTTTGAATTACAATAATATTCATTGAGTCTTCTGCTTTTGACACTAAATATGAAACCTCCTTTCTAACACAACATTACTCTTTCAGGTTGGTCCTTGCTGTAACAATAGGACTGATACTCAAGTGTTCTTCAAAAATTGGGTGACATAATTTAAGAACATAAGTGAATGCTTCATGTGCTGAAGCTAAACATATTTACTTTCCTGATGACGAGCACTGACAGAGAATTAGCTACAAGCAGCAGTAGTACACACTACAGATCTCTAAGTCCAGAGAGCAAAGCTGTTAAAACAGTGATCTTTGTAACCCCACCAGCCTCAATGCATTTAACATTTTGTTAAAAAAGATTTTACGGCATTTTGTTAGCCCTGTCCCTTGCCAATTGCTGTATTTTTACATAAAAAAACCTTAATTTTAGATTTAAATTCCAGAGCATCATCAGTATCCCCTCTGCGCACACCTGCCCTGTGATCCAGTGGGTAGCTCTGCTGGAGATGGAGGGGGCAGGAAAGGAGATGGTGTAGTCAGAAGTGGTAAGCTGTGCTGGGGATGGAGTGAGGAAGGACACAAGACTGAGAAGCAGTTGAAAGTGGTGAACACTGCTGGAGAAGGAGTGGGGTAGAAACGATACGGTCAGCTCCCCTTTGACAACCCTGGAATGGGTCAATTGCGGTGCAAGTGCAGTCAATGGCCACTCTCCATCCAGCTACTGCAGACAAACTTGGAGCACAGCACCCAGTGTTGAATAAAATGCCTTTATTTCAATTTCTTTGGCAATATTCTGGACATAGCGACGTTTCAGGCCACATTAGGCTTGATAAAAGGCCTAATGTGGCCTGAAACGTCGCTATGTCCAGAATATTGCCAAAGAAATTGAAATAAAGGCATTTTATTCAACACTGGGTGCTGTGCTCCAAGTTTGTCTGCAGAAGGAGTGGGGTAGACCACAAGAATTGGACTGTGGGGGGGCCCAACGGGATGTTGTCTCAGGGCCCCCTCTGGCCCCCCATCATGTGCACTGTGTTTTAGCCGAAACCAGCCAGAAGATGGGAGGTCTCTCCAAGAAGAAGAAACGCAGAGTGCAGATCTGGGCCGATGAGGACCACAAGAGCCTGGGACCCACAGAGTTTTTTCCTGGTGTCCCGCCAGACAAGTTCAACACTGCATAAGGCTAGGAAGCAGTTGCAAGTGCTTTGCTGGAGAAGTATGTTATTTGTATCAAATATAAATATGACACCTGTAATTTTTACCAGATTTTACATGTTGTTATTCCTGGTCCCCTGAAAACTAAAAAAAAAAAAAAAAAATGTTTACTGTAGTTGTTAGTCACTGAGCCAGTTTGGAAACCATATTCCCACAAGTCATAGGTGACAAAACCGCATGTGCCCCGACACTTTATTTTCACCCTTTTGAAAAATATATGCCCTGAAAAGTCAATACAAGTGAACTTAGAATAGTTAACATTATTTTTTAAATGCAAATCACTATGATTTTTAACCACAATGCAGCATTTCCCCAGCATCATTAAAACCACATTGGAAGTTGCGTTTGTTGCAATTACAAAACAAACACAATGTTTTCACACACCTGTGACTAACGTGGATTATATGATCATGAAAGAAACGAAGAACAAAATAGAGAGGTATAGCACAAAAGTCAAAGTTTGAAACAGCATAGACGAGGATGGAATGGCAAGCAGTGCCGGTCTTAAGCACATTGGACCAATTTGGCACATTTGGGCCCCGCTCTTATGGGGGCCCCGCTCCAGTGTGAGCTCTGATTCCCTTAATCCCCCAGTAGCCCAGACTACTCATAATCCAGATTGGCCAAGCCCCCTTAGACCTGATTGGCCCAGGCCACATCTGAACCTGATTGGCCCAGCCCACCCCCAAACCCAATTCAACCAGCCTGCCTCGATCCCAATTGACCCAAATAACAAGTGAAATGCATTAATGTGGTTTATATAAACCATGGTGCTACACCAACACAGTTTACAGTGGTAACCAAAATTTGCACTTTCTTTAGCGCCCATAGATTAAAAAAAGAAAGTGAGGGAACATTTTCTCCCAGTTGCACAGCCTGCCCCCATCCCCAACTGGCAGCCGTCACTTGGACAGAGGGAAAGCAGCCAATATTTGCCCATCCAGCTGTGACCCTGCGACAGACAGCAAAGTTCCTTCTAGGGGGGCCTCGCCAAAATGGTTCCAATTGGGCCCCGCACTTGGTACAACCGGCCCTGATGGCAAGAGAAGACAATGCTACAAAGAAAAAGCTGTGATTCTCAAAGCAGGTGAGAATTTCATGCCAGGCTAAAATTCACAGGACAGCCTAAAATCAAGAGACTTGGGGCAAGGGTATGTAGGCTCTGCTACACTCATTATGTGCCTAAACACAGAAACTAGTTTTTATAAACTCCCATGAACTCGAAATTCAACTAATCGAAATTTATTAAGTCCTTAAATAGTTCACTCTACAATTTAAAATGTACTTCATGAACAAACGAAGGTATATTTTTTAAGTTGTAATATTGGTGTGTAGGCAGCCATCTCAAGTAATTTTGCCTGGTCATGTGCTTTTAGAAAGAGCCAGCACTTTAGGATGGAACTGCTTTCTGGCTGGCTGTAGATTCTCCTATTCAATGTAACTGAATGTATCTTATTGGGACCTGGATTTTTACTATTGAGTGTTGTTCATAGATCTACCAGGCAGCTGTTATCTTGTGTTAGGGAGCTGTTATCTGGTTACCTTCCCACTGTTCTATTGTTAGGCTGCTGGTGAGGAAAAGGAGGGGAGTGATATCACTCCAAGAGTGACTGAAGTTGATCAGAGCACAAATCACGACGAGCAGCTGGAAAACTGACAAAATTTCTAGCCCCATATTTAATCAAAATGAAATATTAAAAAACCCGTTTGCTCTTTTGAGAAATGGATGTCAGTGCAGAATCCTACTGAAGCAGCACTATTAGCTGATGCATTTTGGAAAAAACTTTTTTCTTATGACAGTATCCCTTTAAAGGGACAGTGTATGATAAATCTCAAAAATCTGATTCGAATCAAAAAAAAAAAAAAAACAAATAGAATTTCAACAATTCCCTAGTCAAATTTCACAGTTTTGGCCCAAATAAAAAAACTCGAAATTTTTAATAAAAATGTTTAATTTTCACTCAACCCTTGATAAATCTGCCCCTTAATGAATGAATCACACCCTAAAATTGCTGGTATTGTATGCTCACTGGTTTCTGTTGCATCATTTACCATCATTCCCTCCAATGAATAGGGCTCTTCCCAATGCACATTTTTAAAGGAAGTCAAAGCTGATCAGTCCTTTTTGCAGTTCATTTATATATCTGGCCCTGCAGGATGGTATTGTTTGGTTATGGCATATTGTAACTTCACAAAACAAGGCATATATTAGTGCATGCTTTTGAGTTCATATCAGAACTTTGCAGAAGCCGTTTGAATTATTATGTACCCAGGCATGTGGGATGTGACTTCCCCCACCCTGCTAAAAATAGTGAATTTTGTTTTATCTTAATGTTTATCAACTCATGACACATTGTTTTTTAGAGCCATATCTATTTCCTTTGGCGCATCACTAATAGGCCTCAAACCCACACATAAATAATTCTACAGTTGATTAATGATAACATCAGTTGAGAATGAGATAAGGAGAAGTAGCTGAGCACATCACACCACTAGAAAGACAAATAGTTCATTTTCACAAGCTTAACTCCATTAAAGGAAGATTCTAATCAAAATAAAAGTGTTTGTCTGGAACGGTTTGTAGTGTAGTAAATTAGAATAGATTTGGGGACAAATGAAAATTTTGCAAATGTATAACTGTTTTCCTGATATTCACAAAAACACACACACACACACACACACACACATATTGTATTGTATGTTAAATGGCTTATTCTTGGCAATTTTTCAATTGGTCTTCCTTTTTATTTTAGTTGAATTATTTGCCTTCCTTTTCTTTTTGGGGTCAATTACTCCTTCTTCCAAAAAACGATATCTCTGCGAGGCTACAATTTTATGGTTATTATTACATTTCATTACTTATCTTTATATATATACCCTCCTCTATTCATATTTCTGTTTCTCTTACAAATCACTTCCTGGCAGGATTCCATATATATTATTCTGCTCACAGTGCTACAATATAAGATATACAAATCCCATAATATAGCTAGTTCAATTCTCTTCCTGTGTTAATATTGTCTGTAGTACAGCATATAACAGTATATTGTCTGGCTTTGGTTATCTACTTGTGGTAAATAGCATGCAAGCATATTTTTACCTAATTTCTTCAGAGCTGTATTTTCATATCTTCCTTAGTCCTGACTTGCTGTCACGGTTGGCTCTCTAAGCCAGAACCGATGCTGAGCACCCTGTTCTCGGCTCTTGCTTCCGCTTATAAGAGCTGCCTTTCACCTTGGGAGGAGCCCTCAGCTAATTAGATGCCACCAGGTCTTATTAAGAGAGGTGCAAAACAGGGGCATAATGGTAAATGCGAAGTCTTTGGGCAGAAGGTTGCTGTACAAAGGCTTAGGCAAAAGAGTAGTCAGGCCGGGTCGGGGCAGGCAGAGTGCAAACGGAGTCAGGCAGGCAAGGGTCAAACCAGAAGATCAATCAGAGGGATATAGAAGAAGCAAAGTCAGATAACAGGCAGGGGTCAGAATACAGAAGTCAGAATGGTCAATAGCCAGGCAGGGTCACAAGAGGAATTCAGAATCAGGATCAGATAATATAGCACAGAAGCACCAGGAACAAATCCTATAACAGGCAACGAAAAAATAGAAAAGACCCCTTTAAATATTTTTAAAATTAGAGCCATTGCGAGATGATGTCATAACGCCAGCACACATGTGCCTACAAATACAGCAGAGATGCACCACATTGTCCAGGCATAGGAGGACAAGTGTGCAGGGCCCTCCTGCAAAAACAATCTTCAAAAGGGCCTGGTACACTTGATCCCCATTCTCCTGCCCACTTCCCATCCCACCTATGCCCCACCCACATCCCACCTATGCCCCACCCACACACCACCTCTCCAACTCCTCCCACTTCCGCCCGACTTGTATCCCCCTTCCTTGCCTCAAGTAAGAGAGTGGCTGGAGAGGAAGGCTTTTTTTTATTAGCTATAGAGGAAGCAGACCCCACTGTTCCCAGGTCCCTCCTGTGACTGCGGGGTGTGCTACCTCTGTAGTTATGCCACTGTTGCCTTAGTTGGTTAGGACTTGGTATTATATCTTTTAGATAAGTAGACAAAAGTGGTTCTGTGCACACAAGCAATACTATCATATTTTTTTATATTAAAGATGGGTCTTTTTTACATAAAGAAACTAAATACACCAGAGTTTATTAAAGGGGAACTATTTCGACAATTTAATATTCGATTTGTCATACTGGAATAAGAAACTTCCTAAATACTATCATTAATAATTCTGTCGTTTCTGAAATAATCAAGTTTATCTTCGATATTCCTCTCTCAGCATCTGTTTCTCTTCATTCTGTCTTCATTCAGTAGTTGGATGTCAGATGAATGATCCAATATATCTTATAGGTGGGTCCTTTTACCTAGAAGATGTATTAGAGCTCACTCTATTAAAATCATCAGAAATCCTGTCTCTCTACATGCAGAATTTGTGCAAAGGGCAGTTATTTTGTTAGATTTTGTTTGCACTGGAATCAGTTATTTGAGTGAGCTCTAATACATCTGTTAGGAAAGGGAGCCACCCTATAAGATATAGTGAATTATTCATCTGACACAAAAATGAATGTTAATCCTTGTTTTTAATGCCTGCTCATGGCAAGAAGCACATTGAAGCTTATGCTTAGCTCTGTGATTGACAAACCTCTCTACTTTATTTTTCAGAATTCATTGAGGTCTGGCATGGTGCTAATGTGGTGCCGCTATTCAAAAAGGGATCCCATTCTCTGCCTCAAAACTATAGGCCAGTTAGTCTGACGTCGGTGGTAGGAAAGCTTTTTGAAGGATTAATAAAGGATAGGGTACTGGACTTCATAGCAAATAACAATATTATGAGTTTGTGCCAGCATGGTTTTATGCGTAATAGATCCTGCCAGATTAACTTCATTTCTTTTTATGAGAAGGTAAGTAGGGACCTCGATTTTGGGGTGGCTGTGGATGTGATTTACTTAGACTTCGCTAAAGCAATTGATACCACACAGAAGGTTACTGGTTAAATTAAGGAATGTTGGCCTGGAACATAGTATTTGTAACTGGATAGAGAACTGGCTAAAAGATAGACTACAAAGAGTGGTGGTAAATGGAACATTTTCCAATTGGACTAGTGTTGTTAGTGGGGTACCGCAGGGCTCTGTACTGGGTCCCTTGCTTTTCAACTTGTTTATTAATGACCTGGATGTTGGTGTGGTGTTTATACAAATGGCCTGCAGGTGTCACTGTGCATACATAGGACTTTCTGTACAGCTTGAAAGTGAAAGTAAATCAACAAGAGACTCAGAGTCAGCGCACATCCTATTTCAAAATATGTCGGGTGCTCATCCCAGGGAGACTCCCCATTAGGATCCCCAAGAAAACAATTTCATACACAATAGCAACCAAGGAGAGCACACCAGTTTATCAAGCAATACTTAGATTTAATCCAAAGAAATTCCAAAAAAGTATATAAGAAAAACATATACCAAACTATACAAAAAATACGAAAATTAACAAAAGAAAAAAGGAAAAAAGAAATAATCGCCCAACGCGTTTTGACCTTAAGGGTCTTCCTCAGGGGCAAAAAAACAAAAAATAAATAAAAAATAGGCAGGATATTTTTTGTATAATTTGGTATATGTTTTTCTTATATACTTTTTTGGAATTTCTTTGGATTAAATCTAAGTATTGCTTGATAAACTGGTGTGCTCTCCTTGGTTGCTATTGTGTATGAAAGTGAAAGTAAGACTTACTGCTGTTATGTAATGGCTGCATGAACCTGCTCGTAAAGCACTGTTATACTCTCCTCATCCTCGGCTACCAAACACAACCAATGGCGACAATGTCTTTTCTACCTCTACAGCAGCCTGCACCTTATCTACCAAACCCTGGTGAGCCTACCATACCTTTTACTGCTTGGATCCGTATGTTTGATAATTATATTATTGCTGCTGACCAGGGGGAGATTTCTGCAGCTAGAAAGTGTGCTTTACTTATTCACTGCCTGGAGGCAGAGGGACAGCGTATATTCTATACATTACCATAACCTGATGAGACTTATGAAACTGCTCTTACTGCAATAAAGAACTTTTTTGTGCCAAGAGCAAATGTGGTTGCTGAAAGATATAAATTCCGCCAGCATGGATAGCGTAATGGTGAATCCACGGAACATTTTGTAGCAGCTTTGAGAGAGCTGGTTGTTACCTGTGAGTTTGGTATTCTAACAGATGAAATGCTAAGAGACCAAATAGTGGAAAAAACAAACTCACCGCGCATTAGAGAAAGACGGCTCCTAGAGCAAGATTTAACCCTTGCAAAGGCTATTACAGTTGCTTGTCAAATTGAAACAGCTGTGGCAGAGGCTAAAACTCTCAGTCAGGGAACTGCTGGGAATGTACAGATTGTGAATTCAAAACTGTGGCCTAATAATACGCAGTCACAGGAAAAATACAGTGCTAAAGAAAGGGATTCACTGCAAAACCGTGCAGCGAATACAAATAAAAAAATACTGCTTTTGCTGTGGTTCAACACAACACCTTGCAAACTATGCTAAATGTCCATCAAAAGCTATACAGTGCCGCAAATGTTTGAAACCAGGTCACTCTTCTGGGGTCTGCCGTAATTCTGTTAAAGATGTTCATGAACTCACTACTACAAATGTTACAGTATTAAGTGTGGATAAAGCTGGTACATTTATTCCAGACAAGTTTATATGCACTGTCAGTGTCAGTACTGCTTCTGCTGAAAAGGGACACTCCATTAACCTGATGCTTGATACAGGTTCAGCTGTTTCTATACTACCAAAGGATATTTTCTTGAAATACTTTTCAAAAGATATGCTTGGTGCACCTGCCCTGAGACTGGTCAGTTACTTAAAGGATACAATCACTGTGCTTGGTTGCTTGCCAGTGACTGTACAATTTGAATCAAATACTGCAAAATGTGACTTTTACATTGTGAATAAAGGTACTGCTATACTTGGAAGGGATCTCTTTGCTGCATTAAACCTTCAATTAGTGGATGGTCTTACTACAGCACCAGTGCCTGCCACACAGCCTGTGTCTAAAATTTCACCACAAAGCAACACTCCAAAGAAAGAACTTTGTACACAAAGTTAAGTTGAGACCAGATGTAAAACCAGTACACCAGAAATTGCGGCGATGGCCCTACTCTATAAGGGAGACTGTATCACAGGAACTACATACCCACAGAGCAACGTGCCATGCAGCGACCCAATAATCTCCAGCTGAATTATTACATGGCAGACAAATGCGCACAAAGTTACATGTTGCAGATGTCAAACTTCCACCAAAGACTATTCCTACAAAATCATCTACTACTGACATTGTGAAACATCACCAAGCGAAATGCAAGGCTTATACTGATAGAAACCGTGGTGCAAGAGAAGTGCACTTTCAACCTGGATCTTTAGTCAGAATTAAGAAACCAGGAATACTGAAACAAGGACAATCTAAATTTACTACACCACTTGAAGTGAGACGCCAGCGAGGACCATACACATATGAACTGTCTGATGGACGCATATGGACTGAAAGTCGTCTTGCTCCTGCTAGATATGACTTTGGAGATGTTCCATTTGATGAAGGACATTTCCCTACTCCTAATGCCAACCACAATAGGGCAGAAGAAAGTCAACCTATAAGGCATACTGAGAGAATCAGGAAACTACCTGCATGGACCAAGGACTATGTCATGTGAAGAATGTATATATTGCTTTAAGATACATACAGTTTAATTGTTACTGTTTATATTTGTCCAAATGCTTTCCTACTATAGGGGGAATATGTGTTTATACAAATGGCCTGCAGGTGTAACTGTGCATACATATGACTTTCTGTACAGCGTGAAAGTGGAAAGTAAGACTTACTGCTGTTATGTAATGGCTGCATGAACCTGCTAATAAAGCACTGTTAAACTCCCACGTCCTCGGCTACCAAACACAACAGTTGGCATTGAAAGTACGGTTTCTATTTTTGCAGATGATACTAAATTGTGCAGAACTATAGGTTCCATGCAGGATGCTGCCACTTTGCAGAGTGATTTGTCTAAATTGGGAAACTGGCAGCAAACTGGAAAATGAGGTTCAATGTTGATAAATGCAAGGTTATGCACTTTGGCAAAAATAATATAAATGCAAGTTATACATGTACACTAAATGGCAGTGTGTTGGGAGTTTCCTTAAGTGAGAAGGATCTTGGGTTTTTTATAGATAACAAGTTGTCTAATTCTGGGCACTGTCATTCTGTAGCTACTAATGCAAATAAAGTTCTGTCCTGCATAAAAAAGTGCATAAACTCAAGGGAAGAAAACATAATTATACCTCTTTATAGATCCCTAGTAAGACTTCATCTGGAATATGCAGTGCAGTGTTGGATTCCAGTCCTTAGGGGGGATGTAAATGAGCTAGAGAAAGTGCAGAGACGTGCAACTAAACTGGTTAGGGGGATGGATGACTTAAATTATGAGGGTAGACTGTCCAGGTTGGGGTTGTTTTCTGTGGAAAAAAGGCGCTTGCGAGGGGACATTACACTTTACAAAGAGGACATTATAGACAAATATCAGGGGACTTTTTTACCCATAAAGAGGATCACCGCACCAGAGGCCACCCCTTCAGACTAGAAGGAAAGGACTTTCATTTGAAGCAGTGTAGGTGGTTCTTAACAGTGAGGACAGTGAGGTTGTGGAATGCACTGCCGGGTGATGTTGTGATGGTTGATTCTGTTGATGCTTTCAAAAGAGGATTGGATGATTTTTTTTGGACAGACATAATATCAAAGGCTATTTTGATACTAAACTCTACAGTTAGTATAGCTATGGGCATATATGGTGTTTGTGAAAGAGTGGAGGGGTGTTTGTGTGTGTGCTGGGTTTTAATTTGGAGGGGTTGAACTTGATGGACTTTGTCTTTTTTCAACCCAATTTAACTATGTAACTGTATGGCACTCTATGGGATGCATCTTTGCACCATTGTACCATTGTACTTTTTTCACATAACTTCCTCAAATTAAAGGAAATGCTAAAATTGATTCATGTTTATGATAAAATGTATGTTACTTTGGTAAGTGTGAAGTGTGTGTCCTTGCTTTTTGCAGACACAGGATGCAGTTCACTGTTACATCGATACTTCCTTTAAGCAAATGAAAAAACATTTATAAAACAGTTGACGGTAAAAAGAAAATATAAAGACTAGCATTAATATATTAAGAGCTATAAGTAGTTCTGCCACCAGTGGTTTTAGATCTTCACAGATAACTGTTCTCAGTGATATATCCAAGTTTCATAAGTTTGGATTCCCCCGGGGCCCCTTATACTCCTAGAACGCCCTCAGCCACTGGGTCTGCGTCCCATAGTGTTATCCTCTTGACCACCTAATATGGAAAGTTCTGGAACAATGCAGCTAATGTTTAATTATCCTTTATAAATTATATATACCAAAATACTTACTGTGGATTGAAGTGTGCAAAACACTAATGGAAATGGGCTTTTGTGCTGGCAACACAGCAACACTACCTGTCCCCAGTTGTAGAAAAGTCAATTAAAAAGTTGTTTAGCTTGGTCTAGTTGTTTCGGGTTATGCAGAGAACATATTAAAATGAAAGTAGAGGAGCATCTGGGAAATAATGATCGCAATATGATTTAATTTCACATTTATTTTGAAAAACATTGTTATATGGGGTCAGAGTGTTATGGTGCTTAAAGCTTTAAAGTGCACTGACATTTTCAGAGTGAAAAGAATAACACGAGACAACGAAGAATACCTTTCTTAACAATACTGAATAAATGTAAGACAGGGAAGGTTAACCCATATGTCTATGGAAAAGTAGAGGTTTTTATTGTAGCTCCTTGGAAAGAAATCAGCAACCTGCAACCCCAACCCCCCTGATTGTACTGGACTGCAGTTGTGGGGATGCTGGGAATAGCAACATTCATCTGTACTGATGCCCCTCCTCAGAAGGTGGGGTTGCTTTACCAAATGCACAACTGAAACGAGGAAAGGTTCTCTCTTACCTCAGCAAAATTAAAAATATGTAGGATGCAATGTTATAATAAATGAGCAAAGGACAGAATAAAGAGGTTAAAGCAAATCCAAAGATGGTTAAGCATATAAACAACCCATTTTAAAGACTGAGGGGAAAGTGTGCCTAAGGCAAAATACTGTTATAGTATGTTTTGCCATCCATATTCTGAAATAAGAGATTTTTATAGCACTATGGAAATTGAGTATTGTAACTCATGTTCCTCCCCAGACAGAGCACTGCTAGATGGGACTCTCTCTCTCCCACTTTCAGCTGGGCCTTCACAAGAAACACAGAGGTTAAGGTTATTCATGCTAAATCTCTTACATATATTTCAATAAGATACATCAGGCCCTAGTGGACAATACATTTATTAATGGTGTCAAATAATAAAGTAAAGGAACTTCATGGGGTATTTATATGAAATATGCCTGACTACTCAGTGGAGGTATATGAGAGTTCTTGCACAGGTAAATCTTGCCATAGGTCTTCAGATCTAAATAAATAATTGAGTCCCTTTTCTCTGAAGTTACTACTTTGGCTTGTGTCCAAACCTTGGCGAAAAGCTTCTTCTGCCCAAGGGAAGCCCTGTCCTTACTGCCTGCAATAGCATTCATACAGCTTGCCTCCATTGCCAGTCCCTTACTAATTTGTCTGAATGACATCTTAGTGCCATTAGCAGTCAAAACAGGCATTAACATAAGTCAGTGATGCTCATAGCAAGGCTTTGTGTCTTTAAGTTATAAATGTTGACTTCTGATATCAGATGACAGCACCAGTTACAGCGTTGTAGACAGCATCATGTATTGTGAAATTGATATGTGTAGAGTGTAGGTTAAACAATAGAATAGAATAATGGAAGGAAGTTAGAAGTCAGGATTTCCAGGACCATATAAAGACAGAAGGGACATCATTAAGCATAATTTCTAAGCATATATTTTAATGGATTAATATTTTTATAAGATTATTATACACTGTATATGTCCCTATGAATATTCGTTTTTTGACTATGTACTATAAAAGAAAATAGATTTTTTGTAGCATATTTTATTATGTTGGCAGGAGCATCCTAATTATTTCTCAAACTTCTCATTTTTTTGACACTATGCAGTGAGAAGCTATTGTGGGGAAAATAGTGCATTGTTTGAACTATCCAGCTGTTTTGTAAGGTTTTCCCAATGTCTGAAAAATAGTGCAGTAAACGATCTTAACAGAATTTCCTTTGAGTTTGTGATCTTATTTTACATTGCTCAATCCTCTATATATTTTGTTCTCATAGTTTGTTGGATTGGAAATCATTTTTGCACCTCTATTTTATGAATAAGTGTCAAATGGAATTCAATTGTTCATTTGCCAGCATTTCCTTTTATGTACAGAGTTCCATGTATGGCTGCCAGCGCTAATGTCTGTGCTCAGAATTATTCTCTCAGACAGTGTTTTACTTCCTTTTGTGAAACACAAATATTAGCATCCTCGGGGCATTCTGAAATCATTTCAATCTATAATAATATACATCTTGCAGCTTGCTAACTTTATTGCCTATGAAAAAAATCTCTAAAGGGTTTTAGTGTGGTTACAGCTTAGCCTCAGCTTCTATATATTGTTTGTTACAGAGTTTGGAAAATATGCTGAAATAAAAATGCAAACAAAATTGACTCTATGGGGGAAATTTATTAAAGGGCGAATCTTTGCCTCAGAAAGCTCCGCCTCACTTCGCACCACTTCTTCAGACATTCATTTGCAGCTAATACGCTCATTCATCAAAATGCAAAGTTAAGTCTCGTCTTCGTCAGTGAAAATTCATCAGCACTTGCATTTCATAGTAAACTTTTGCTAGCGTTCATTTCTTCCTAGCAAAACCTTGTTAACACACTAACACTTAGGTCAATTTGATTTAGGGTGGGTAAATATTGGTTGTACTGTATATATGTCTTTATTAGTGAGTGACAGAGAAATATCTTTAAGTGACCACTTAATATTAAAAATGTCCAAGGGAGCAAAATAAAGACAAAGGATACCCTCCATTGTCCTAGATATGAGCCCACCCTAAAACAAATTTGACATGATCCTCAAATGGTTAAAAAAAGTATTAAAAACCATATTTAACAGTTGCATCTTTTTAACACAACCCCACTTTAAAATATGAAAATACTGGAAAATTTGCACCTTTGTGAGTTTGTGGAGTAACGATCGTTCGCCTGAGTGAAAATTCACATTGTGAAATGGTGCGAAACTTCATTATCGCTCTTTCACTAGCGAATTGTCCTGTACGCCAGTTCATAAATTGATGTCCCTGCGGATTGTCTTTCTGGTGAATTTTCACTAATAATAGCCACTTCGTCCTCTACTAAATTTGCCCCCCAGATCTTTATAAATAAAATTTACATGATTACGATTATTTGTAGAGGTTTTTGCTAGTAACTCCAAAAAATATTGAAGGAAGTAGAGGTTCAGGTTTTTTTTTCTTTATTCCTGCTATTTATATTCAGATCTTTTAATAAATTACATGGCATTCATGGTTTTATAGAAAATGTATTTTTCGGGGTTTCAAATACCATGGTCAAAGATCAAAACCACTTAAATTAAAAATATTGATAAATGGTCCTCTCCATTTTATTATAATGCTGCGTAATTTAGTAAAATCAGCAAAAATAGAATAAGTACTTTTAATGCCCATGTCCAGGTTATTAAAGTTAAAAAATGAAGGACCAAGGACAGAGCCCTGCGGTACTCCACTAACTACACTTATCCCATTTGAAAATGTTCAGTTTATTACCACTCTTTGTAATCTATCCTTCTGTCAGTTCTCTATCCAAGCAGAAAATACTATGTTCCAGGCCAATATTCTTACTTTAACAAATGCTTTAGCTACATATGTAATCGTCAATAGTGTATACATTGTGGTGCACATGAGCAAATAGTGTACTAACTATCCTGAATGTAGTGCTCCTTACTACATAAGTACAAGAGAATGCTATGCAACATGTGCTTGGAAAGAGGTACATCTTGGGGTGGATACTATAGCCAGTAGAGGTGCATTTCTCAAGGTAACCATGAATAGCTTTCCAGCTACTCCAGCTAAAACCTGACAAGGTCATGAAGAAGTTAATGGCAGAGGTCCCTTGAACCATTTGAAGATGTTTATAGCCTTCATGATGTTTAGGGTTTTTAGGTGGGTTTTGCTTGAAAATTTGATTAATTCAAGTTTTTTTTTTTACCAAATCCTACCCCAAATTCACGTAGTCAAACTTTTTCCACTGGAATATTTTCTTAAATCAGAAATCATTCTAATTGTGAGTTTGTTCGTGGTTTAAAAAAAAATCACAAACCTCTAAAACCCGACCCCCATAATATACTAAGTGGTGTCCACTATTGCCATGGAGAAACACTTCATTGTAGATAAAAAAAAAATTGGGATTTGTGTCTGAATTTTGCAGCTAGCACTTTGCATTTGCTTGGTAATTGAACCCTTAAAAAAAATCACCTGATTTCTTGTTCATAACAGAAAAAGCCAAACGCCTTCTATTGTCATGGGAAACTTGTTTTTTTTTTTTTTTTTTAAACACACC
>CM044431.1:77236814-77251667 GCA_024363595.1 Xenopus borealis | reverse complement strand
AGCCAAACTATGATAAATATGCTAGGTAGCCAGTATGAAAATAACTTCAAAATGGACACAGTAATTGGTTTACACAAATTACTGCACTTTGGCAAATCATTGCTAAACACTCAGACTTTCTGCAAACCCTGTGATTAGGCGCATAACTGCAATTTATGTAACCATGGAGCAATTAATACTAAGCCTCAACGATATCCTGGCTGCCAATTTAATCACTCCAATCTTTGCTCATCGGGGAAAGTGTAAGTAGACAGTAATATACAAAAAATCAAGAAATGTTGGCAATGTTCAAAATCCAAATATTCAATATTTTTCAAACGTTTTCATAAATGTGGATATGCAGAATGTGTCAATCAGGGACTTAGATAATCTTTTGTCTGACAACTGTTAAGCAGCTCAAGCTGCAAATTATTCCATTAGAAGATTAGACAATTGTATTAGAAATGTAATTAATTTAACTGATCTTGCATCTGGCTACTGCTAAATGGGGAAAATACGTACATTCAGCATACTACTTAAAAGTATCATTAGAGCCAAATATTGTGTTTCAGGTTTCTATAAAATCCATAACCATCTACTGGAATTATTAAATATCTGTATCACATCTGACTCACTTTTAAACAACTCTGTGGAATTATAACCATGTCGTACTTGTTCTGTTTACAATTATTCATTATTCCTAGAATTACGTCATAAGGCTGTAACTTTGCTTTAGAAGCCACTAATTGAATAATGAATCCATTATATCTTTCTTTACATTCATATTGCACAAATAGGATCTATTATCCAAAATGCTTGGGCCCTGGGGGTTTCCAAATAAGGGACCTTTTAGTAATTTGGATCACCATACCTTAAATCTATTAAAAATCATTGTAACATTAAACAATGACAATAGGATTGTTCTGCCACCAATCCATGCAGCTTAGTTAGGATCATGTACAAGGTACTGCTTTATTATTACAGAGGAAAAAAGGAAAAATATTTTTAAAAAATTCTGAATTATTATGGGAGACAGCATTCCTGTGATTCAGAGCTTTACAAACTAAAAATTTTAGTTTACAAACGTATTCTTCAAATATCTGCTTGAGCATATTCCCAGTGGAGAAGATAATAGTCCAATCCCTGAACCAATTCCCCTCACAGGTGTTAGTAAAGGCCATAAAGTAATGAGCAGTGTGGTTCATTTACCAACATACTGTATGCAATAAAGGGCACTATTGCCAAAGTTCAATTCAACTAATCAGAAAACTAATCAGAAATTTTCTTTTATTGTGTCTAATTTGGAATAGACTTAAAAAACTTAATTGCTGGCATTTCAATGCAGGGCCAGGCCAAGCCCATACGGCACCATAGGCACCTGACCGGCTATGACCCCATGTGTGCACATGTGCCATAAGAAGATAGGGAGGGGAGAGTAATGTAGAGAATGGCATGGGAGAGAGTGACAGAGAGAGGGGAGAGTGATACTTTTGAACTGTGATACTTTTGAACTGGTACCTACCCAGCGTCCCTACATCTTTGCGCCCTAGGCTGGTGCCTCTTCTGCCTAAACCTAGTTCAGGCCCCGTTTCAATGCTCCACCTGCTTAATTCCAGGCATGGGTGTTTTACTGAATGAGTTGAAACTGGAAAATCTATAAAAGATGCCCTGTACCAGTGTCGGACTGGCCCACAGGGATACCAGGAAAACTCCCTGTGTCAGTGGGCCCTCTTGCTTCTAACAATTGGCCTATTTCATGTTCATTCCCTATTTCTTTATGTGGAAAAAAAGCTTAATAATGGAAGAACAGAGTATAGTAAGTAGATCTAAAAGAATAGGAGAATAAAGAGGTTAAGTGAGGAAAGAAGGAATAATAGTTTGGAAAGTTGGGCCCCTGGTTTAAGGTTTTCTGGTGGGCCCCTGGTCTAAGGTTTTCTGGTGGGCCCCTGGTCTAAGGTTTTCTGGTGGGCCCCTGGTCTAAGGTTTTCTGGTGGGCCCCTGGCATCCCAGTCCAACACTGCCCTGTACCCCCTTTGAACAAGGGGTGGTCATTCATTGATGACCATTTTTGATGAGAAATACTTTAGAATGATTGTACAAGGGAATTTATTATTTATTAATGAGTGTCTTGCTTCAGTTGGTAGATTTAAGAGTTTGGAGCTTGGAAATCTGCTCAAAAACAGTGTAAAATTAATTTTAATATAAGGTGTGGCACTTGCTCTAACCATCATTTTCACTTACTTCCATAGGAAATTGCATATGTAAAAACCGATGCAGAAAAATGGTTACCATTTTTTACACCGTGATAAATATAGCTCCTAGTGTTTTTTAGTTGGTTACACATGAGTGTTAACCTAATACCTTAACACATACAGTATTTATTCCATTTGTAACTGCTTTGTCATCAGCCTGAAAGCAGAAAGACAGCTGAAATGGGCATTTACTTTCTCTGTTGCGAGTGGTGGACAAAAGGAACACTGTGCCATTAGTCTTAAAGGAATTGTTCAGTATAAAAGTAAAAACTGGGTAAATAGATAGGCTGTGCAAAATAGAACATGTTTTCAATATAGTTAGTTAGGCAAAAATGTAATGTATAACAGCTGGAGTGACTGCAAGTCTAACCTAACCTAACAGAACACTACTTCTTGCTTTTCAGCTCTCTTTTGTTTACACTGACTGGTTACCCTGGTTACCAGGCAGTAACCAATCAATGACTTGAGGGAGGGCCACATGGGTCATAACTGTTGCTTTTGAATCTGAGCTGAAAGCTGAGGATCAATTGCAAACTCACTGAACAGTTATGTCCCATGTGGCCCCCCTTCAAGTCACTGACTTACTCAGATTTAGAGAGCTGAAAAGCAGGATGTTGTGTTCCACTCACTCCAGTTTTTATACATTACATTTTTGGCTAACTAACTATATTAGAAACATTTTTTATTTTGCACAGTCTATCTATTTACCCAGTTTTTATTTTTACCCTGAACTGTTCCTTTAAGCAAAACAGTCTTTATGAGATGAAATGAAGAGATCCCCTAGACCTTAATGTGGTTGTTCAATAGGAGAAAAACAAGTGGTACCTTTTATTTATGTTATTCTTTAAAGGAGTCTGACTTTTTTCTTTGTTGAAGTAGTTGAGTGAGTCGTTCAGGAAATGCCTGCATGTAGGATTAGCACCTGTTGATTTGCACTGTCATTGTTTTTTAACACCACTTTGGGTTTTTGAAAGACTGATAATTGCTTATCTGCCTGAAAAGTGTGCTATGTTGAAGTTAATGGAATGGAGCTTAGTATGTATGAACTAAATGCCAAAGACATTACAGAACAGGATCAGAAATGCATTACAACCATATTAACATAAAGTTAATAGGAGCATACTTTTTTTGAGCAAAACAACCAGTCCCAGATGGGAATGCATAGTTCAGAAATAAATTAAATTTTCTTGTATTTTTATATTCACCATAACACTGACATTAAAAAAGTATAATGCTTATATTTGAATGTAAAAGGTTTACAGATAGGGCAATAAAAGAAATATGACAATGTAATCTTGTAATGTTGTTATCGTTTAGTAGGCAGTGTTAAAAGGTATAACGTCAATATGATTTACTGATGTGAATTTATTTCAAGGGGTTACCTGCTTTGTATTTAGCAACCCTTTAATAAGATATCAGAGCAGTTTCATTATATTTTTTAGCTATTCATTTCTTCTCCATAGCAACATAAATCCCAACATTTTGGAAAGAAAAAGAAGGACAAAAACAATTTGCAGAACGTAGCACCGCAAATCTTTTTTGACCACGCCCATTTTTTTGGCCACACTCCCTAATTACTCACCCAGGTGTTCTAAAGTTGCGGCGGGGACGCCCCTCCGCGCCGCTCCCTTCCCCTTCGGCAACTTGTTACTTAGTGTGCGCGCGGCGCACACTTCCTCAATTTATAGGCGCATGTGCGCTGACGTAGTGACGTCATGAATCTGCCTAATTCCGTCTGTACCATGACCTTTGGCCTTTATAGACTCTTTCTACAGTCATGCCCCATTGCCAGCCAGAACTCCTGCTCTGCACCTCTGAGTAGCTGAGGGCTCCTCCCGAAGCCAAAGGCGGTCACACTACTGGTGAAGCACGAGCCGAGACCAGGGTGCTTGGCGTTTGTTCTGGTATTGGGTGCCAACCGTGACATTATCACGGGCCATGCAAGACGACGGTCACGTCAATGCTGCTACCGCTGCTGCTGCCACTCCGCCTACTCCAACCACATCGAAAGCGATGCTTACCACTCTGCTTCAGCACTTGGAGGATCAGGAGCGAAAGCAGAACTATCTTCTGCAAGGTTTCCATAACCTAACCCGTGAACTGGAGACTCCACAGGCTCCACAGCAGCCGCCTGTTCCTGGTCCCTCTTCTACTGTGGGTTCTCCTGTCATGTGGGGTAACATATCTAGGCCCCAAGAACCGAAAGTCGCTTTCTCTGAAAAATTTAGTGGGGACCGATGAAAATTTTTTGTGTTCAAAGAGGCATGCAAGTTACACCTTAGCTTTTTCCCACATTCATTTCCAACTAGTGAGGAAAAAGTAAGGTTTGTAATGACCCTGCTTCAGGGTAACCCCCATGTTTGGGCTCTCAGACTGCCCACCTCTGATCCAGCCCATTACTCCCTTGACACATTCTTCAATACTATGGCACTCCTTTACGATGATCCGGATCGTGCATCATCTGCCGACTCCGCAATTCATAGGTTGCACCAAGGGAGATGGGATGCAGAGGTGTACTGCACTGAATTCCGCGGTGGGCAGTAGAGACGGGGTGGAATGATGCGGCCCTGCGTTGCCAGTTCCGTATCGGGTTATCCGAATCCATCAAGGATCGTCTGGTTAACTACCCCCCATCTTTGAATCTGGATGACCTTATGTCTCTTGCCATCCAGATACTGTAGATAGGAGACAAAGAGAGAGAAGGGGTGAAAGGGGGACTCCATTCTCTGGGGTTTCTAATGTTAAATCCAGTTTTTCATCTAATGTTAAGGTCACTAACCCCTCAGTGTCTCTACCTCAGAAAGAGCCTATGCAATTAGGTCTTTCCCATCTTACTCCTGAGGAGAAGGCACATAGTCGATCCCTTGGTCTTTGCATTTACTGTGGGGAAAAGGGTCATTTTCTTACTCAATGTACTAAGAGGCCGGGAAACTCCCAAGCCTAAATGGAGAAGGGGAGCTCCATTTGGGTGCAGGAGTTTCCTCTCCCCAATCCGCCTCAAGAATTTTGTTACCAATCAAATTAACCTGCCCTACGGGTTCTATTCTCATGTCTGCCTTTGTAGACTCGGGAGCTGAGGGGAATTTCTTGGATGCTGCTTTTGCTGCCAAAAATAATATTTCCTTGTTTCCTTTACGTTGTCCTTTAACAAGGACTAAAAAGACGGAGTCCTTATCCATGTGTATTAACAACTTGCACTGTGAGGAGATAACCTTTTACATTATGGAAAGTGCTTCTTCTTCTCTCATTTTGGGGCTACGATGGTTATTAAAACACAACCCGCATATTGATTGGGTGACCAGGGAGATTCTTGGTTGGGGTGCTAATTGCCAAGGGTCCTGCATTCCTTTCATTGTGGCTACATCCACTCTTGAGGACTTACCTGCAGCTTACTCTGATTACGCTGACGTTTTTTTTAAGAGGGCTGCTGAAACCTTACCCCCACATAGGCAATATGACTGCCCAATTGATTTAACTCCTGGTTCCATTCCCCCTCGAGGGAGAATATACCCTCTTTCCTTGCCAGAAGCCCAGGCAATGGAAAATTATATTAAAGAAAACCTAGCTGGGGCAGGTTTCTTTTTTGTGGGTAAGAAAGATGGTGGTCCTCGCCATGATTTTCTCTTCTGGCATTAATGAGCATCGTGAAGTATTACATTGATTCAGGGAGAATAATCTCTATCGAAACTTGAAAAATGTACCTTTGAGGTTCCTACTATTCAATTTTTGGGGTATATTATTTCTAATAAGGGTTTAGAGATGGATCCAAGCAAAGTGAAAGCTGTCCTAGATTGGATCCAACCCCTTTCCTTGCATGCTATTCAAAGATTTCTTGGTTTTGCTAATTATTACCGTCAGTTTATTAAAAAATTTTCCATGATTGTGGCTCCTATCACGAATTTAACTAAGAAAGGCGCTGACCCCAGTATTTGGCCTCCTGAAGCTGTTCAAGCGTTTGAACTCCTGAAAAAGGAATTTTGTTCAGCCCCAATTCTTCGCCATCCTGATTCCGCACTCCCCTTTATAGTGGAAGTAGATGCTTCTGAGACAGGAGCTGGGGCAATCCTTTCACAGACACCCGATAACCAACAAAGTTCATCCCTGCACCTTTTTCTCTAAAAAGTTTTCCCCTGCAGAGATAAACTATGATATAGGCAATAGGTCGTTGTTGGCTGTAAAATGGGCCTTTGAAGAATGGTGACATCTTCTTGAAGGTGCTAAGTATGTCTTTACAGTATATACGGACCATAAAAATCTTTTATACATTGAATCCGCCAAACGTTTAAGTCCCAGATGGGCTTTATTCTTTACCAGATTTAATTTCATTTTAACATTCAGACCTGGTTCAAAAAATATCAAGGCAGATGCACTCTCTAGTAGCTCTGAGCCTGATCTTTCCGAACCTAGTGAGTGCACCTCCATTATTCCTCGGGAAGCAATTTTTGCTTCATCTGACCTTTCCTCTTTGTTGTCCCCTTTTCAATCATCTGCTCCTGTAGAAACTCCCTTCGGGAGATTATTTGTACCCAAGGAGCTACGGAGACAAGTCTTAGAAGAAGTCCATGATTCTAAAAGAGCTGGGCACCCTGGTATTTCTAAAACAGTGTCTCTTTTGTCCCGCAGTGTCTGGTGGCCTTCTTATAAACAGGACGGTAAGGCCTTTGTAACTTCATGTGCGGTCTGTCAAAGGTCTAAATCTTCTTGAACACCATCACAAGGTCTATTGCTTCCTTTACCTATCCGTGATAGGCCCTGGACCCATCTATCGATGGATTTTATTGTTGTTCTTCCCCCTTCCCAGGGGAGGATCGTGGTATGGGTAGTGGTAGATAGATTCAGTAAAATGAGTAATTTCATTCCTCTCACCCATCTTCCTTCTGCCAAAGTCTTAGCCGAGTTATTTAGTTGCCACGTTTTTAAGTTACATGGTTTCCCTATGAATATTGTTTCTGACAGAGGGGTTCAATTTGTTTCCAAGTTTTGGCGTGCTTTTTGTCATTTAGTGGGGGTTGAGTTGTCCTTTTCCACTGCCTACCATCCCCAAACTAATGGTCAGACGAATAAATAAGTAGACACCCTCTAGAAATATGCTGTGGGTCAACATCCGCTCTAATTGTGCCAACATTGGAAGTGACAGCTTGGTCCCAGATATGATAAGAAAGACTGCTGTTTTAGTTGCCAAAGTTTTTTTCAGTGTCATCTAAAACATCAATAACAAAGTTATGATAGTATAAGTATAAACAAGTGGTTTTCTGACTTTCTTGGTTTACGCCCTAGTTTAAGACCAGGGCCTTGTAGCTAATAACAATGTTACAGATATATGAAATGACTGTCGTATCAGCTATTAATCTACAGCTCCAAGAATTTTTAGAAAAGGAATTAAGCGTTAACCCCACATTTCACCCCAACTAACCCTCAAACTTGGTCTTCAGGAATATCTAGGAGAGAAAACATATCTCACCCAAATAGTCTTCACACTTGTCTCCCAAAGCCACTGAAGTAGACCAAAGTACGTATAATAAATTCAAGGTAAAATTATTTATTGATGTTAAATGCTAATTTAGAACATAGTAAAAGTACAAAAGTGAATAATGTAACATCAATTGATAGTTATTTTATTAAAACTAGCCTTAATATCTAAGGCCTGTTTTTTTTCAGATAATGTAATTCTCACACTCATCATTCCTCTTACCTCATTGCCGCATTTAACAAATCTTTTATAATAATTCACTCAGATTTCGGGTCTTTCAATAAATACTTCTAAATCGGAAGCTTTCAGCTCATATTTACCCACCCATGTGAGAAAACTGATTCAATTGAATTTTGAATATATATATAACAAATCTTACCTACAGTACTTAGGAATTCAGCTTACTCCGCATCTTTCAACCCTTTACAAACATAATTAAACTCCCAATGGAACAAGCATACAATTTCATGGTTGGGCCAAATGAATGCAGTCAAGGTGGTAATTGTTATATCTGTTCAGGTCACTTCCCATCCCTGTCCCTAAGAAAGACTTGATACTAATGCAAAGATCTCTCACTAACTGTGTATGGTCCTTTGGTTACAATAAGATTACAGGGGCAACTTTACAAAAAAGTAAACAACATGGAGGCCTGGCCTTTCCCAATATTTTCAAACATTATCAATCAGCTCAATTAGCCCCAATAGCCGAAATGTACTTCCCTACTCCCCCTGTATTGGTCCAGTCAGAAAAGACATTAATTCACCCATTCAGCTCTCCCTTGGATCGAACTAGGGCTTCATCCAAAAAGGATGTCCGTATTTATGAAATATTTATGAAATCTATTTGAACTGAATTTAATATCCAGCTAAACTGGTATCCCCTCACAAACCAGCTACCCCACTGTGGGGCAACCCTGAATTTTCACCAGGATTAAAACCCACTCCCTTCAAATTGTGGCATTTGCACCATATAAACTATATTAAAGACCTAAATTTCCCTACCAGAATAATGACCTGGGAAACATTTGAGGGTTCTGTACTAGAGACTGCATGTAAGAAACATCCCCATTCAAAATGCTTAATTCCCTTACTGTATAAAGCTCTAGCCTTACAAACTAATGTCACTCCTCCATCACATATAAAAATCTGGAAGCAGGAGTTACAGCAAACTTTGGACCCAAAAGCAGGGGAGAAGATGTGGTAAGGAACTAGTAAATGCTCCATTAGCTTTGAAACCTCTTACAAAGTTGAAACCTCATACAAAGTCCTCACCCGATGGCACTTAACTCCTACACATCTTCATAAAATGGTTCCATCCCAAGCCTCCTGTTTCAGGAATTGTGGAGGAGAAGGAATGCTGGCCCACATTTGGTGACAGTGCCCTTTAGTATAGAGATTTTATTCAAGAGTCTTTGAATTAATTGATTCTATCACTCAAATTAACATTCAGAAAGATCCATGGATAGCATTGTTTAACAACTGGATTCCCAATATCAATGGTAATTCTAGAAAATTTATCACATTTGTTTTCACAGCAAAAAATTGATTGCTAAATCGTGGAAGACTCCACACCTTTCAATAACAAAACTAAAAGCACATATAATGGCTTTAATGATAGATTGACCTCCCTTCTCTATGGGGCAAATTTATACAAATATGGCAACCTTGGGCTTCCCGGTCTATCAGTTCGGGACTAAGTTTATCTTCTTGTTCGGCATAGGATCTATAGGATATCTACTCATTTGAGTTGGTTTCTTAGCAAGGTAGGGCTACATAATAAGAAATAAGGTAAAAAATAAGGTAAAAAAAGAAAATTGGCAACCAGTCTGATTTAAAGTTGTATCTTTGTTATGTTTGTATGAACAAATGTGAACATAACAGTTTTGCTTTTTTTTTTTTTATCTTCTTTTATGTTTAAGTTTTTTTTCTTAAAGTACCTGTAACCACAATGAGAACTCTAATAAAAAGATATTAAAAAAATCCTTCCATATTACTGATTAGGCATTCTCTTTTCTCGGGTGGCTATCTTTGCCCTTTGCTTCGCCCTCTGTGTTTAGTACCTTCTGTTGGCGTCTGTGATCCATGTCCCTCTGCCATGTGGTATGCTTTTCCAATTTCCTTTCTTTCCCCTTTCCTGACAGGTGACACTTCATTTCATCTGTTTGGCTAACCCCATGATGACTTCTGTATCCATGGTAACATTCCTGTAAATCTGTCTTTCCATTTTATGTCCTCTTTACTTGGAAGATCTTTGGTCCTTTTTTATTAGTTTTTTCCCTTTTTATATTTCTATAAAAGGGCTGAGTGGGAGAAAAGCTGATGGATTAGTGGTGGGACACCACAACAAAAATAATCCAATTTTCTAACGCTGCACCAAACAGTATCATGGCCTGCTTTCACTTGTAAGGCATGCATAAGAAATGTAAATTACATCACTGTATGGCTGGATACTGTAGACATGCGCCATTCTATAAAAATTTAATTCAGGCTTCCTCTCAAATAGAACCCTGGAGCCACAAAGTAGAGGACATTTTTGCTAGATTTAATTAAAACAATTGAGGAATCTTTGTTATGTTATTTATTTATCAAATGTCAGATACTGTAAATATCCACCTCTCAATTAATAAATTATTTTCATTTAAACAATGACAAGTTGTGAATGTAAACAAACTCTGAGAAACTAGGATTGGTTACACCAATAATGATCCATTATATCTTGGTCGGGATCAAGAACAAGGTACTCTTTTATTAATACAGAGAAAAAGAAAATCGTTTTAAAAACTGGTTCTCGTGAGATTTATCGAACTTCTGACTGGGAATACATTGAGGTAGATAATTATTACGGTAGATAATTATTACAGTAGATAATGAATGCTGAGAAAACTGTAGCAGTGATCATAGCAGTAAATACAAAGTTGTTTTGATATCCAGGAGAGTGCCCACACACCATTATTAAAATAGAGATCTTCCATATCAGTTAATTCTTTGCAATTAAAAAGCCAGAAACTTGGACTGAGCTACAAACATGTACACTAGTAAACTTCAGATTTTAATTAGCTGTACACACAAACTAATTACTTAAAATTAATCAGCACATATGCTCATTTTTATTCTTAGCAAGTCATTGTACTACTGCTCTTCAATATTAGTCCAGCAAACGATGTCGGTTTTTAATATCATTCTTTCCCCGTGGGAGAGACATAACGGATGGTATACATATTTTAAATGGATTTTATGTTGCTTGTATAATTATTTTATTTGTACAGCACATAACAACTTAAACGGCAATCTTTAAAATGAAATGGAATTGACAGCCTCAGAGAAACAAGATAAAAGAATGCCTTACCTATGAGCTTTGTATCATTTGCCTGCAACTTTATATAGACATATTGGTGGTTATTTTCTCATGAGGCAGAAAGACTAGTCCCACCATATGGCATCTTCATGGAATTTTTCAGATGTGCCTGCAGACCAATGATGTTAATTGATGAGTTTGTGAGGCAATATATATACTCTAGAGTCCAGACTGACTTTGTTTGATCATATAGCTGGCTTTAGAATAGCTGATGTGGCATGCAAGTGAATTCACAAGGTATATGCCTAATCCAGTCTCATGCATTATGAACCATATATTGATGGGGAAATAGTCAAACATATGGTTTATCATCCACAGAGGTCTCCCTATGATATACAGTTCATAGAGATGCTAACCTGCACCTTAATTGAATGCTGTGCTTGATCCCTTCTTGATCTCTTCCCACCAACAAGTGAATGCATTAAATACATTCAAGTTTTGGGTACAAGAGGCAGAGAAAAAAAAGCTGGTTTGCTGTCTTCTGAGTGTATTTCTGTAACTTCATACAATTTTAAGGGGAACTAGAAGTGCAATAATACTGGGTAGGTGATCATCCTATTTTAAAAACTTTACATTTAGCCATAACTGCCATACTGCCACTTGAGAAATGACATATAACCTTACCTGCATTGAAATAAAACTAGAGTAAGAGGCAGTCTTCTTAATCCTTCCTTACTTTAAATATATGCAGGGCCGCTCTGGCCATGAGGAGAGCATCTTGCCTCAGGCGGCACAGAGCGGCCAGTTACCAGGGGCAGCAAAAAGCTGGCTCTGGTAACTTTAAGAGCTGAATTTCCATTTTTTAAAACGAAAATTCGGCTCTTCTAGTCTGCACTAGCGATGCGGCCCCTCCTCCACCCGCTCCGAAGACAAAAATTAGAAGCGCAGGAGGGGGGGCGGCAGCAGCCTGTGGAACTCCCCTGATTATATTGTAGGGACCCATAGGTTTTCTACTGGAACCTATGGAGTTAAGTCCCTGCATCTCTGTCACTAGGCAGAAGTTATGTTGCCAGTGTATACTTGTAATCCAATAGCTATAGCCCAGAGAGTTATGACCACTTCCTGCCACACAGTTTTATAGTGTTGAGAAGGAGTGGCCACTTCCTCTTTGGCTTCTGGTTCTTCAACAGGCTGGTTGTTCCATTGAGCCTGGGATCAACAAGGCCCCAGTAAAGCCACTTGCCCTAACAGGACCAGAACTGTTAGTGACCTGAGTCGGGAACCAGGAACTCCCGTGAATGAGGACTAGCAAGACACAGGTTAGCATTTGTAATAGTCTCTCTAGAGAGAGAGAGATAGTCAGATGTATGTAGTGTGAACAGTTCTATGTTCCAACGAGGAGTGTTAGAAGGAATAGATATTCCTACAAGGCTTCCCCTTATGCCTTTAGTAAAGGGACCTCAGCTGGAAGGGTGTTAGGCTTAGTTTTGTCTCCCTGACGACTCCACTGAAAAGGATCCTGACCACTTAAAGATACACACCGGAGGGTAGAGTCCCAACCATAATATGTGTGTGAATGTTGCTTGATACATCTGCTGATATCCTGTGAAATCTCTGCTATGATCCACTCCTGTATGAGTATATGCAAACCTGAGGATAAGTGCCTTGTACTTAATAAATGTTCACCTTTGTTTAAGAATCTCCTGGCGCCCATTCATCTTTATTGTACAGTTTTGCCTGGGTATTGGAGTAATACTACCTCTTAAAGGGATGACTTCCACTTAGCGAAGGCCCTGCCCTGATGTGTAGTGTCGCAAATGTAACCCATGCTCTACCATTAGCTGGACACCTTAACTAATCTGGCTGAATAACCCAGAAAAGCGTTACAATATGAAAGAATTCATCGTGATGATTAACTTTGTCTTACTAACCCCTTTAAAACCAACACATAGATATATTCTATTGAAATTCTTGTTTTGGTCACCTGTGTTGAATCTGACACCAGTTTTAGTTTCTATTTTAATATGTATGTTAAGAACAATAATCTTTGCAGTGTAACTCCTCAAGCATATCGTTCTTTAGAGATCTCTGCTTAAAAAAAACTGCATCAGATCTAAACTTTCTATCTAAGCCACCCTACTGTTCAGTATTCAATGTGCCTTTTAATTGAGTCAGCAAGGAATTAATCTCCTGATCAATTAGTGCCAGCTGCTGCCTGTCATGCTGTATGTGGAGTCCAATTAATGGTAATGAACAAGTACTGAATACTTTTTTTTCTTTCAGTTTTAAATGAACCATTGTCCAAATTAAAAGAAAGAACACAATTGACTCACAGCCATGTCAGTATTTGTTACTAGGGCTTTAACAGACCAAAGAGTCCTTATTAAACTTATTAAATAGTATTGCAACTTAATAACAAGGTCACTTTAAATGAAAGTTGAAAAAATAGTTGTGATACATTTACTAAGACTATATAAAACTGTGTGGCTCATTTGCAAAGCAGTTACATTACTGTGTGCAGTTTATTTATGACCATGACCTGAATATGTAGGTAGATCTAAAAATCCATAATGTCAACTGCACTTTCTTTTCCATCGAATTCCCTCAGAGATCAGCCATAATGGGGCAAATACCACTAATACCACTTTCCCTCTGTGAATCTGTGGTTGCCTCATCAATATATTGGTATATCCTGCTACACAGTTCTTACCCTGGTTTCTTTTGTCAGTACAGTATGTAATCACATGGACTGGTGTAAGTCTTAGTGGGAATTCCAGAACAGTAATGGCAGACCTACACGGACGTTTTCGGCACGATCCAACACACTTTGACAAAACACCGGTTTCAAACCAGGTGCAATGGAAATAAGGTAAGAAATTCAATTGTCAGATGAAGTTGCAGTCTTCATTTAATCTAGGAGACCAGAAGTCCATATTACTGTTTGCTTCAACAATTTCAGTTGACCCAATTTTTTATTGAAAAAATATACTTATAAATGAAATATATAAATATTTTTACATGCTATGAGAGCTCTTTTCAATGTACAATTCTAAACAAGAAAAACTGCAGAGTGTAGTAAGCTGATGAGGGAAAGGTAAATATTGAAAGGGTGGAGTTCACCAGCCCACAGCTTTATTTTTCACATAGATACACAATGAGGAGTTGACTGATGTTGAAGTCTCTTAGCAGGCTTTGAATCAGCCTGCCGCTGTCTTGGATTGTTGGATGAGATGATTCCTGAAAAACTACAAAACACCTTTAACAGTTCATGAGACAATAGAATTCCAGGATTATTCCTTTCATATGGGTGCCCTGAGTGATACTGAGATTAAAAAAATGACTTTTAAAAATATGAATGTACACTTAAAGTTACCTATAGGTCATGCTGTTTGGTTTTTTGCTGAGAGGTTTGTTTTTGCTACTTACCATATTTGTGCAACAGATGTCAGTTAGTGGTTTTAGGGCTCTGTACTGGGGCCACTGTACTGGGTTTGCTTTTCAACTTGTTTATTAATGACCTGGATGTGGGCATTGAAAGTACGATTTTTATTTTTGCAGATGATACTAAATTGTTCAGAACTATAGGTTCCATGCAGGATGCTGCCACTTTGCAGAGTGATTCAGTGTTGATAAATGCAAGGTTATGCACTTTTGAAACATAATATAAATGCAAGTTATACACTAAAAGTGTGTTGGGAGTTTCCTTAGGTGAGAATGATCTTGGGGTTTTTATAGATAACAAGTTGTCTAATTCTGGGCAGTGTCATTCTGTAGCTACTAATCACACTGTCTATGTTTTATATATACAGTAGAACCCCCATTTTACGTTTTTCAGGGGACCAGAAAAAAATGGAGTAA
>CM044431.1:77111127-77229702 GCA_024363595.1 Xenopus borealis | reverse complement strand
CAAAAGAATAAGAAATCAGGAAGGGTGCAAATAGTTTTTCACACCACTGTATATATATATGTGTGTGTGTGCACTGGGATGTCATTTGGAGGGGAATTATTTACTGAACCTTCACTGTACAGCAAATATGCAAATTGCCAGTTCCAGCCTTTGCAGCATTGTTTAGGGGGCAGATGGTTATTATACAAACATACATTTTTATTATAAAACAACAAAAGCAAAGCGCAAAATTACCTCCGGGTGAAGTATGGCATATTGCATTAAATATGAGGTAAATTAAAGGGCAAGGAAAGTCTAAAATATACTAAGGCTGTAAATGCTGTATTTTGTATACTAAACATAAACATGAACTTACTGCACCACAAGCCTAATCAAACAAATTAAAAGTCATATTGTAACTTTGTTATACATCTCTGCAAGACCAGACTACATACACATGCTCAGTGTGGTCTGGGCTTCTTAGGGATCATCATAAATGATAAAAAAAAAAACAAAGCTGCTTGAGTTCTGCATGGCTGGTAAGTAGGGCAGGGGCTCCCCCTGCTGTTCATAAGTATGATTGTTTCCCTGCCAGAAGTTAGGGGCCATCTGACAATTCCTATCCACAGAAGTAAACGAAGGGAGAATTTCACTGCATACAGTCAGGTTTCTTTAAAAAACGGTACACATTTTTAAATTAAAGTATATTCGAGATAGATTTATTTTTTCATTAAAGAAAGTAAAAATTGGATTTTATTTCTTTGCCTTTCCTTGCCCTTTAAGGCCAAACAGCTTGGCAGCTGACCAGAAAGCTAGTGATTTTCAGGAAACCTTCACATATATTTATAGTGAGGGGGGTTTCGTACTCTACTCAAATGTTCCTGTCCATATATGATTTTAGAACTATAACTGGTAATGTTTAGTCTATACCCGTGTCCAACTGTGTGGCCCCCCGCATGAATATTATTTATACGATTGATCGAACGATCGAATAGGGAATTCGAATCGAATATTCGAACGATTTTTAAGCGATTGATCGAATTTTTCTTATTCGATCATAGGTAATGATCCCCATTTCGGTAGGTTTAATGTGGCGTAGTAGGTGATCGCATTTAAATTTAAAGAGGAAGTATTCGAAGATCGAATATAATTAAATTCAAATATTCAAATCATTCGAATTCGAATATTCGATGGTCGAATTTGCCTAATTTGCATATTCCAAATTCGAATTCAAATCTTTTTGAAATTTCGATCGAATATTCGAATCCCTCATGTGAATTTATGGGAATTTAGTAAATCTGCCCCTGTGTGTTGGGCTGGCATTGTGTCACTGTAGGTACAACAGTGCAATATGTACTGCTCATCTTAGAGTGGCCCTGATCTGTTTCTCTGTCTCCTATACTGTGTGTGCCATACTCTGCCCACCCTACCCTGCTTGTGTGTGCCATACTCTGCCTGCCATACTCTACGTGTGTGTCATACTCTGCATTTGTGTGCTATATTCTACAATTACTTTCCATTATTTATTTTAAGTTAAAGGTTTCTCTGGTGTTTGAGTCTGGCAGCTCAGTAATTCAGGCACAGATTCTAAACTGTTACAATTTTGCAACATTTAGTTGATACATTTTTCTGCTCAGCAGGGACAAAGATAAGAAATGTATCCATTAAATGTATCAGTTTAGAAAAGTTTTGTGCGGTTGGTGACCCCTTTCCCAGAACTGCTTTAGAAGGTGAAAAATGACACTTTACACTTCAATATTAGAAAAACAACCACACATAGAAAATTAAAAGTAATTGGAAAAAGTCATTATTTCTGGTGAACGACCCTTTTAATATGACTTAATAAACATGTGTGCTTCCAAAATTCATGTGATATGGTCTTAAAAGTTTTAGTGATAACAACGCATGAATGTGGCTTAAAGTGGGTGTTGTTAAAACGGTTGTCAACAAAGGCTTCCATTAATGGCCAACCAAAAATATGTTAAAAGCAAAAAAGTGCCCAAAAGTCTCTGGAGTTCCCCTCATTCTTCCAACCCAGAAAATATTCCATTAATGGCCATCTATCACGTAGGCCAGAAAAATTCCTGTCCTCAGAACCATAGGAGTTGGAGAGCACTGGTCTATATTATAGACAGTTTCTGAGTAAAAAGGAGTAGGGTGTGGTGGATGGGATGAATGCTTGCAATCTAACCACCTGTAAACTGGAATGCACTAAATTCAAAATGTATTTTAATTCAAGTAAATTTAATTAGGTATAAACATGTATTCACTAAATATTAATGTACAATTAGAACATTATAGATAATTTTTAAGAAGTTGTGGAAATGGTAGGGAGGGCAGCTCACTTTCAGTGTTTTAACTTTAATCCATGATTACAAAAAACATGGAAAGCTTAATGTGCAGTGATAGAAAACAGTAAATAGTATTTTTTTTTCTTTTTTTAACATTGGGCGCAGAACAGAAGAAGGGAATTCAGATAAAAAGGCAGTCAGAGAGACAAAGGACCTACAAATAATTGTTTTGGAATTGTGTCTGATAAGCATTGCTATTGCATGCCTGCAGATACATCATAAATAATAATAGAATATTGAAAGTATTGTAAATTACAATTTTGGCCATTAGAAACAGAACTAAATTAGTAATGCAAAGGGCCAGATACACTAAAAGAGGTAAATATTTTCCCCATTCATTCTTGCGGGGCTGGTTGTTCACTCAATTCTTAGTGGGTCTATGGAACCATGAAAATTTGGTTGTATGTTTTGTCTCTGGAAAGCATTATTGGGCATACTAGTAAACCTCATAACATGAGTCCTTGTGTGCTTTATAGTGCAGTCTGAGAAACTTTTTATTTTATCACTTTACCAAATGTGCATGATAATGCCCTCTGCTGTGTCTAAACATATATACTGAAGAAGAGAACATTATGTTTAGTCTAATAAGTAGGGATGCACTGAATCCACTATTTTGAATTCTGCTGAACCCCTGAATCCAGTGTGAAAGATTTGGCTGAATACGGAACCGAATCCAAACCCTAATTTGCATATTCAAATTAGTGAGCGCAATGGTAAAAGCCAGTCATGCAAAATTTTTTTTTACTTCCTTGTTTTGTGATGAAAAGTCACATGATTTTAAAGATTCGGATTCGGTTCAGCCAGGCACAAGGATTCGCCAGATCTGAATCCTGCTGAAAATTGCCGAATCCTGGCTGATTACCGAACTGAATCCTGTATTCGGTGCATCCCTACTAATAAGTGTTTAATACCATTATAGTAGTATATGTTATATAATTCATTTGCTTTGTTTGGATGAAATTGACGTTGAATGCATTGACCTGTATATAAATGTGACCATGTTGAGTGACCATGCAATTTAGAATTTTGTTGTTGCAATTACATTTTCTGTGTAATATAGATAGGGGGTCTGGCTCAAAATGCTCTTTTTGTTATTGTTATTATGAATGAGAAATAGAGCAGTATTTTGCTTTTGCATTATCATTAATTTGAGTTACTTAACCAGAGATTCTAAGCTGTGAATAAACAGTGCCTTCCTTTTAACCTTTATGAGAGATGTTATATTCTTGACAAGAACCCATTTGCCATGTTTAGCTCCAGAAAATACAAAAAAAAGTGTTTGTTATTTTTTGTGGTTAAAACTGTAGGCAAAAAGTATGGTCTGTATAAGTCCTATTCACTGAAATGTGTTGAACAAAGATCTATATTGTCCCATTAAATGAGGAGGAAAATTCTATCATTAGTGTCATTACCTGACACTAAACTTAAACATGTTAGGAAAAGGTACAGAAGAAAAGCCATAGAAATGGCCTAGATGTGTCACAACGGTCTCCCTAGCAGAACCTTGCAAAGTTTGATTATGAGCAACATGATTCTTTATATTTGTTTAACTTGGCACTGTGGAACCAATTTGTAAACAAGCTTCCATAATGTAGTCTTACCTTTTTCTTACCTTTTCTATAGAAATTTTATTTATGTTTATAAATAGTGTTTGGGAGACACATGGAAACTTTCTGCAAAATATATATAGTTATTTTTGGATCTTAGTGAATCTGTCCCTTAGTGTCAGAAAAAAGCGATAGCCATAGAGCATTTACAGGGGCAGTATACTTCCTGCTTTTCAACATGAGATCAATCACTAGCGGTTATACCAAAAGTATATTGAATTTAAAAGAATGTAGTTTTCCCCTAACAATAGTTCCTCTAATTAAAGATGGAGCTTTGCATCATTACTCCAGTAGCTTTTACTGTTACTAGTGTATATTTTAGTACATGTCTTACGGGACAATTTTCTAAACCACAGCTTTTTCCGGGTCTAGGATCTATTATGCCATAAAACTGTGACAATTCCAAATCCGAAAATACTCCAGCTAAATCCGAAATCATGTGAAAGTCAATGGCAGATGCCCCTTTTACAATTGGAAAATCTTTATTTGCTTTGTGGTTTTCAGCTGTCTTTGATACTGGCTTATGTGCGGCAATATGAAGCTGTAGCTATTGAGGGGTGCGGCAAGTCGAAAAAGTCACACTTTTCTGTGACTTTTTTCTGTTTGTGCTTTTTCAGTACAAATCTTTTGATAAATGACTGACATGCATGGAAATAAGGTCATTCATGGTTTCTTAAAAATAGGTAATAGGTATCTATGAGTTTTTTTTATGTAATTTCATAAGTTCTGCCAGCTGTATCCTTCATTGTCCATAGGGAATGCTAGTCCTGATTGTTCCTTCATCCTCATCTCAACCTGGTAAATAATTATAGTCCAGATCAGTGCTTGAATTGGAGTGAAAAAAGTGGAGGGATGCTTTGTGTGGTGAATGTGCTAAAACAAGCCCCTCCCACAACTACAAGCCACACCCATTGTTATAAAAAGCCTCATGCACCAATACTTGTCATTTTTCACCTTCTAAAGCAGCTTTGGGAGGCGGGGTCGCCGACCGCCCCAACTTTTCTAAACTGATACATTTAATGGATACATTTCTTATCTTTGTCCCTGCTGAGCAGAATCTCTGGGTTTCATTACAGGCAGCTGTTAGAATTGATACAATAGTTGCTAATACTCCATAGATGTTGCTGTGAAATGTATCAATTAAATGTTGCAAAATTATATCAGTTTAGAGTCTGCACCTGAATTACTGAGTTGCCAGACTCAAACACCAGAGACACCAACATTCAACTGTACACTTAAATTTTGGGAAAACAGTAAAAGATAAATAATGGAAAGTAATTTAAAAATGTCTTCATTTCTGGGGAACAATCTGAAAACCACTGAACAGAAAAAAGTGTTTGGAAGGTGAACAACCCCTTTAATTTAAAGGGGTGGTTCACCTTCAAGTTAACTTTTAGTATATTGTAGAAGGGCCAATTCTAAGAAACCTTTCAATTGGTCTTCATTATTTATTTTCCATAATTTTTTAATGATTTGCAATTTTCTTCTGTTTCTTTGCAGCTTTCAAATGGGGGTCACTGACACCATCTAAAAACAAATGCTGTGTAAGGCTACAAATGTATTGTTATTGCCACTTTTTATTACTTATCATTCTATTCAGTCCCTCTCCTATTCATATTCCATTCTCTTATCCAAATCAGTGCAGGGTTGCTAGGGTAATTTGTACCCTAGAAACCAAATTGCTGACACTGCAAACTGTAGCTGCTGAATAAAAAGCTAAATAACTAAAAAACCACAAACAATAAAAAATGAAAACCTTCTGTGTGGCACTGTATCAAATGCTTTAGCAAAGTCTACGTAAATCACATCCACAGCCATTCCATAATCGAGGTCCCTGCTTACCTTCTCATAAAAATAAATTAAGTTAGTCTGGCAAGATCTATTACGCATAAAATCATGCTGGCACAAACTCATAGTATTGTTAAGACTGATTCACATATATCACATATATCACATATATCATAATCTCACTATTCCTTAATGGAAAACTATACCCCCAAAATGAATACTTGAGCAACAGTGGCATATTAAAGAATCTTATCAAGCTGGTATATATATATATATATATATATATATATATACATACGTAAATATTGCCCTTTTACAACTCTTGCCTTGAACCACCATTTTGTGATGCCTCAGAGATCACCTGACCAGAAATATTTGAACTCCATGGGGCAGATTTACTAATGGTCGAATTTCAAAGTGAAAAAAAACTGCAAAAAATTCAGACCATCAAATTTTTTTGTTGGGGTCATTTCGATCTAAATTGACCGTTTTCGGTCGAAAATGCCCATATTCGATCAAATTAAAATAATTCGATTTGAACGATTTCTCCCAAAATCCTTTGATTCTGAGAACTTTGAAAAAATTTCAGGACAAGATCTAGGAGGTCCCCCATAGGCTAAAATGGCAATTTGGCAGCTTTAATCGAAATTTGAATTTTAAAAATTTGAATTCTGCCCCTAACGGAAATTCACTAAAGAGCGAAGCATCAAATGCTAGCAATAACTGGCCAGTTTAACGTCATTTTGGAACTTCGCTGATTTACTAAAGCTCATTGCGCATTGACGAAGGGATGTAACTACACTAATTCATTAACTTGCGGATTTTACTGAACGCTTCCTCTTGTGCCAGACTTGACTTCGCCAGACCAGGCAGCTCAACTATACAGCGGGCACAAGTGTAGGGCAATAGAACAACTTTTTATTTTATTTTGTAAAGGTTTTCCGGTCTTGTGTAGGGCAATGTAGTTACTGCAGCATATATGTCCATTATAACTTTAATTTGGTGCAGTATGCAAATTAGGCATTGCTAGCATAACTTCGCTTTGATTAACATAGTAATGCTAGCGCTACTTTGCTACATTTCGCCTCCCTGAGCGCAACTTCGGATTTTAGTGAATTAGCAGCGGGCTGGCGAAACTCCGCCTGGCGAAGCCGTCGGTAGCGCAACTTCGGAAGTTAATGAATTTGCCCCTGTTTGTTAACTAGTTCATGTGACCTAACTTTATAGTTTGTTTGGTATGTTTGTGTGCGCCATTGAATCATACGATCCCAGGAGGCTGTCCTTATTTTTTAAAATGCCAATTTTCTATTTATGATTACCCAATGGCACATGCTATAAAAAAGTATATTATTATGAACATGGTTTTTTTACATGAAGCAGAGGTTTACATATGAGTTGTTTTATGCAATATCTTTTTATAGATACCTACATTGTTGGAGGGGTATAGTTTTCATTTAATCTGCTGCTGTTTAATACCATAATTTTTTCTTTTTGTTTTCCCTGTTTTTTTTCTCCCCTTTTCTCTACAACCATCTCTGATGCCTCCACCTTCTTTATCTGTTTAACACTTCTCTATCTTTTCTACTTCTCTCCCAGCAAGCTTTTCTCACCTTTAATCCTCTATATATTTATCTATACTATATTTTACCTCTGCATTCTATTTGCATGCAGAAGTGGAGAGGAGCAAAAGACAGTTCCGGGATTCAAAACTCTTGCATTCCCTCTGAGGGGATGCTATTTCACAACATAAAAGAAGTGAAGGTATCCCTGTGCATCCCTCCCCAATTCCAGCACTAGTCCAGATACAGATTCCTAAATTTGGGATGCGCATAGGCTGGGGTAATTATATAGATATCTGGTGCTGGTTATTGGAGATAATCAAACCAAAGTGCTAATACCAATCTATTTTTCCTCTCAATATATCTTTGATTAGTTTTTACTGTCACGTGCGCTGTATGTGCGCTTTCTATGACAACAGATGTTTGTGCTTCTACCTTTAATGCAATAAAGCATGTGCAAAAGCACTGTTTAGATCTTAGGTTGTCTACATGTCTGTATAATTTATCAGTGTGGCATTCATTGGAGAGAATATGGGGAATTTACAACTTTCTGGTTATTCTACTAGAGTTTACCTTGGTTTGTTTCCATTCACCTCTTCTGTCCTCCATGTAAATCCTCTCTCTTTTTATTCACTGCAGCTCTTTCCTTAGAGTGAAGGTCATCTTCGCAACATTGCTTTTCTTGCTTATTCTTCAGTGCCGACTCTAAAAGACATGCTACTTTTCTCTGTATTTATATATATAGATGAGATTTTTTTGCATTCTTGTATGGAAGTGCCAGTTTCCTTGCAACACGTGGATATATATATATATATATATATATATATATATATATATATATATACACAAACAGGGGGATAGTTATTGATACAATGAGAAAATGGCTGAAATGTTACATCACCCTCAAGCAAGAGCAATTATGTTCTTTTCTGGACCTGGTCCTTACACCATTTTCTTCAACAACAAAGATTTGCTTTACAGACAAAAACATGGCTATGCCATGGTTCCAGCTTTGTCTCTCATCATAGCAAACCTTTACAAGGAAGAATCGGAAAGAAAGGCCTTAAAGGAAAAGTAAATGTTTTTCTTTTTCTTTCTGTAAATTTGCTCTAAACAGCCCCCCAGATTAATGTACCCTAGTCCCTGCTGCAAGTCTGCTCTGGTTTCTGTGTTATCAGCAGCTTGTTTCCCCTTCTTCCTGGTGCAGAGTGAAGCCCAGCCCCTTAGTTTACTGAGCAGTCCATTTGGAAGAGGGAAGAGGGAGCCAGTGTGTGCATTAGTAAGCTAGTTTCCCCAAGCAAAAGGTGCTAAACACACTGGTCTCTGCTATGTCATAGTATGCAAATGATCTCCAGGACTAGTCCAAGAGATAAGGTCAGCTCAGTAAGCTAAGGGGCGGGGCTTCACTCTGCACCAGGAAGAAGGGGAAACAAGCTGCTGATAACACAGAAACCAGAGCAGACTTGCAGCAGGGACTAAGGTACATTAATCTGGGGGGCTGTTTAGAGCAAATTTACAGATAGGAAAAAAAAAGGTTTACTTGTTCTTTAACTATTACAATGAAGAAGTGGAAAAGAGAGCATTAAAGGAGTTGTTCACCTTAGCCTTACACAGCATTTGTTTTTTTAGATGGGGTCCATGACTCCATGAAGCTGGAAAGAGTTAGAGAACAATTTTTTTTTTAAAAAACTATAAAAATAAATATTGATGACCAATTAGAAATAAATAATGATGTCAATTAGTATTGACAGTTCTATAACATCCTAAAAGTTAACTTAAAGGTTAACCACCCCGTTAAACAGCACAATCATTGGTTGAGATATGTAGAGGACACTGGGTCAAAATGAAAACACACAAGGTTCCAGCCCTCACTAGACTTAGTGGACAAGAACATCAAGTTCACAAGGTCAGATGTAAGATGAAGCAAATTGGCATTGTAGGACTGTGCGATATACATCAAAGAGGGGGTTTACCGGAATATAGAATATACTGAAACTCCCCCTTCACACTGGCCAGTATTTGCTGTTTGAGTCCCACCACCATCAGTACATAAACTGGGGGTTATAAGTACTACGCTGTATATACAGCTTTGTTTTTTGATCATTTATGACGATCCCTAAGCAGCACAGACCATACTGAGCATGTGCAGTGCCAGTATCAGGCAAAGATGTTTAAAGGGGTGGTTCACCTTCAAGTTAACTTTTAGCATATTATAGAAGGGCCAATTCTAAGACACTTTTCAATTGGTCTTCATTATTTATTTTTCATAGTTTTTTAATGATTTGCCATTTTCATCTGTTTCTTTGCAGCTTTCAAATGGGGATCACTGACACCATCTAAAAACAAATGCTCTGTAAGGCTACACATGTATTGTTATTGTTACTTTTTATTACTTATCATTCTATTCAGTCCATCTCCTATTCATATTCCAGTCTCTTATTCAAATCAGTGCAGGGTTGCTAGGGTAATTTGTACCCTAGAAATTGCTGATACGGCAAACTAGAGAGCTGCTGAATAAAAAGCTAAATAACTATAAAACTACAAACAATAAAAAATGAAAACCAATTGCAAATTGTCTCAGAATATCACTCTCTACATTATACTAAAAGTTAACTCAAAGGTGAACAACCCCTTTAACAAAGTTACAAGATGACAGCCCCCTGTGGCCAACTTTGAAAGCATAAATCATTTGTGTGATTAGGCTTGTGGTGAAGTAAGTTCATGTTTATGTTTAGTATACAAAATACAGCATTTCTAGCCTTATTCTATTTTACACTTTGCTTGCCCTTTCCCTAAAAGGGAACAATTTTGCCCATCTGATGTGTCTAGGTATATATATAGCATTATCACATGTTAGAATAGAGCTGGAAAGGGCCTTGTGACAAATACGTAACACAATTTATTTGTCAGATTAAAGGTTTCATTTTAACAGCCAAAATTCTTACTAGAAAACAATTAATCATATAATTTAAAAACAAAAAAACATAGTTTCTTTTAGGAGTTTGCAAGAAATGATCGTTATTCTTATGATTATTACAAGCACATATTATGTCACTAGGGGGCAGATTTATCGAGGGTCGAATTTCGAAATGACAAAAACTGCAAAATTTTAATTAAAAAAGACTGACCGAAATTACGTTTTTTTTTGTTAGAATAGGTCAGTTTTCAGTTGAATTCAATTAGTTCGAATAGAAGTAATAGCGCATTTGAACAAATTCGATTCAAAGTTTTTCCCCCAAAAAACTTCGTCCACCAAGTCCACCAAATGACTCCAAAAGTTCTAGGAAGTCCCTCATAGGCTAAAACAGCAATTAGGCAGGTTTTAGATGGCCGCACATGGTATATCTAGAAATTAAAATTTTTGAATTATTTGCAAATTCAAATCGAATTTTGACTATTCCCTAGTCGAAATATGATTTTTTTTTTTTATTTCGAATTTTCACGAAAGTAGTTTCCCCACTCTCTCACCTTTCCATTTCTGCACTGTTGTACAGCTTATTCACTAGATAACATAATTATCTGTTTTAACATTCTTAGTTAACCACAAGATGTTGCTTGTGTACAAGAGAATAAATGCAAGATACATATATGTGGCATCAATTAGAATTTCTTCCAAGGTCTGATTTTAAGTGTATTGCTTACTACGCTAAAGATACAGAGAACTCGATTCATATGTTTTAGGTAAACCTTTTCTTTGTATACACATTTTTTAAAAATTCCTTTCTGCAACTACTAAAAACTGGTACAGGTATGGGACCCGTTATCCAGAATGCTCGGGACCTGGGGTTTTCCGGAAAAGGGATCTTTCTGTAATTTGGATTTTCAAACCATGGGGCAGACTCACAAAAGGGCGAAGTGACTCATGCTAATGAAAATTCACCAGCGTGACGTCATTTCATTACTTTGCCTATTTACTAATGAGCACAGGCTCCCCATCGCTAGCGAAGGAGATAAACGCTAGCATCGCTTTGCACTCTAACGCCAGGTGAATTTTCACTCTTTATTTCCTCATCAAATAAACCAAACAGGATAATTTTGCCACCAATATGGATTCATGCAGGTTAGTTACCATCAAGTACAAGTTACTGTTTTATTAGTAAAGATAAAAGGGAAATACTGCAATATGCAATATCTTAAGCAATATATTACTGCATAATAATAAAAATTTATAAAAATAACTCCCATCAATTCAAAATTCGGCCCTTGATGAATCTGCCCCTTGGTGTGTAATTTTAGTTCTGTAGGGGGCCATATTCAGATTATTAAGGGGCAGATTTATCAAGTGTCAAGCAAAAATGTTTTTTTTTTTGTGAAATTCGACTAGGGAATAGTTAGAATTCAAGTTTTTTTTTATTCAAATTTGTTTTTCATAGTTTACCATACACTGGCCCTTTAAGAAATAAAATTAGACTATTCACCACCTTAAAGGGAAACTGTCATGGGAAAACATGTTTTTTTTTTTAAACGCATCAGTTAATAGTGCTGCTCCAGTAGACTTCAGAACTGAAATCCATTTCTCAAAAGAGAAAACAGATTTTTTTTATTGAGTTTTTAAATCTGACATGGGGCTATCCATTTTGTCAATTTCCCAGCTGCCCCGGTCATGTGACTTGTGCCAGCACTTTAGGAGGGAACTGCTTTCTGGCAGGCTGTTGTTTTTTCTTCTCAATGTAACTGAATAGTACGCAGTGGGACATGGGTTTTACTATTGAGTGCTGTTCTTAGATCTACCAGGCAGCTGTTATCTTGTGTTAGGGAGCTGTTATCTGGTTACCTTCTCATTGTTCTGTTGTTAGGCTGCTGGGTGGGGGAAAGGGAGGGGATGATATCAATCCACCTTGCAGTACAGCAGTAAAGAGTGATTGAGCATGACTTGGGCAGCTGAGAAATTGACAATATGTCTATCCCCATGTCAGATTTCAAAATCAAATATAAAAAAACTCTGTTTGCTCTTTTGAGAAATGGATTTCAATGCAGAATTCTTCTGGAACAGCACTATTAACTGATGCATTTTGAAAAATTTTTTTTCCCCCAACAGGATCCCTTTAAACTGGCCGCATTGCTGGTTTAGCCTATGGGGACGTCCTGGGATCAATTTGTAGTTGTTTTGCTGGCTTCCTGACATTCAAGTTTTTTTCGTTGAAAAAACTCATATTGAATTCAGTTAGCGGGTCGATTCCATTCACCTGCATTTCAAAAATTTAAAATTTTTATTGAATTGCAGTTGGTCGAATTTCGAGTTTATGGGAGTTCAGGGGTGTTTTAAATAACTCCCATGATCTCGAAATTCGACCCTTGATAAATCTGCCCCTAAGTGTTTACACTTTCTTTACTCATGAGTACTCTGAGAAAATTCTAATTAACAATGTAATTTTATTCTTCCATGTGTTATAAGGAGAATAAAACACCAGCAATGCTTGTACAGGTATGGGATACCTGGAAAGCAGTTATCCAGAAAGCTCTGAATGGGCGCAAGCAAGCATCTTTGCAAAAGTTTTTTGCTATAACGAAGCATATTATTTTGTCCCCAAATACTCCATTTTATCCAAATTTTTACCATTATTTCCTTTTTTCTATGTAATAATAAAACAGTAGCTTGTGTGATGCATAATTATTCCTTATGAGAATGAGAAGCAAAACCAGCCTATTGGGTTTATTTAGGGGCAGATTTATCAATGGTAGAATTGAAAATTCAAATAAAAATAATTTTGAATTTAAATCAATTTTTGTGGACTTAAACTAGGGAATAGTGCAAATTTTTTTTGCAACAAATTAAAAAATTCCAATGTACTGTCTCTTTAAGAATTTGACTTTGACCACTGCCATGGTGGACTCTGAAAATTAATTTTTTTTTGGGGGGGGGAAACCTTAAATTTAATTTGATCAAATGCACAATTACTTCGATTTAAACTATTCGAATTTGATTGAATTCGGACCTATTCAAACAAAAAAAGTCAAATTAATTTTGGTTGTACTTTTTAAATTTCAAAGTTTTTGCACTTCGAAATTCGACCCTTGATAAATCTGCCCCTTTACTAGTGATGGGCAAATTTGTCCCATTTTGGTTCGCCGAAAAATTTGCGAATTTCCCGGCATATTTGTGAAATGGAAAAAAATTCATGAAACTTGAATCTTGACGCCCACGATTATTTGTATGACCGTGTCTATTTTGACACCAGCAACTTTTCTTACACCCGTGACTATTTGACGTGCACCTATTTTGTCCAAATACATAATTTAGATGCATGTCAGAATAATCGGGGAAGACAAATTTTTTGACGCAGTTTTGCAAATATATCCTCGGTTGGGGAAATGTGGAAATTTGCAGCAAATTCGCATCGGGGGAATTCATTCGCCCATCAGTAATGTTTACATTATTTCCTAGTAGACATAGGGTATGGAAATTATGAAAAAGTCCTAAGCATTCTGGATAACAGGTCCTATACCTGTAGCACCATCTGATTGGAATGTGCTCTGGCGGCGGAGTATTATTTATGAACTCATTGAATGAGCAAAGAGGTGTAAGACAGCCACACTGTATAATTGTGGAGGGTCAAAATTTGGGAGAAATTAGTTAAAAACTCGGGATGCTTGGGAATTCTGTACCTGAAAAGCAGAACAGCTGTGCTCTGCCTCTGCACCAATGAAAGGAATGCATTTTTACTTGATGATCTAGATGTTCTTAAAAAATGTTTTTTTTGTTTTATCTGTTCATAGCACATCATAGCAAATGGGAAACTACAATGATACAATTCACATTAATAAAAGAACTGCAGGCACACTTATTTGCCATTTTATAACTGTGATGCACCAAATCCACTATTTGGGACTTAGATGAATTCCCAGAATTCTTCATGAAAGATTTGGCCGAATACCGAACCCGAATCCTAATTTGCATATGCAATTTAGTGACAGGAAGGTAAAAAGTCGAAAAAATGTCCTTGTTTTGTGACAAAAATTTACATGATTTCCCTTCCCACAACCTAATTTGCATATGCAAATTGGGATTCGGGATTCAGTTCAGTCAGGTACAAGGATTCGGCCAAATCCTGGCCAAATACCGAAAGGGAATCCTGGATTTGGTCCATCCCTATTTTATAATGAGCATGCCATTAGTATTATTATGAAAAATCTAAAAAGAAGTTTACAGTGGCAGCAATAAGCAACATGCATTTTTGCCTGCCACAGTTTTAAATTTACTGCTGTTTTTAACTTTACTGAAACTGTATGGGATCTGTTATCTGGAAACCTGTTCTGAATTTACAGAAATGCCATCTCACATAGGAGCAAATTCAGTAAATCGCAAGCGTTTAACGCTAGCGCTTATTCGCCGGCGTGATGTCATTTCGTCAATGTCGGCAATTTACTAACAGTGTCCCTGGCGAAAAATTCGCTAGTGAAGTCGATGGGACTAGCGCAACTTCGCACCCTTACGCCAAGCCAAGTTGCGCACTGACGAAGGGACATAACTACGCTAATTCACTAAGATGACCATTTTACTGAACGATACCTCTTGCGCTAGACTTTACTTCGCCGGGTCAGACCTGAACGCAAAGTTCGCCTCCCTGATCGCAACTTTGCGTTTTAGTGAATTAGCAGCGGGCTGGCGAAAATTCACCTGGCGAATTGTGGCGATGCCATCACTAGCACATTTTCGCCACTTTTGCCCCATAGGCTCCATTCTAAGCCAACAATTTACAACTGATTTGCTTTTATCTCTGTAATAATAAAACAGTACCCTTTACTTGATCTCAACTACGATATAATTAACCCTTATAGGAGTAAAAACAATCCTATTTCATATTTTTTAGTAGACTTAAGATATGGTGAATCAAATTACAGAAATATCCCTTATCTGGAAAACTCCACCTGATAATTTTGAATAACAGGTCGTAACCTATACTTTTTTCTTCCTCGTTTTACGAAGGCTTCTTCGTTTTACGAAGGCTTTGCAAATGACTGACCTGAAATAATTCCTTCAGCTTTAAATCAAAACTTAAAGTTTGTCTTTCATAATAATAATAATACAAGTACAACACAAAGGCTTTATTTAACGCTCAGTAAAGGCCTGTAGCACTTTGTAGCCAATAGGGTAAATTTATAATTGAGCCTAAAATATTTGGGCTGCAAACCAACGATTCTGGTTTCTGCAGCTAATTGTCATTTTTTATGAATATTTTCTTTATAACATTAGCTTAATACACGAGTATTAAATTAAATCCGATTCCCTTTGATTTTGTTTTAAAAGTAGGTAGGACATCTCAGGATTTTGAATTGAAAAGAATCCTCTAAAGGTTTTCAGCTGAAGCTTGTTAAATAATGAACTTCCAGTATCTGTCTTGTAATCACTTGCCTACATTATAACAAGTCTTGGAAATTCAGTGAAGCATGCATTTTTTTTGTCAGGATATCCATGATTTAGCATATATATATATAAACACTCCAAGAAACGTATTTCCTTAAATTAATTTTTCAGATCAAGATCAGTATGCAGAGCACGAAAACATTTTCTGCTAAAGTGGTACATTCTTGGTGGCTCTCTAATCACAGAATCTATTTATTTAAACCTATTCGGTGGATTGTATTTTAGGACACTAAATACCAAGACATTAAAAAAAATTTACAAAAATCCATTTATAATGCAAATAACTTGATATTGGGGATGCGTCTTTACTCCTTTTTAAACTGTAGACACATGACTGTTAGAAGTAAAACAAAAGAATGTGGCTGTCCAACTCAAGGGCCCTCTGTGGCCATCTATTAGTGTTTCACTAAAAACATCCCACTAATGGGATCAAATCTCTAAGCTCTTCTGGACTGTCAAGAGTCTTTGAGGCCTAGCATCATTATGGGATATGTTTACAAAACTGCATGTCAGCAGACATACATGTTTCAAAAGATGCATACTTAAAAATTCATAGCATTGCTTTTTGGCTGTTGATCTCATTATATGGTGTTGCCTCAGCACTGCACTTCTGTGCAATTATTAGGAATAAACCTTATGTGAGAACAACTCTAATTCTTTACTCAAAAACAAGAGATATTCTTTTTAGTGATTCACTGCAGTATATATGTGATTAATCCCAATAAACCAAGATTAAACACCGTCCATAAGAGCAGTACTGGCTCCACTTTTGTCAAACCTAATGAACACAACATAAGAAGAAATATTTATATTTCATTTTTTAATAGCAACAAAAAATAAATGTTTTAAGGTTGATGGACTGTCTGTGGGTCCTCCTGATCATCACCTATGTTTACATATTTACCCAACCCCACTTGAAAGCTGCCATCTCCATTCCCAAAGCCCCACAGACCTGCTATTTAAATTCCCCTTACCCAGTATATAAGGGGTAGCAGCAGACCAGTGATACTGATGTCCCTTGTATGGGACTTGTTATTGTAAATGTGCAAGCATAGACATTGAAGGAGTCCAAAGCCGGCAGATTGTATTTTGAAATGTACCTCTGCCATGCCTTAAATTTAATTTGACCATGATATGTTATGTTGCTATAGAACCAAAGCCTAAGTGCATTTGGCCTGTTGAAATGACTCAAAGAGGGAACATTTGCAGTGTTTTTCTCTTCATGAATTAATTTATAAATATGGGGCACTTCATGCTGTAGATAAAGGCTTATGGTACACATGGTGTTTTGACTGCTGCAGTGATATTTTGGAGAAAAATTGCTCAAAACCCTAAATTGATTGTCACAGCTTCCCTTTTCCAATGCATGGAACCACTCTGTCTGTAGTATACATAAGCAATCACTGCTTAGTAATGCAGAAGAAAGAGTTTCCGAGCTGTTATGACCTGTCCATGTGACTGTCTCCCAGATACACAGCATTTCCTGAGCTCTTTCAGTTGCATGCAGTGACAAATTGCATTTTCCTTGGTGGTCACTATGCCATCTGTGCCATGGTTACTCTGCAAAATCCGAAAACTCCGACCAAATCCCCACAGGTTTTTCCCCATTTATCAAGACATTTTTTCTGAAGATTTCCTGTGCTAGAAAAAACAATGAAAAACTAGAATTGTAGAAATATTTCAGATTTTCTTTGGATTTTTGTCTGAAAACCATGAAATCTTGGATTATTACATGAAACCCAGCGCAAATCAGGTTATCTTCAGTACTTCTCCTGTTGACTTATATACAACCTCTACATGTGTGAGATCATAGGTGAGTGGGTGATTTTTTTTTGTTTGAGTAGGCTAAGTCTAATGTTCCTTCAACAGTTTCTTCACCCACGATTTTCCACTGGCGGAGAAATAGCTCTCATATCATAAGCACAGACAAAATTTGTAATTCACCTGTCTGAGCAATACCCTACAATCTGAAATCTGTCCCATACATGGGCTGACTTAAGAGCTACTAACTGATGCTCCCATAGACTGCGCAGATATGTAATAAGTCATTTTCTACTTGCCATGGATGAAGCCCAGACAATTTTGAAAATAATATGCATATCACTCTCTTATTATCAAAATTATCATATATATATATATATATATATATAGTTTATCCACATTACTAAAAATCTGGGATAATTCATGGTTTATTTAACAGTAAACCATGTTTACTGGTCTACTTTCACATCAACACAAGATGTATGCTGTGTCTTTTATGGGACTTCTGATATATAAAAAGTATAATGCAGATGTATTTTGGTCCCCTTGCAAAAAACACTAGCTGTTTTTTTACTGCAGTTTCAAAGTAATTCAATATAATAGTAGATGACACTGAAAAAAACTGAACTGTCCAGGAAGGTGTTAGCTGAAACTCACAGAGGCGTGAACGTGAGATCTTATCACAATGGCACCATATCGACTGTATCTCACCGTCAAACCTTTTCAGTTTCCGCTAACACCTTTCTGAATAGTTCAGTGGAACTACCCCAGACAATTATGGTTTGCACCAGGATGAATTCAGATGCAGTGTAAGTATTAACAATCCCCACATTCTAGAGATCAGGTGAAGATTAGCAGCTGCTTTGTCTCTTGGCTCTGATCTAATAAAAGCCTAATTTTGATATTATCAAGTCTCTCCGATATGGATCTGCGCTAGTAAAGCGAGGTGGATGGGTTTGTGTAGCAGCCGGTACAGAAGGGACTGGGAACTCGCAATAGCAGCGATCGCTGGAGGACAGGAAGCCAGGTGAACTCTGCAATTGCCATGCTAGATTTGTTACTTTATATCAAGACTATATTTACTATATATTTATATATAATATATGTATTAATGTATAAATGTATATATTTATTTTATAATTTATATATAATATATTTATAAATGTATATATTTATTTTATAAGTATATGACCTAGAAATGCTTCTGAATAAGCTGTTGAAGCCAGCAAAATATAAAGAGGGGTATAGCCTCAGAAGAGTATAGTGTAAGGCACTTTATATGGGTGCAAGTTTATTGTGCATAGCATAATTTTGGATGCAAATTGCCATGTGTTTTAACTTATATAGGGGCTATTTAGTAAACCTCAAATTTGGGCTTTTTTAGGGCAAAAACTTGCATTTTTTGTGGAAAAAAAACTCTAATCTGAAAATGCGCCATCTCAAACCTGCCAAAGCCATGCATAAGTCAATGGGCAATGTTTGTAGAAAAACAAGTGAGGAAAGCTTCAATAAACTCAACCTTATCAGCAAGAGATAATTGTGGTGAATAAAAAGGTATAAGATTTTAGTTGCAAAATTCAGGTGATTTATTAGGACACAACATGTTTCGAGCAGTGCTCTTTTTCAAGTGGGAGATGTCCCTATACCAATTTGATGATATTGTGGTTTGTGCTGGCTTTAGCCCAATAATCAGAAAAATTCTGGGTTTTCAGTCAAAAACCCAGAAAAAGCAAGCAATCTGGTAGAAAAGTCTGAAAAAATAGTATGATTCATGTTCAGTTTTATTGAGTTTTTTTTACAGATTTACCAATATAAAAATCTGGGATGAGTTTGGTTGACCTTTTTTATTGAAACAATGAGATAAAATTGAATTTTAGTAAATGATCCCCTTAATGCAGATTTTATTACCCATAATTCAACATAATTGCATTCATGCACCAAGTTCTGTGTACCACTATTGCGCGTGATGCTGAATATTGCACTTGTGTTTTAATCTATTGTGGGAATGCTAAAGCTATGTCTATGTCCAACACAGGGTTACCACCTAGGGTTCACCTGCATCAATAGGCATAGTTGTACACTATTTATCGGAAGGGCAGGATGGATGCATTTCGGTTATTTTCAGATAGTAGTATTAATATTACTAATATTATAATAATTGCTTTCTGTTTTATATTTTTTAGAATTTGTCTAATTTTTACTTTAAAATGTAATTTCTTTCTCTCTCATATTTCAGCCAAGTAGCTCAGTTATCCAGGTGCAGAGTATCTAAAATGTTGCAAATTGCTTTATTGGTTTATACATTTCTTAGAAGCATTTTGGTAAATAATGTATTCATTGTAACAACTCATGGAGGATGCTCAGTAGGGCTGAATTAGTAAATGTATACTGTTTATACACACAGACTTACTAATAGTCAAATTTTGAATGCTAAAAAAATCCGAAATTCGACCAGGGAATAGTGGGGAATTAAAAAAAATTCAAATTTCGAATTCGATTATTTTTTTTAGCGCAATTTGATCGAAAATTCGATCAAATCGAAAATTCGATCAAATCGAATATTCGAGCGATTTTTAAGCGATCATTCGAATTCGAATATTCGATGGTCAAATTTGCCTAATTTGCATATTCGAAATTTGAATCTTTTTGAAAATTCGATCGAATATTGGAATCCCTCATGTGAATTAATGTGAATTAAGTCAATCTACCCCACAGTGTTTACATAAATAGTATATTATTAAAAAACAATGGAACAGAAAAAAAGTTTTGGAAGGTGAACCCCTATAAGGGAAAGACTTTAAGGCCTACACACATGGGATGGGTAAGGGATGGATCTGGTTTTTCTCAAGCATTGGCAGAGAAAATGCTATGTGCGCCATAGGTCTAACTCCAATGGTAAAGTTGGGACTAATTCTTGTTTAAGCTAGAGCCTTGTTGCAGGAGCCATACTGTACTTTATGAAGGTAAGCTGGTCTTGCCCATATTATTATTCCTTATTTATACAGAGCCAACATATTCTGAAGCAATTCAATCTTACCAGTCCCTATCAAATTCACACACACAGTAGGGCTTTCATCAGGAGTGTCTATACCTTTAGGTTTTTTGGAGACTGGTGAGAACATGCTAACATTTTCTTAAACAAAACATGGTTGTCATATGAACATATGATGATCATTGCTAATGATAAGACTTGTATAATGGTGTCTGTCACTGTGAGATTTTTAAACTGATGTTTCTATGTATTTTTAGGCGCCTTTTTTTCATATTGTTGTTCCTTTAGGTACATTATTTGTCCAGTGAGCTTTTCTTCATACGCTCTGATTATATTAAGCTTTGATGTTTTGTATTTAAAATAATTGCATTACCTACTTCTTGTCATGCTAAATCAATTCCTTTCTTACTTTATGACATTTAAACCATGCACTATAAAGATGAATGGCTTAGGTGCTCTATTCTTTGTTTTTTGTGCAGCTATAGTTGCTATGGAAATCATCCATACAGTATTTATGCAATTAGAATAGTTTTCAGCAGGTGGGTAATATCAGATTAAGTGAATAATGTCAAGAAAGTGTAAAAATGATAAAATAAACCAAGATTTTGTTTTCTATTAGCAGAATAGCTTTCAATGGAATAGTTGATACCTTCAAGACCTTTTGATTTATAAGCCCCTGTAAGAAGCAAAAAGTTTAAACATTAATTAATGCACGTGCGCACATAGGTTATTTACTCCCAGCTTGTTCCTTAGTTAGAAGCAACCACCAGGCACTCTATCTCATAAACACTAGAAAACCATTTACTAGCAAACCATTGATTTGCAAAACGCCAGCGAAAATTCGCCTGGCAAAAATTCGCCTGGCAAAAATTCGCCTGGCAAAAATTCGCCTGGCAAACATTCGCTTAAAAAACGAGTCGCGTGTCTTTTTTGACGCGACGAAAACGAAGAGATGCACGTTGAAAACAATGCGACACGTGTCGAAAACAACGAGACACGTCGAAGTTGACGCGACACGCGTCAAAAAACGTGCCGCGACTCGCTTTGTACATTTTTTCGCCAATTCACTAATTTTTCGGCGAAGCGAAACTGGGTAGATTCGCCCATCACTACTGTTTGACTCTCCTCTGAAGAGTGATAGCATGGGATCCTCAAAGCAGCTTTCAAAATATCCAAAAAAACAAAGATTATTCAATATCATGGTTTAGGGGACGTCTACAAAAAGCTATCTTAGAGGTTTAAACTGTCAGTTTCAACTGTAAGGAATGTATTCATTACAGGCACAGTTGCTGTAAAACTCAGTTCTGGCAGGCCAATGAGTGGCATTTGTGGAGATTACAGACAACCCAAAGATCACATCCAAAGACCTGCAAGATGGTGTATCTGTACATTGTTCTACAATTCAGCACAATTAGCACAAAGAACATCTGTATGCCAGAGTGATGATAAAGAAGCCCTTTCTGCACTCACGCCATAAACAGAGTCACTTGTTGTATGCAAAAGCTCATTTAGACAAGCACATTTTGGAACAAAATGCTTTGTACAGATGAGACAAAAATTGGGTTATCTGGACATAACAAAAAGCGCTTTGAATGGCAGAAGAACAACCCATTCCAAGAATAACACCTGGTATCTACTGTCAAGTTTGGTTGAGGTTCCATCGTGTTGAGGGGCTGTAATTTAGGGACTTGGGACCTTGTTAAAGTCGAGGGACGGATTAATTCAATCCAAGACAATGATCCTAAACACACTTCAAAATCTACAAAGGCATTTATGCAGCGGGAGAAGTACAATATTCTGGAATTGCTGTCACACTCCCCCGACTTGAAAATCATGGAAAATCTATGGGATGATTTGAAGAAGGCTGTCCATGCTCGAAAGCCTTCAAATTTAACTGAACTGGAGAGATTATGTATGGACGAATGGTCAAGAATACAGCTATCCAGAATCCAGTCACATAGGAGGCATCTAGAAGCTGTTACATTTGCAAAAGGAGACTCAATAAGTATTGATGTAATATCTCTGTTGGGGTGCCCAAATTTATGTGCCTGTCTAATTTTGTTATGATGCATATTTCATATTTTCTGTTAATACAATCAACTTTTTGTCACTGCTGAAATATTACTGTTTCCATAAGGCATGTTATTTATTAAAAAAAAGTTGCTACTTTGAAAGCTCAGGCAATGATAAACAAAAATATCCAAAAGGGAAACAAAGTGGATGTTCATTTTGAATACAGTTAAACCTTTTGGTTTAAAGTGGACCCGTCACCCAGACACAAAAATCTGTATAATAAAAGTCCTTTTCAAATTAAACATGAAATCCAATTTCAAATTTTTATTAAAGCATTCATAGCTGTTTTAAACTCATTTAAAAATCTCAGCTGTCAATCAAACATTGTCTGCCACTCCTCTATGCCTTAGGAATAGAGGCGGGGCAGATAATTACTTTCACTTTCCATTCAGCACTTCCTAGATGTCACTGCTCCCCACACATTCCCCCAGTTCTCTTCACCATTTAATTGTGTAGCCAGGACATGGGGATAGACATCAGGTCCCCCATTCTGGTGCACAAACAAGATTCTGAGATGATGCAAGGCTTGTCTTAATAACAGTGTCCACAAAATGGCTCCTGCCCACTTGCTATAATTATGAATTCCCAGACTGAAGAAAACAAGATTAAAATAATTTGTATAGTGTAATTAATGTTCATTTTGCTTGACTAATGTGATAAAATATGATTTTGAATATTTTTTTGGGGTGACGGGTCCACTTTAAATAAGGAGAGTGAGATCAGGATGTATATAGACTAACTTATGGATGCGTTTACATAACATAATATAATATAACATATGTGAGTATCTTGATTCAATGTAACTAAGTACCCATTCTCTCTATGATCTAAAAGATGGAGTATTAGTAACATGGGAGATCTCTTTGGTAGAATGGGATCAGCAATATGCTTATATGTAGGACTAGTCGACATGAGAATTGTCTAGTCCATTGTTGCAACCATCAATTAGGTGAACCTATTTTTCTATATATGTTTTATATATGTAATGATATTAATTCACATATACAAATCTTTTGGATATATAGACCCTTTTGTTATTATCACTTATTAATCACATTGGGGATTATTATTTGCTATTATTTAATGGATTTAATTCACTAGTATCACGTAACCTACCTATTTATTTTCCAATTATTTCATCATTTATTAGAATTTTTAAGTCATGTGATATATACACACATACTTTTTAAAGGAAAACTATACCCCGAAAATGAATTTTTGAGCAACAGATAGTTTATATCAAATCAAGTGACATATTAAATAATCTTACCTACCTGGAATATATATTTAAGTAAGTATTGCCCTTTTACATCTCTTGCCATGAATCACCATTTCATGATGGTCTGTGTGCTGCCTCAGAGATCACCTGACCAGAAATATTTAAACTCTAGCTGTAAAGGGAAGAAGTGTTGAAGCAAAAGACAGAACTCTGTCTGTTAATTGGCTCATGTGACCTAACTTTATAGTTTGTTTGGTATGTTTGTGTGCACCGTTGGATCCTAGGATCCCAGGAGGCTGTCCGTATTTTTTAAAATGGCTATTTTCTATTTATGATTACCCAATGGCACATGCTACTAAAAAAGTATATTATTATGAAAATGGTTTATTTACATGAAGCAGGGTTTTACATATGAGTTGTTTGATGCAATATCTGTTTATAGAGACCTACATTGTTCAGGTGGTATAGTTTTCCTTTAACATGCCTTTAAGACACTATCCCTTTAAGATAATATCCCTTTAAGACAATATCCCTTTAAGGGGTTTTGTTTCTCTAATCATGCGATCTGCATATACTTGGATCACTCTATTTGATGTTTGAATCACGTGTCTTTAATTCAGTCCTGAGGAAGTGCCACGTCTTAGGGCACGAAACGCATAGACTGTATGCACCTTTATTGCCACCCGTTGCTATGTTTGCACAATAAAGCCAGATTTTAAGAAAAAGAATCTACAGCTTCCTGAGTCCTTCGGTTTAGCGCTATCGCGCTGGTTTGTACATACTCAATGATAAACAAAACTCCAAAGAATTAAGAGGGGCTCCCAAACCTTTTCATATGACTGTAGATACTGGGTGGCACACAAATCTCAGTAACGCAAGATCCAGCAAATAAGGTATTGCTGTGTTTCAGTAATGAAATGAATTCCCTATTTACTTGCAGGCCTGGCTTTTTGGCAGGGCTACCAAGCTCCTGGCCTACGGTTGCAAAATATGAGGGCTGCTTTCTGAAGAGCACTGGGGATACACAGCTCCCCAGTGCTCTGGCTCATGAGTGTTTGCACGCGCAGTGAGGGGGGCTGTGCAGTCGCTAGGATAGGACCGTGCAGAATAGGGGCGGCCGGAAAGAAAGTCCAGCAATTGGGGTGTAGCTCATATGCCAGAAAAGGGATGAAGACCTCCTTTGAGACAGCCAAATACATTATTTCACTCTCTTTAGCTTCCACATTGAGTGTTGTGATGTTGCACATAAAGTAAACTGTAAAGAAAACAGTGAAAGGACAACACTGAATAAAGGGTTAAAATGTACTCAATTTGACTAGCCTGAATGAGAAAAATGGCAAAAAAAAATCTACAAGAATTGTCTGACAAAGGGGTTTGTCCCCGAAAGGTCACATTTGATGAATAAAGATGCGGGGGTTCGCCCCGTTTAAATTTGCCTAATGGTGCTGACATTTACATTTCTGGAAAAGTTTGGAGAGTGGCCGATCTCTCTAGCCAGCTACCGGAGAGGCTTATCGGAGAGGCAGTGTGAAAGTGGGCATTTCTAATTGAAAAAAGCTAAAACCCACAACCAAACTATTTTATTTTAATTAGTCATGGCTTCCTGCTGCAAACTGGGGGCATCATTCTAACTTAAAGGAAAACTATACCCCGAAAATGAATTTTTGAGCAAGTGACATATCTTATCTACCTGGTATATATATTTAAGTAAATATTGCATTACATCTCTTGCCTTGAACCACCATTTCATGATGGTCTGTGTGCTGCCTCAGACATCACCTGACCAGAAATATTTCAACTCTAACTGTAACAGGAAGAAGTGTGGAAGCAAAAGACAGAACTCGGTCTGTCAATTGGCTCATGTGACCTAACTTTATAGTTTGTTTGGTATGTTTGTGTGCACCGTTGAATCCTAGCAATTTTCTATTTATGATTACCCAATGGCACATGCTACTAAAAAAGTGAGTTATTATGAAAATGGTTTATTTACATGAAGCAGGGTTTTACATATGAGTTGTTTTATGAAATATCTGTTTATAGAGACCTAAATTGTTCGGGGGTATAGTTTTCCTTTAAGGGGGCATAGTGAGCCATATCCAGCATAGCATATGTGGTTAAGGAGTGGGCAAGTTTTCCAAATATAAAAAAAAGGAATGTGCGTTACACACAAAACACAAATACATGATCCCATGTTGACTTGCTTTGGAAACAACCCTATCACTGAAAATCCATCAGCATATTGCGCAGCCAAACTATTCCTCCTAGCGCCACATAAGAACTTGCTGTTGAGAACTAGTTTCATGTTAGCTGTAGCTGCAGTGAATAATTTATGTTTTACATAAAAATATAAAGATAGTTAATTTGATTAAACTGGAGGCCACTGGCCTACCAATGTATTTCTCAGTGCTGAAGTGGGCTAGAATGACCCTGACTGAACGGATACTGCGAGAATATAATGACTTATTCTATGATCTTAAAGGAACAGTTCAGTGTAAAATAAAACATTATAGAGTAAATAGATAAATTGTGCAAAACAAAAATGATTTCTTATATAGTTAGTTAGCCAGAACACTACTTCCTGCTTTTAAGCTTTCCTGCTTTTAAGCTGAGTTAGTCAGCAACTTGAAGGGGAACCACGTGGGACACAACTGTACAGTGAATTTGCAATTGATACTCAGCATGCAGGTCAGATTCAAAAGCAACAGTTATGGCCCATTGCCCCCTCACAAGTCACTCATTGGGTACTGCCTAGTAACCAATCAGTGGAAACCAAGAGAGCTAAAAAGCAGAAAGTAATATTCTGTTCTGTTATGTTAGACCTCCAGTCACTCCAGCCTTTATACATTATATTTTTGGCTAACTAACTATATTAGAAACATTTTTTATTTTGCGCAGCCTATCTATTTAAAGGAAAACTATACCCCCAAAATGAAAACTTGAGCAACAGGTAGTTTATATCAAATTAAATGGAATATTAAAGAATATTCCCAAACTGGGATATATATTTAAGTAAATATTGCCCTTTTACATCTCTTGCCTTGAGCCCCCATTTTGTGATGGTCTGTGTGCTGCCTCAGAGATCACCTGACCAGAAATATTTCAACGCTAACTGTAACAGGAAGAAGTGTGGAAGCAAAAGACAGAACTCGGTCTGTTAATTGGCTCATGTGGCCTAACTTTATAGTTTGTTTGGTATATTTGTGTGCACCGTTGAATCATACGATCCCAGGAGGCTGTCCTTATTTTTTAAAATGGCAATTTTCTATTGATGATTACCCAATGGCACATGCTATTAAAAAGTATATTATTATGAAAATGGTTTATTTGCAATATCTTTTTATAGAGACCTACATTGTTCGGGGGGTATAGTTTTCCTTTAACCAGTTTGTATTTTTATACTGTACAATTCCTTTACAAAACATACATAGGACCCGCCAGAAATGTCTTGGAAATGTTGATCACATAATGTCAGGGCCTATTGGCTCCCAGCTGGAGGAATGCTGAACCAAGGAGGAATCTTAGGGTTAAAAGTCCAAGTTTGTGGTACCGATAGGGATCAGGTATAAACATATCAATATCCAGGTGGTGGTTCAATAGGCAGGCAGATTAGAAGTAAAATCAAGGTTCGGGCAAGGTCAAAGTCCAGGAATCAGTTCAGGAAGAAATATAGAACACCAAGGAATGCAGAAACAAAATCCTATAATCGGGAAGAGCTTTTAACTTGAATTTTACGTCAGGCGTGTGACGTCATCATGCTGGCATTATGTCCTCAGTGTCAACACATTTGGAAGATGGATGCCGCCATCTTGGATCTGACGCCACCAGAGACGGGCGCGCCACCTGGCACTCCTGACACATTGTGACAGATGCCCTTTTTATGACACCTGATTTTACCCTCTTAATCAGATAAGCATTCAGAAAAATGTACTGAACAAACTTTTTTAAAAGCTATCATTCATTAGTAAGTGAAACAGAAATGTGCCGTTATCTGGAGTGACAACTGAATATTACTTACATGATCTCTCAGATTGTACATGAACAGGTGTAGAAAATTCAGAATTTATAAAAGCCTAATATTACCTGAATTATTGAATGTTAGAACAGGCTTTGACTTTTTTATATTTATATTAGAGTTGGGTTGTATTAAAATGTTCTTGCTTTTTCTGTTAAAAAAAGAATATAGGTTCATATAGAGTACATGAAAAGTAAAAGTGGTTTGTGTTCACCAATAGATCATAGTGTAGACTAGTTCACAAGGCAGTAACCAACAGATTGTTTGGACCCCATTTGCCTGGATTTAGGAAAGTGTGAAATCTCTTGGAATTAAATGAAATGGTCCTATATGAGGAGTGTGAAGGTGGGGGGCAGGAATCTGTTGTGAGCAAAACATAAGAGTTTGAGACTGAGGGGGTTATTTACTAAAACTCAAATTTATCGTATTTTTATTAGATCAAGCTTGACCAAACTCCCATCCATGATTTTATCTTATTTATCAATAAAATAACCCGAAAAAGCTGGGTTCCGAAGAACTCGATACATTCGAGCAAAAACTGAAATCAAACAAATTTTTTTCAGATTTTATACACGAATTGTTTGATTTTTCTGAGTTATCGCCAGAAAACCCTACATTTTTCAGATGAAAACCAGTGCAGATTAGGATATCTTCAGATTGTAAAGTGCCCATTGACTTCTACATGACCTTGACAATTTTGAGATGATGGACTTTTAGCTGCTTTGGGGTATACTAAGTCTATAATAATTTTAGTTTTTTTACAGTAAAAATTTTAGTTTTTACCCAAAAAACCTTGAAGTTTAGTAAATAACCCACTAAAAGATGCACGCATTTTGTTGTGTATTTTTCTTGACAAACCGCTTATTGTGCAACTTTTAGCTGCTTTGGGGTATACTAAGTCTATAATAATTTTAGTTTTTTTACAGTAAAAATTTTAGTTTTTACCCAAAAAAACCTTGAAGTTTAGTAAATAACCCACTAAAAGATGCACGCATTTTGTTGTGTTTTTTTCTTGACAAACCGCTTATTGTGCAACTCAAATGAAGTTTCCTTGCTTAATGGAGAACTAAATCTAAAAAATGAATGTAGCTAAACATGCCATATTTTATATACTGAACTTATTGCGCCATCCTAAAGTTTCAGCTTGTCAATAGAAGCAATGATCCAGGACTAGTGATGGGCGAATCTACCCAGTTTCGCTTCGCCGAAAAATTTGTGAATTTCCAGCAAAATTCGCGAATTGGCGAAAAAAATTGCGAAACTAGTCGCGGCACATTTTTACCACGCCGCGTCAAAAACTACGCGCGACTCGGTTTTTTTGGCGAATTTTCGCTGGTGTTTCGCGAATTTATTCGCCAGCAGTGAATCACGCAAATTCGCCGCAAATTCGCCCATCACTATCCTGGACTTCAAACTTGTCTCAGTGGGCTCTGGGCAGCTGTTGAAAAGCTAAGCTTACGGGTAGTCACTAATTATCCATCAGAAAATGAGTTTGGTCTGTAATATAAGCTGATGCTACAGGACTGATTATTAAATTTTGATACTAATTCCACTGATTTATGTGCTGCCATGTACGAAATAAGTTGGCGCTATAGAAATACATGTTAATAATGTAGTAATTATCTGTATTAATGACTAACCATCCTTATTTTGTGACATCTCTATTCTATGTGTACTGTATATTGTGAGTGGGTCCCTAAGCTCAGTAAGTGACATCAGCACAGAGCATGTAAATCAGTGAATCAGCAGAAAAGAAGATGGGGAGCTACTGGGGCATCTTTAGAGACACATATCTTCCCTGCTAAAGGGCTGTGGTTGCTTTGGGCTGGTACAGAAGCACAAAACATCATGTACAACATGTCTAGCTACTTCTTTAGTTAAGCTTTACATCTCCTGTAAATATCCACATCTGTAGCAGATTTACAGCAGCACAATTGCTATATGTCTCATTTACTATAATGCATTGGCAAACACAGAATACCATTCTTATGGAGTCATTCCAGTGATTCCACAATGCTCTCATCCACAGAGGTGTCAATAGCTCTTGCTAATATGATATGTGCACAAGACCATATACATTATTGACAATATAAGTACAGGTATGGGACCTGTTATCCAGAATGCTCGGGACTTGGGGATAATGGATCTTCATACATTAATTCTACTAGAAAATCATGTAAGCATTAAATAAACCCAATAGGCTGGTTTTGCTTCCAATAGTATAATAAAATGTCCAATGTCCTTTAATATATTGCTATAATAGTGCACTGATTGCAAAATAACTGAATATAATTCTAAATCCCACTACAGGTATAAGATCCAGAATCTGTTATGCAAAAAGCAGTACATCTATCTCCCATATTATAAATAAATAATGCACATATTTAAAAAGGATTTCCTTTTTCTCTGTAGTAATAAAATAGCACATTGTATTTGATTCAGACTAAGAAATAATTACTCCTTATTAGATGCAGAATTAATTATTAAAGAGATACTGACTCCAGAAATTAAACTCTATTTTTACATCTGTTTCAATAATGCCTTTGAAAGCTACTAATAATTTTGCCATAAAGTATTTGCACAATTCTTTTACAATACCTGTCTGATGTGCCATGTTCCTCTATGAGGGGCTGCATTATTTGTGACTGACAGGCTTAGATGGGACAGTCAGGTTGGCAAAACAGTCAGGTTTATAAAAGTCAACTAGCAATTGCTTACCAAAATAAAACTCTTAGAAAAAAACGATCACCATGACCTAAAAGTAACTTTTAATGTACATTACATATAAAAAAGCAGTTTTTAAGTGTCAGTATCACTTTAATTTAAGTTTAATTATTTTTTAATAATGCATGGAGATTCAAATTACAGAAAAATGCAGGTCCTGAGAATTCTGGATAACAGGTCCCATACCTGTACAAGGATTTTCCTTACTACAGTACAAAACTAGGAAGCATTTAGGTGTCTGTTTACTAAAACTCAAATTAATCTAATTTTTTTCTTAAAACAAACTCAATTTAACTCCCAGCCACAAACTGAACTCATTGGTCAATATTTTTTCTAGAAAATTTTGAAGCAAAAACAAAATCAAACTTCAATTCATATTGTTTGATTAATGATCAGAAAACAAAATGTTATCAAATTGACACTGTGAAAAACTCAACTTTATTTGATTATCGGACCAAAACCCTGACTTTATCATATTGACCAGTGCAAATCACTATGTCAAGGAATAACTTCAGGGACATCGTCCATTGACTTCTACATCACCTTGACAGGTTTGAGATGGCATATTTTCAGATTCTGATTTTTAGCAGTTTTGGGTATAATAAATCAAAAAATTCAAGGGAAAGTTAAAATTTTTTGGGGGAAATTTATTATACCCCAACTACTAAAAAAATCCAATCCGAAAATACTCCATCTCAAATCTGTCGAGGTCATGTAGAAGTCAATGGAAGATGTCCCTAAAGTTCTTTCTTGACATTGTGATCTGCACTGGATAATCCGATAAAGGGTCAGGTTTAATTCAGTGAAAAAAGTTATCCCATGGTTGTGGTGTTAATACAAATGGCCTGTAGGTGCCACTGTGCACGAGAGTTATACTGTGCATACACAGTACTTTCTATACAGCTTAAAGTGTTAGAGTTGAAGTTACAGTTGAAGTGTAATGGCTGCATGAACCTGCTAATAAAGCACTGTTACACTCATCCTCAGCTATCAAAACACAACAAATTCTTCTACCTCTGCTTCAGCCTGCAGCTTTTCTCCCAAACCCTGTTGAGCCTACCATACTTTTTACTGCTTGGATCTGTTTGTTTAAAAATTACATTATTGCTGCTGACCAAGGAGAGATTTCTGCTGCTAGAAAGCATGATTTACTTATTCACTGCCTGGGAGCAGAGGGACAGCATCTATTCTATATATTATCATTACCTGACAAGACATATGAAACTGCCCTTACTGCTATAAAGAACATTTTTGTGCCAAGAGTAAATGTGGTTGCTGAAAGATATAAATTCTGCCAATGTGGACAGCATAATGGCGAATCCACAGAACAATTTGTAGCAGCTTTGAGAGAGCTGGTTGTTACCTATGAATTTGAAAATCTAACAGATGAAATGCTAAGAGACCAAATAGTGATAAAAAAGCATTAGAGAGAGACTGCTCCTAGATCATGATTTAACCTTTGCAAAGGCTATTACAGCACTGGTAAAGTCTAAAACACAAAACCGTGCAGCACATACAAATAAAAAATATTGCAACACAACACACTGAAAATTATGCTACATGTCCTGCAAAAGTTGTACAGTGCCGCAAATGCAAAAAAGTAAGACATTTTGCTAAGATCTGCCATAATTCTGCTAAACATGTTCATGAAATCACTACTCCAAATGTCACGGTATTAAGGGGCAGATTTACTAAATTCACATTAATTCACATGAAGGATTCGAATATTCAATTGAATTTTCAAAAAGATTCGAATTTCGAATATGCAAATTAGGCAAATTGGACCAATTCCAACCATCGAATATTTGAATTGGAATGATTCAAATATTGAAATTAAATTTTATTCGAATATTCGAAAATTCGATGGTCGAATACTTCCCCTTTAAATTCGATCACCTACTTCGCCAGATTAAACCTACCGAAATGGGGATCATTCCCTAAGATCGAATAAGAAAAATTCGATCAAATTTTCCCTATTTGATCGTTCGATTGTTCAAATTGCGCTAAAAAATTTTGAATTCGATAGTCAAATTTTTTTAATTCCCCACTATTCCCTGGTCGAATTTTTAATTTTTTTTCATTCGAAATTCGACACTTAGTAAATCTGTCCGTGTTGATAAAGCTGATACATTTATTTCAGACAAGTTTATATGCACTGTCAATGTCAATACTGCTTCTACTGCTACCTGATGTCTGATACAGGTTCAGCTTTTTATATACTACCAGAGGATATTTTCTTGAAATACTTTGCAAAAGATCCGCTTTTTGCGCCGGCCCTGAGACTGGTCAGTTACTTAAAGGATCAAATCCCTGTACTTGGATGCTTGCTAGTGAATGAAATACTGCAAAGTGTGACTTTTACATTGTGAATAAGGGTACTGCTATGCTTGGAAGGAATCGCTGCATTAAACCTATAGTTAGTTGATGGTCTCATTACTACAGCATCAGCGCCTGCCACACAGCTAGTGTCTAAAATTTCACTACAAAGCAACACTTCACTGTACACAAAGTTAAGTTTAGACCAGATGTAAAACCAGCACGACAGAAATTGAGGCAATTGCCTTACTTTATATGGGAGGCTGTCTTACAAGAACTAAAGAAACTGGTAGAGCAAGATGTGATTGAAAAATCAAAATCCTCTGAATGGGTTTCACCAGTTGTTGCAACAATGAAGAAAACTGGAGGTATTCGATTGTGTGTTGATCTCCGTGAACCTAAAAAAGCAGTAGTTATGGATAATCATCCCTTGCCACACATAGAGGAAATATTTTCAGAACTCCAAAGAGCAAAATTTATTACTGCATGAGGAAAGCAGAGGCCTCACTGCATTTATCACCCATGATGGTTTGTTTTGGTTCAAGTGTGTACTTTATGGATTGGCTTCAGCACCAAGTTGTTTTTTATGTCTTCTATACTCCATGACATACCTGGTGTACAATGTTACTTGGATGGTGTAATTGTCTATGCTCCAACTATGGATTTTCGTGACAAGTACCTAAAAAATGTTCTGAAATGCATTGATTCTGCAGGACTGAAACTGAACCTTTCCAAATGCCACATCAGACACCTCAGCTGTCATTTCTGGGTCATATATATTTCACAAGTGGGATTACTGCCTGACCCTGTGTAAGGAAATAACCTGGTGGTCTAGTGGGGGGACAGTAGGGACACCTGCTGCCCCCAAAGTGGGGACGCCAGCATCGCCAGGCGCCCTGCTTTCCTGCTGCATGTTCTGTCTCTTAGTGTGCGCGCGCGCAGTTCCGGGTTCTTAAAGGCGCATGCGCGCTGACGTGATGCCGTCAGCGTGCAGTGGCGCGAAATTCTAAAGTTTAAAAGGCCAGCTCAGCCTTTTACAAATTGCCCGTGATAGGATTTCTTCCTGGTGCTTCTGAGCCTATGTGCGTCTGAATCTGCTTTGTTATCTGCTTTGTTATCTGATCTTCTGTTGTGACCCGCCCTGTTCCTGGCCTGGACTATTCTGACATCTGCAATCCGACCTAGCCTGTACCTCGACCAATTCTTCTGCCTGATCCTTTCTGATTGATTACCCGGTTTGACCTCTGGCTTTCCTGACGATCCTTGATTTCCGCCTGCCTCGACCCAGCCTGCCTGACTCCGATTCTGCCTTATCCTATTGTACCGTGACCTCAGTCTAACTGACTTTGACAACTGTCGTGCCCCTTTGCTTGCCAGGTGGCATCTGAGTAGCTGAGGGCTCCACCAGAAGCCAAAGGCAGTCACACTACTGGTGAAGCCGAGCCGAGACCAGGGAGCTTGGCATTTTTTCTGGTTTAGGGTGCCGACCGTGACACCCTGACCATGTCAACACTATTACACAAGCACCTACTCCATCTTACTTCATGGTATTCTAAGTTTATTCCCAACTATGCTTCAGTTGTATAGCCACTTAGAGCACCACTATGTGGAACTTCAAGTCTGGTTTGGTCAGAGACTGCTCAACATAGCTTCAAGATAGTGAAACGTCCAGATAGTGAAAAAGTCCAGTGCTAGCTGTATTTGATCCTGCACTACTCACTATGGTTATTACTAGGGTTGCCACCTGGCTGGTATTTTACCGGCCTGGCCGGTATTTTTGATGGTTGATCCCAATGTTATTAATAGGAAAAAAAGGTAAATATATAGGAAGGCCGGTATTTTTTTCAAGAAAAGGTGGCAACCCTAGTTATTACAGATGCTTCAGATTATGGTATTGGTGAAGTTCTCACACAGATCCATGCTGATCATGCAGTGAAAACTGTGCATTTGCATCCAGAACACTTAAAGAGGCAGAGTGTAAGTATTCATCTGTTGAAAAAGAAGCTCTATCATGTGTTTGCGCAACAGAAAACTGGAGAACCTGCCTGTGAGGTAGATAATTTACCTTATGCACAGACCATAACCGTTTAACTACACTGTTTACAACAAATGGACTAGGAAGAGCTGGAATTCATATAGCTAGATGGCCAGCAAGGCAAGGCAAGGTTTGAAAAATGTTACTGCTGAATATTTGTCACATTTACCTTTACCTGCAGCTCCTGATACACTGGATGAGGACATAGAAGTTGTAGCATTGACTTACTGTATATACTGCCATCTACAGTTACAGCTGCTGATTCCAATTCAAGTAAAACTATTGGATATCTTACAAAGCAAATGACCAAATGTTGAGAAGAAACTCAGTCTTGATCTTCAACCTTACTACAGGATTAGACATCAACTGTCCTCAGTAGATGGCAATGTTTTCCATGGAGCTCACCGCTTACTGGTACCAGAGACCTTGTGAAATAAGCTCATACAACTTGCACATGAGAGTCATCAAGGAACGAGAACTACGAGAACCATACTGGGGGCCAGCAATGGATGCCGATGTGGTAACTGCCATTCATTCTTGTGTTACTAGTCAGAATGATGGCAAAATAGCTAGCACACATACACCACCACTTCAGCCAGTACTATTTCCTGATGGGAAACTTTTGCAGATGCTCCTATAGACTGCAGATTTGCTGTAGCCTTGACTATTACAGTAATAGTACAGGGCCAAAAAGTGCATTTGTTTCTTATATAACATCAGCTACAGTAATAACATTTCTGTCTACAGTCTTCAGTAGAGAAGGTAATACAAAGGAGTTAATATCAGACAACAGACCACAGTCTCATCTGTGTTTGAATTCTTTCTGAGAGAGAGGAATATTGTGCATAGGAAATCTTGTGTATTATCCACAAGCAAATGGAGAAATCAAGCGTTTTAACAGAAGTCTGAAAAAAGTACTTAAAAAAAAGTACCTAAGTATTTAAAGGGTTCCTACATAACTACAGAGCAACGTGCCATGCAACAACCCAAGCATCTTCAGCTATTATATGGGAGACAGATACGCACTAAGTTAAATGTTGCAGACTTCAAACTTACACAAAGCATCTACTGAGGACATTGTTAAACGTCAACAAGCAAAATGTAAGGCTTATACTGACAGAAAATATGGTGCAAGAGAAGTGCACTTTCAGCCTGTATCTATAGTCAGAAACCAGGACTACTGAAACGGACAATCTAAATTTACTACACCACATTGTCCTACACCACATTGTCCTTGTCCTACTCCTGATGCCAACTGCACTAGGCCTGAAGAAAGTGGACCTATAAGGCATACTGAGAGAATCAGAAAACTACCTGTATGGACCAAGGACTATGTGATGTGAAGAATGTATAATACTGCTTTAAGATGCGTACTGTTTCTTTGTTGTTGATTATTACATGTGTCCAAATGCTTTCCTACTATAGGGGGAATATGTGGTGTTTATACAAATGGCCTGTAGGTGTTACTGTGCACAAGAGTTATACTGTGCATACACTGTACTTTCTATACAGCTTAAAGTGTTAGAGTTGAAGTTACTGTTGAAGTGCAATGGCTGCAGGAACCTTCTAATAAATATACTCTACTCATTTTCGGCCACCAAAACATAAAAATTATCACATGAAAACTCATGGACAAGATTCAATTAGAGGAGAGAAAACTTTTCTGCAAATTCAGTTCCAGTTTTTCCCATAGACTTCAATAAAGTTTTCACTTGATAAACCATGAGATACGTCCTTCTGAATTGAACTGCATCTCAAATTGAATCTTGTCCATGACTTTTCACCTTTTTATCGCTGAATTGAATCTGTCCCTATGCCTAATACATTAAAGCAGGGATCCCCAACCTTTTGAGGCCATGAGCAATATTCAGAAGAAAAAGGATTTGGGGAGCAACGCTAGCATGAAAAATGTTCTTGGGGTGACAAATAAGTGCTGTGATTGGCCTTTTGGTAGCCCCTATGTGGATTGGCAACCTGTATTGAGGCTCTGTTTAGCAGTACACCTGGTTCTTATACAACCAAAACCTTCATCCAAGCCTGGAATTCAAAAATAAGCTCCTGCTTTGAGGCCACTGGGAGCAACATCCAAGGGGTTGGAGAGCAACATGTTGCTCACAAGCTACTGGTTGGGGATCACTGCATTAAAGAATAGTGAAATTAATTGTTATGGGCACTTTTATTGATGGGCAGCATTTTTAGAAGCTCATCAGGTACACTAAAACAATAATTAAAATATCCAAAAGGAATATGAACAACTTAACATTTTCAAACATACACAGCTATGATGTATTGCAATGGAAGGAAGATATCAAATTATCTGATTTCCAAAGCCATTTGAGCTATAGTTATCCATAGCTGGATAATACCCCTCTTATTTATGTTTTTTAAGCGTGCCCTGCTCCGCATAGATGGGTAATCAAGCCGTGCCAGGCACATCCTAAAGATCTGACCTGTTCATATTTTGTGAGGACTGGAATTTTGTAGCAGAGACCTAAATTATGTAAATCTAATTGAACTTACGTCATTGCAGGTTCATTTCTATGCACCTTATTGTCCCTCACCTTGACCTATAACCAATTTTTATGAAGTAAATAGATGAGTTTGCTCCAGTAATTTCTGATGCGCCTATTAGCATGAATGGCTCCACTGCATTCATTAATTTAATTTAAACTTATTATGAAGGAATAATTTAATTCATTATTTCCCTGCTTGAATATCATGTCATCTTTCCATGAAATAATCTCCATAAATTCAAAATTCTCTCTTTCCTTTCCCTTTCTTTATATTAAACAAAGAGAGTAGAAGTATATTTACATATCTATTTACTCAGTAAAAAGAGCCTGAAAAGTGAAAGAATAATAATATCAAATACCTGACCGGTTGCCATGGTTGCTGAGCTAGTTCACAGTTGCACCTTTGTTACTAAATGAGAGCTCAAATTGATTTTATGGCATTTTACATCCAGGCAAGGGAAATTTTAATGGTAATCCTTGGTTACTGTGGCAATGCAAATCTGATTCCTTTCTGTATATTAAATTACCTTGTTTAGAAAAAAAAAAAACAAAGTTAAATCAGTTAAGATTAATTGCCAGAGAATTGTCAGAGATTTTCCATATGGGACTATATGGGAAATGAGAAGCAGAAATCAAATTCATTGTTCTCATTTTGGCTGGGAGTATAAAAATTTTATTGCTCCCACAACATAGATATAAAGGCACAGGTTCGGACTGGGGGCCCAGGGCCCTTCTGGGCTGCTGTCTCAGGGCCCTCCATTGGGCTGCATGTGCCCATGCATGTACTGTTTTTGCTGCGACTAGCCTGAAAAAGGGAGGAAGAAGTAGGTCTTGGCTGGTGGAGCCAACAAGAGCTGGGGGCCCACCAGGTTTTGTACCTGTGTCCCGCTGGCCCTTTCTGAACTTGTACAGGCTCTATTGTAAAAGAAGGATTAGTGTAAGGCCCACTGGATATTATAATTCTCAGTAGTATTTTTACCTGAACTGGATGATACATTTTTGCTTAATTGTCAATGATGAGCAGTCTATGTAAAGCACTATGTAACACTGTGCTTTATAATAAATAAAGCTGGAAAGAGATATTCTTTCAGATTCATTTATGTAATATATAACTCATGTGGGGATTTTAGTGAGAAGTGAAACTAATTCTAGGGGATCTGCAGTCAAGAGGTAAGTTTCTCTTCTTCTTTTTCATACCTTGCACATAATTATTTTAAAAATCTTATTACCTTTTTTTTTTAACTTGCAGTGATGTGAACTTTTTACTCTAATGATAGAGAGAGAGGTCTACTTTATATCCTGTTCATATAGATATGAAAAATTCTGGGTTGATGGATATATATGATGCACAAGGTACTGGGGCAGGTAGGGAGTAGGGACACCTACGTGCCTCCCCCTGCCCACCTCGTGAAGTAAGCACTGCATAATGCAGAACAGAGCATAGAATCCTGTGGTTATTTGCACAATTCCCCATGCTTGGGTTTACCGAAAAAATTACCAGAGATAGCTAATCGTAGAGCAGAGTTTTGTTATGATATGTTAGTTCAAGGCAAAATGCCTACTTATACCGATATCTCAGATACCTAAGATATTGTCACACATAGCAGACCCTCATCCCATATCAGCTGCTTAACCACCATCAGAGCATCCAGTGGGAAAGCATAAGAATGAGTTCTGCAAGGCAGTTGCACTCCTGAACTTTTCCCCCCAGTGATATGTGTCTTAAGGTAATTGCATCAAAATGTGCCTCATCCACTCCCATATAGTTGCTCTCAGTATTGCTCAGTCTACCCTGGCTGCTGTTCCTAAATGAGTGCTGCCACAGCTATTGATATGGGGTGGGGGGGCATTCGGAAACTACTGCCACCTCCTGACAAGGCAGTTGTGTCACGTGCAGTGCAATTGCCATTTTTTATTTTAAAAGAAATGGAATCAGACAGATATAATACAGTTACAAAGGAAAAACAGATATTTTGTCTTAAAGGGAAACTGTTTTGGGAAAACATGTTTTTTTTAAATGCATCAGTTAATAGTGTTGCACTGAAATCCATTTCTCAAAAGAGCAAACAGAGCAAAAATCCATAAATAATAAAAGCGAGAGGCCAAAAAAGAAAGGGGCAGGTAACTAAAGGGTTTCAAGAAGGCTCAAAATGAAACCCGCCTTATAAAAGTATTTTACCCACTACCCAAGAACAGTGGAGAACTTTATGCCTAGTAGGAACCTGATGCCAAGTGTAAAAGTGGACAACAGAACTAACTAGAAAAGTCAAAACACATTAGTGCTCCATAGGCCCACTCTTGGGAATGCCCAATGCATTTAAGATAGTTTTGTATATTTCAACGTTAAGGCTGGGGACAGACAGGGAGATTCTGTCGCCTGCTAAAAACGCCAGGCGACAGAATCTCCCCGAATCTCCCTGTCTGTCCCCAGCCTAAAGGGACTCTGAAGCAGGAAGTGGTCCATTGTTTCCACCTAGAGCACTCCTCCTGTGGACAGTCACGTTAATCATTATTATTATCATATACTTCGTGTTCCCACTAACAGAATGCTTCCAATGTAAGAAGGGTCTATACCATATATATAAACTTGGGGAGAACCCTGGGTGACAATACAAAAAGAGAACCCTACTCTAAACACATTGTCTGGGCAATCTCTCAGGGCGAAAGGTACATGAAAGTAGGATCCCATGAAACTCTTGTCAATCTTCTTCCTAGAAAATCTCTTGATTTCACCTACAGTAATGGACTATTGTTGCATGACTTCACAACCACCTGCAACAAGAGGCGGCAGAGGACTGTTATTTGCACACTCTATACCAAGCTACCATCCATCCAGTCCCCAAAAAAAGGAGAGAACCATATCCTGACAAGATCTGCCCACAGAGGAGGCTTCTCCTGAAGGAGGTTACTGAAGCTCTAAATAAAGTTGTTCTGTCTTGCACCTACTGTCTATGCCTTACCATGTGCACTTTTTCATCTCCAATTTGTACCTGTATGTTAACCTCCTATTAAACTGTAAGCTCTATGGGGCAGGGACCTCCTTCCCACTGTGTCTCTTACTACATAGCACTTAACCTCTAGCACTTAATCCCTGCATAAAGACTGTCAGGCAAATAATTTTGGGAGTATTCAAATAAGGTACATGAAAGGCATGGCCCTTTAAATATAAATAATGAAATCACTTCAAAGAAAGATATTTGGTACAGAATAAGTTTCCATGATATGTGTAGAGTGTTTGGAGGGATACACAAACTAAATTTTGTACATATTGGTTTTAGGGCTCTTCCAGATGTGGAGATTGCAGGGAGATTTGTTGCCTTTTCGAGCAATTTTCAAAAGCACTGCGCCGCGTGTGAATAGGCGCAGGCGACTTTACACTTTAGCGGGCGCAAGACTTGGGGAAGAGATTCAGGGAGATTTGTTGCCCCAAACACGTGGCGATTTGTCGCAGGCAACACATCTCCCTGCAATCTCCTCATCTGGAAGAGCCCTTAGGAGCAGCCCTATAAAATATAAACATAGTGGCATGGTATGCTGGCTCTTGAAAAAGTGCTTGCCCACCATGGATCACCAGCAAGTAATCCCAGTGTATGTAATGGATGTAAAAAGGGAGTAATGATGGTTTAAATACCTTTTATGTAAGTATAATAGGACAGGGGCATAATGGTCCATCAGATACAGTGATGCTATCCTGATACAGTCCATAATTTAGTTGATGGATTACTTATAATTGAGCTTATGCTTTTATAAAAGGACTAATTCCTCAAAGTTCAATAAGGGTTGTGTTTAATTTTGTTCCTATAATTTTAGGGGCAGATTTACAAAATTCACTTGAATAATTCGAATTTCGATTTCGATTAGGCAAATTTGACCATCGAAGATTCGAATTCAAATAATTCGAATATCCAAATAAAATCTTATTCGAATATTCTACTATTCGATGGTCGAATAACTTCCCCTTTAAATTTTTATTCGACCACCACCTTCGCCAGAACCAAGCTACTGAATTGGTTACTTTTACATTACTTTTGATCGAATTGCGGTAAAATCCTTCTAATTCGATTTGACCAATGATAAATCTGCCCCTTAGTGTCTGGTAAGAAACAAAACTTGTGTAGCATATTTTCTAATCAAGCTAATTAGGTTTTGCCACTGTCATTTTACTAAATAATGGGAGATCTTGTACGGTTATATTTGGATCGTTCCCCTAAGGTTCAAGTGGAATCTGTTCTATAAAAGCCCATTATCAAGAAGGCTCTACAATATGATGCTGTGATTCACATAGCATTCGTTTTTTAAAAGAAACGTCTTCATTTGTGATTTGTGTTTTCTTTGCAATAAGACAGTACCACTACTTTGTCCTAAGTGATGGGCAAATCTGACCTGCTTTCCTTCACCAAAGAATCGTGAAATGACAACATTTCGCCAGAATGCATTGAAGTGACAAAATTTTGACACACAACACATTTTTTCACCCATTAAAGTCTATGGGTGTCAAAAATAAATTTCGTTCATCACTACGAAAGTTTGCATTAATCCATACTGATGTCAATCAAACAGCAGGAATTATGGAAGGAATAGTAACTCTGGTAGCAATGGTAACTTTGGAAATCATAGCAATTATAGAAACAATAGTAACTAAGATAGCAATAGTAATTATGGAAACAGTAGTTGCAAATGAATTCAATAGTAGCAGTAGTAATGGTAACTATGGAAACGATAGGAATTATGGAAGTAATGGAAAGTATAGTAGTAGTAGCAACTATGGTAGCATGGGTATCCATGGAATCAATAGTCACTATGGTCATGGTCGGACTGAGGGGCCTGGTAACTATGAAAACAATTGTAACTATGGAAACAATAGTAACTATGCCAGCTATGCAGGGAAGTGAAAAAAATGGATACAATCGTGCAGTACCCTGAAATTTGTATATTAAAATGACAATTACTTAGAAAATCTGGTGAGTAGGCAATTTCACCAGAGGTGGGTTGATTTACCATCCTTGGTCTAACTTACCTGAATGGTCTACAGCACATGGCACTTTTTAAAACAAGTTTTACCTAATTAACACAGCACAGTGTGTTGCACTTGGCACTTTAATATACAAATTTAAGGGTACTGCACCATAGTTTCCATTTTTGTGCTTCCCTACAGAGATTTGTTTTGTACTGGAGAGTCCAGCAGAGTGGACCATTGAAGGGCGGCTGCAATTCTTTACAACAGTTGAAGATTTCACAATTTAAGCGTTGAATGAACTTTGTTTGTTATGCCAGCAATGGTAACTATGGAAACATTGGTAATATGGTAGCAATGAAAAACAAAACGATTATGGCGGAATTGTGCTCAGTTTGAGTTCGTATCTATGGTAACTATGGAAACAATAGTAACTATGGTAGCAATGGTAACAATGGAAACAATAGTAACTATGGAAATGATAACAATGGTAGCAATGGTAACTATGGAAACAATAGTTACTATAGTAGCAATAGTTGCTGATCGCTTTGGCAACTGTGGAAACAATAATAACTATGATAGCAATGAAAACACTGGAAATAATAGTAACTATGGTAGCGGTGAGAACTATGAAACAATAGTATCTATGGAAGCAATAGTAACTGATATCATTAGCAACTCTGGAAACAATATTAACTATGGCAGCAATGTTACTGTAACTATGCAAACAATAGTAACTATGGTAGTAGTAGTGACTGATAACAATGGCAACTAAGAAACAAGAGCAAGTATGGTAGCAATGGTAACAGTGGAAACAATAGTAACTATGGCAATAATAACTATGGCAGCAATGCCAACTATGGAGATAAAAGTAACTAAGATAGGAATGGCAACTATGGAAACAACATGAACTACAGTATTAAAAAAACAAAACGTTAAATGTACGCATGCCTAATTGTTTCAATTCTCTCCAAAAACAGTATTTTCACACATGGATAGTATTTATGAAAAAAAATGGCAAGTGGTCATTCTCTCAGAATTTTTACTCCTCTCTGTAATCAAACATCAGAAGGGTGGAAATAGAGCTGTTTAGTTGTTCTGCAATGTTGTAAATCTTCCAGTTGCATGATGAAAGAAAATGGAGCTAGATTTACACACATTTTATTGGGCTCTCATTGGTTGGATTCTTTTGAATGTTAGAGAGTGGCAACAGACAGGGACAAGGCTGGCCTGTGCACTGGGGGGGGGGTGTTCTGCACGGACGTTACAACTGAATGAAGCTGAAGTTCAATAACAGCAGAATGGCCAGAAGTCCTACGTGTTTGATAAATAATCTAGATGGAACTTCAGTGCAGTAAAAAAAAATTTTTTTTTTAACAACTAACTTCTTCTTTGCACTAGTGCTGTTTCAGGAAGTGTGTGTGTGCTGCTAGTTAATACTACCACAAACAGCAACTTTATATTTCCTGTATAACAACGCCAGGGCTTATTATAGAAATATGTTGTGCTGACCTCTCCACAGTGTTTGCATTTGCTGTGTTGCTAAGAACAGAGCAGAGAATTTCAATATGGCACTTGCAGGTACGTTATATTCACTATAAATTATTTGTAGAAATACGCTGTAATTATGACAGGAAGACTTAGAGTAATAGCTGAGACTTTCTGGCATTATACCTATTCATTCACACATGTAGACAATCTTTTGGGAAACAGCTGTATTACAAGATCTGCAGTTACAAATATGATCCCCTGCATAGTCTCATATATATTATGGATAATCTGACCCATTGATTTAGGGGCAGATTTACTAAATTCGTGTGAAGGATTCGAATATTCGCTTGAATAGTCTATTTTCGATTTAGCGACTATTCATATATGCAAATTAAGTATTTTCGGCCATCAAATATGAAATATTTTCGGTCGCATCAAATAGATCGATTCGACTGCCTATTTCGCCAGATTGAACCTACCGAATTGCATTAGAAGCCTATGGGATGCCCCCATAAGCATTTTTTAAAGTTTTCGTATTGAATATTATTCGTACGATCGAGCACTGCAAATATTCCATTCATACAAATTTTTGCACAAAATCGTTAGATTGTATGATTCTGGCGAACATTCGAAAAGCACTAGAAACCAGCGAATATTTTATTTGATTCTGGCGAATATTTAAAAGCTATATTAAAAGCCCTCGACAATTCAACCCTTAGTAAATCTGCCCTTAAGTGTCAGAATGGAGCTATAGATAAGTATTTAAAGGGCCAGTGTACTCCCTTGTTCAACATAATTTCAATGAAAACGGCGTGGGATGAACATACATCTTGCCTATTGTTTTAATCTCAAAACACTATATTTTTTATTTATAGGACAGGGAAATTGAAGCTCCTTCATGTTTGGTACTTGTGAGCTAGATAAATAACGTAATCGAATCATCTACTTTGCGAGGACCAAACATGGGCATTTTAAAGATCCCTATTTGAAATAACAAAGACCATATATTTTTCACGATTCAAAAAAAAAAAAAAAAAAAAAAAAAAAAAAAAAAAAAAAAAAAAAAAAAAATGTGTTCAGCACAAGTAATTTATTTTGAAAAGGTATTATTATGACCCTTTAAGCAGTTAACTCTCTCTTGAGCACTTTTTAATAGTGTCAGGTATACTCAGTTACCTCTGAAAACATATCCTCAAACACTGTCTAATATGAATGAGTTATAGGATACAAAGTACAGGGAAATAATTTAGTTTAATTACTGTAGTCAGTCCATTGTGCTGTCCTCTCACATGAAAAAGGAACAATTTATGTGAATTTATTTTCTATTTATCTATATTTTTATCTTATATACAGAGTATGAGGGCATATCTTGTTCTGAGTAAAGTATAGAAACATATATTTGCATTTATAAAAGTGGTAGCTGTAGTAGTTGTCACATTCTCCATATAGATCGTACTGGAAAAGCCAAATTTCTGGTTTAATAACTGGAATTTAAGCTCTTAAAATTGGTGTTTTTTCACCCCTGGCAACTTGTGGGACACTGTAATTACATTTCCAGTACATGCTAATTTTGACTTCATTACCTTTTTATAATCTTTTTCGTTGGCATGTTCCCTTTTTGGGTTCATAACTAAAAAGCTTAAAGGGAATCTATGGTCAAAATCTATAATCTTTCTAGGCTTTGCATAAGCGCTGCACATTAGATACTGGTGTCTGCCATTGCATTCCAGCGAGTGCAAGGAGATTGTGCTTGAGAAGTCTGATTTCATTCCATTTTTTAGACAAATGTGTAGTGTAACAAAATGTACTGTAGCTAGCTACACTGTTACTGAATCAGACTTACCCAGCACAATCTCCTTGTGCTCGCTGGAATGCAAGGAAGGGCACCGTCAGCTAAAACAGTATTAGCTCAAACTAAGGCTTAGGCGTAGTCATTTAAATATAAGCGGGATCGGTCGCCGGTCTGGGTAATCCCAGGTACAGTGCATCTATGGCCGGCATCATTCATTCCACAGTCCTGAAGATTATGCAGCACCAACATCTGTTGTGCAGCTCTTATATTACAGTGGGAGTAAAAAACAAATAATGCACTGTTTTATGGGTGCGTGCACACATTGACCTGGCATCTGTAAACAGAACCGTTACTGTTTTTTATTGTTTGGTGAGTGGATCAGGCAGAAGAGACAGCTGCTGACCACAAAGCCTAAGAAAGATTATGGATTTTGACCATAGATCCCCTTTAAGTTTGAATCTAATAACATTGTTTTCTTTGTGTCTGGGGCCTTCCTGACCTCTCCACTTAGCCCCCTAATAAAACAACCTTTGTGACCTGCACCTGTTAGCAAGTTGCGTAGTATGGGTAGAACACCCCAATGAATGCAGGAATCAATGTACACGAGTCAGTTTGCAACTCCACTTTGCTAACAACAAGGCCAAATAGCAAAATATTCTGTACATCTCTCAGATTAAACCACATAATATAATATTAGCTTGTTACATATTCATTGAAACAAAAGACAGCCATGGGGCAAACCTGTGAACCATCAACTAATAAGAGGTGGGACAGAGATCATCAGTTCTCTGTTACATTATAGGACCCACCCTTAGTTACAGCGTGGGTGTTTTATGGCCCATCCACTTCATTTATGAATATCATTATTTACTGGATATGTTTTCCATAGTAGCAGAATTACTTTTCTTCAGGATTACAGAGAAATCCAATGTTGTGCAAATGAAAAAAGTTCTACATTTATTTTTGGAATTCCTCCTCTTTGTGTGTGAAAGATAATGTAGTAAGATAATGTAGTGCAGTCAGTCTCATGCAAAAAAACCTATTTCCTTGTTTTTCAAACACTGACTCTGGTTGTCTGTCAGGGACAAGCAGCACAAGGACCTACTTTTTAGCTTAAGGCAATAATGAGTACCTACACATCACCTGATCCAGAATAAGAAAATAGCAGCTCAGAATTATTAAATTATTATTAAAATAATAATATACATCCTTTGTTTATAGTGTTCAGGGGTTTAGCTCTAGACCCCTTAGCCTTTTTTAAATTTAATCAGGAATGAGTGTTATCTCCAGAGGGCAATCTGACCACCCAAAATTTGGATACATGTTGGTTCAGCCTTCTTACCTTTAAAAATGAATTCCTTGTTTACTATCAAAGAAAACAGAATATCCATGATTCATTTTTAAAGTAACATAAAAAATAAAGAGATGCCATAAATAACCCAAAAGATAAATAAATAATAATAATGTTACCTATTAGTAATTTTCTTCTGAACTAAAGAGAAATACAGTGTTGTGCAATTCTGTGCAGGATCTTTATTTATTTTTGTAATTGTTCCTGTTTTGTGTGTAAATAGCAGTACAGTGCAGTCAGCAAAAGTTTTTTTTTTTGCCACAAATTTGGATCCATGTGGTTTAGATACCATTTTAGTATTACAGAGAAAAAGGAAATCCCTGTTAAAAATTATAATTATTTGCTTAAAATTGGCTCTTTTGGTAAATTAACTTCTCCTAATTTAGAGCTTTCTGGAAAATGGTTACTGTTAACAGATCCTTAGCACTGCATTTAAAATCCTTTGCCAGTATCTTTGAAAAAAGCCACTGCTGCAAAGATTCTAGACAATAACCAAAACCAGACTTGTTAGCATTCTTATGACTCTGCTCTAGATAAAGTAAAATATGAGCGAATTTGCTCAATAGACTTGTTAAAAATAGACTTGTGAAAAAAGAACAACCCCTTTAATCTCAAGTAAGCAGTCAAGACCAACATTTGTAGGCACTATGTGCATTTGGAATTTATATCTACATCTGCAAATTATTTCTTGGACCTAGATCATTGAGTTTCCTTAATATGTACATTCAGTATAAACTGCATTTTCCTTGATTCCTCTCTTGCTTAATCATTTTTATCATGTTTTTTCTCCTCTTAATGTTCACTTAATTTTCCAGGACTGCCCGAACTAGTCGTCCTCTGCATGAAAGCACTAAATAAATACAAAATCTATAATTCTTCAAAATTATATTTTTATTTTTAATTTATATTTTTATATTTCATTTATTTTAATTGGATGCCTATAGAAGGAAGTATATAGACAATTACGTGCACTGCAAGATCTGATTTCAGTTTTTATATTTGTCATTTCAAACCACAACTGTGAGGTGGTTATCATATTTCCTTAAAGTCTGTAAAATAATATGATATATCCAGTCTTCCTTACCACATTTAGCTTTGCAATCTACCTGATTTTTTTTTTGTCCTCTGAATCACCACTAAACCACAACCTTTATAATGACAAATTAATAAATTCAAGGCACTGAGTATTGTAAATAAGTAAGATTAATTAATATGGATTGTACATGCGATATGTAAATCTGCTGAAATCACATATATCTTGGCTAAGAGACACTGTAGACATTTATTTGTTAAAATCAATAACGGGTTCAATTGACACAGTCACATACAGTGTTGGGGAAATAGGATCTACTTTACATTTTCCTGGGGAGAGAGGAATTCTAGACATTTTAACCCTATGTAGTAAAAGTACAAGCTCTTTCCTACCCAAGGAATTTTAGAGGAAAGCCATCCAGATATTAAATGACAAAACATACTAGAAAACATATTGATTCTTTCCGTGTTTATTTCAGCTAGATAAACAGTAAGATTCCTTGTGGGCAGGCATCTCTCAAGTCTACTAAGAAAATATAAATATTGTGTATAATCAAAATCATTGTTTTGCCTTTAATATGCATTTATGCAGCTTAGTTAGGATCGAGTGTACTGTTTTATTATTACAGAGAAAAAAATAAAATACTATTAAAATGTGTAATTTGTTTGCTTAAAGCAGAAAGAAAGTCATTTGCCACTTGGGGGTGATTGTATTTACTTACCTGACACCCCTTTCAGCGAACACCACAGAGCAATCCTCTTCCTGCTTATTCAAAGTTCCCAGGGTAGACACATGCACAGTAGTACAAAACAACCAGCTTTTCCTTTAAAGTTCAGCTTCTCGCTCTACTACTCATGAGCAGCCACAAGCTGAATAAAGAAGCCGGAAGAGGATCGCTTTGTGGTGCTCACTGTAAGAACCCCGGGCTGGTGCAGTTTTCTGCTGATAGGAGCACCGGCCCGGGTGTCAAGTAAGTATATACATTAACTTGGGGGTGCCTAACTTTGGCACCCCCCAAGTGGCAAATGACTTTCCTTCTCCTTTAATATGAGTTCTATAAGAGAAGTCCTTCCTATAATTCAGTGCTTTCTGAACGAGTTTCTGGATAAGGAATCCCATACCTGTACTAGAAATTCTGAAAGCTAAAGCAATAATAGATGATGAAAATGTTTTGTCTGGTGAAGTGAAACAAACACAGTACTGTTTATATACATTGCCTCTCCTGACCTAAATTAGTGCTTAGTGCTTACCAAAATCTGTAAAAAAAAGCTATAAACAATTATTACATTTATATACATAAACATATTATGTTTAAAGATGTAGATGCTCCAACCAGAATGCATGATCTGTTGCCTTTTCTCTGTAACAATAAACCAGTACCTTGAACTTGATTACAAAGCTGCACACATCCAAATGGTGGCAAAACAATCCTGAATTATTTCATGTTTACAAGATTACAAATTACAGAAGATTGCTTTTTCCAAGCTTTCAGAATTGTAGATAAAAATTAGGCAGCCTGAGTACTTACAGGTATCAAAATTCATTCATCCATAATGAGGACTTGAGTGTTCTGTAAATTAAAGCTCTGATGTAGTCCAAAGTTAACATCTAAGCTACAACTCACCTCTTGCAATTGAATGTCAACCCCAAAAAATTATTATTTGTCTAAAAACATAATTCTAAGAAAATGTGCTCTATATATTAATTTCAAATGGTTTTTAAGTTATCTGTGAAGGTTCTCGTCATCCAGGTCATGGCATAATTTATCTATAGTAATAAGTCAAATCAACCGGACTTGCTGTATTATTCTTTTTCATTGAAGATGGTTCACTATTCATCCGACTGACTTTCTCTTACTAGCGAAACTTCTTCAAGGAAAAATTAAAATTCAGCATGTCCAGCTGAATTGACTTACTGCTATAGGTTTTTAAGTTATTTCTATAAGTGTTGCTATAGAAAGCAGTGTTTGACTGTCCCTTTTTCTTGTCTGTCCTGGTGAGTCAGACTGTTGAAACAATTTAAGACAAGACAGCTGATTAACAGACCTGTCTTTGCTGGGGAAGTCAAACTTTTGCAACATTGTTTAAAAAGTAACAACCAAGAGTTTCGTAAAGGCTTCTTTCAATAGTAATTGTGTTTACAAATAACTTAAAAACCATTGGAAAATTTCTTAGAACTTAGAACTGTGTTTTCTTTTTATTAGGCAAAATGTTATTTTTGAGTTGACTTGCCCTATAAAAGGCATTTCCCATGATACTATTCTATTACAATTCCATTCACTTAATCAAACAATTGAAATATCAATAGAAATATGTTTTTCAGGACTTTGAATTCTGCCTACAATGCCCATCTTCTTCAGGACTCAAATGCATATGAATTTTTACAAATCTGTTAAGTTATACTCTAAATTGTATCCTCCTAATTTTCATATATAAAGTAGCTTTCTTTTCTTTAAGTAAAGTTCACTAGATCCTCTTTGGTTGTGTCTTCGGTTGTTGTAACAGTCTTATGTTGACCCTTTGGGGTTTCTGTTATGGTGTAAATTATGGATAGGTTCAAGTGATGGAGCTCTAATGGGCTCAACATATCATGTTTTAGCGCACCATGCATTACATTGCCAGCTAAACAAATGAATGTGCACTTAGGGGAAATTAATTTATTACTTTCAGTATCCCGTATTTAAAAAAAAGGCACTAAGTTTGGCCAGGTGCAGTTACTATCCCTAGACAATTTTAGTGCCTTTAGTTACATAGCCAGATAATTAATCTATTGATTCTTCATATATATATGCATATTTTTTTGTATACTGTATATATATATGTATATACACTGCCTATTTCATTTTACTTCCCCATTCTCTGTAACTATGCTTTGGAACTCTGGTTTTAACTCCACTCTTATCGTAAACATGTTGCATACATAAAAACTATTAGCTTGTTTGTTTCACGGGGTTGATTTGGCTCTGACTCAGTGTCGGACTGGGATGCCAGGGGCCCACCAGAAAACTTTAAACCAGGGGCCCAACTTTCCAAACTATTATTCCTTCTCTCCTCACTTAACCTCTTTATTCTCCTATCCTTTTAGATCGCCTTACTATACTCTATTCTTCCATTATTAAGCCTCTTTTTCCACATAAAGAAATAGGGAATGAACATGAAATAGGCCAAATTTTTAGAAGCAAGAGGGCCCACTGGCACCTGGGCCAACCGGGAGTTTTCCTGGTAACCCTGTGGGCCAGTCCAACACTGCTCTGACTAGTGCACTGAGATGACCTAGGTGATGCCAACACCCATCCTCACACTTATCTTTTTAGCATCAGAGCAGGTTCAGGGGGAGTCTGCATCGCTAGTGCAGAGAGTGCTATTTTGCTGTTTGCCCTAGTAGAGCCATAATTCTGTTTTAAAACTGGAATTAAACTATGCTAAAAGTGTACTAAGTTAAATCAGATTCAAGCATGTAAAATGAAAATCCCCCTTTACCTTTTGGGAACGAATATAAGCCTTTTTATGATCCGGTTTTCAGTTGCACTTCAGTTTTGAGTGGAGCGCTATCAGTTCCCCCACATGCCTGCTCTTTCAGCAGCGAGCAAAACCTTCTCAGCCTGTGGCTACAAATACAGGGGAATTTGTGTTGATTTGTAAATGATTTGCCAAAGAGATTAAGATTGCGGCCATGCTACTGCATTGTATGCAGATGCTGTGAATCAAAAATTTTCATATTTGATCGTTCAAAAAATCGAATTGAGTTAAAACCTCCCAAATTTTATTTTCAAATTCGAGGGGTTTTAATTTGATAGGAATTCAAGGGTCGAATTCGAGGTTAATTAACCCTCGAAATTCGACCCTTAGTAAATCTGCCCCTAAATGTTACCTATAGGTCATGTTGATTATTTTTTGCTGAGAGGTTTGTTTTTGTATATCATTGTTAGCTGAAGTTCCTAAGCCTGACTCTCTGACTTTGCCAACCTGACTGTCCCATCTCAGCCTGTTAGTTACAGTTTCTAATGCTAACAGACTCCTGCTGCACAAATATGGCAGCCCCCTCATACAGGAACATGGGGTATCAGACAGGTAATGTAAAAGCATCATATAAATACTTTATGGCAAAGTTAGAAGTAGCTTTCAAAGCCCATATTATAATAGATGTAAAAATTTCAGGTGTCAGTATCACTTTAAGGGGGGCACATAGGACAAAAATGTTCATTAAGTTTGCAATTGATCCTCAGCATTCAGCTCAGATTCAAAAGCAACAGTTATGACCCATGTGCCCCCCTAAAGTAACTGATTGGTTACTGCCTGGTAACCAATCAGTGGAAACCAAGAGAGCTGAAAAGCAGGAAGTAGTGGTCTGGCTGTTATGTTAGACACCAAGTCATTCCAGCCTTTATACATTACTTTTTGGTTAACTAACTATATTAGAATTTTTTTTATTTTGCACAGCCTATTTACCCAGTTTTTAGTTTTATACTGAACAATTCCTTTAAGGTGAACCACCTAAACCAAATAGGATTGTTTTGTCTCCAATGAGGATGAACTATATTATAGTTGGGATCAAGTAAAGGTTCCTGTTCTTTATTACAGAAAAAAAGGAAATCATTTATAACAATATGAAAAATTTCATCCCGTAATTTGGAGCTTTCTGAAAAATGGGTTTCCAGATAATGGATACCATACCTGTACTTTATAAGTGCACTACGGGTGGGGATTTTGCACTCCTTAGTGTACCAGCACTTTTAATTGAATATTTCAAAAATGACACCTGTTGTCTTTTCTACATATTCTTTGTCTGTTATTCATCTGTACATTTCCATCCATCAAGATATGGCAGTTTTAAATTAAGTCAGTACTTTCCAGCCATCTGTGCTTGGTGGCTGGTGGAGCTCAGGTATTGAGTATACTTCACAGAGGAGGCAGCCCAATGTCACATCTAAAATCAGTACAAATACATTATCAATATTTCAATATTTTCCAATGTAGAGTTTCCTGTAAATAGTTCATGAGAGCTAAATGTTTTTAGTTACAGGAAAGATGTGGACACAAAAGCAAACACTGTAGATAACATTTTATGTCAGCAAAAAAATAAAATAAAATTACCCCATGTGAGCAGTTAAAACTCAACTTCTATATGCATGGTAGCTCTAAATAATTCACCCATAACGCAATACTATACTTCATTCTATGCATGTTTGCATACATTTGTAAGTATGGTTGTACAGGTATAGGATCTGTTATCTGGAAACTGTTATCCAGAAAATTCTGAATTATGGGAAGGCCATCTGCCTTGACTTCATTTTAATCTAATAATTATAATCTTTTTTTTAAAAATTCCTTTGTAATAATAAAACATCTTGAACTTGATTCAAACTAAGATATAATTAATCCTTTTTGGAGGCAAAACAAAGACATCCTAACTCCCATCTACAAACTCATTTATCAATTCTTCTTGAAAAGTTGGTGCAAAAAAAAAACAAATTAGTGCATCAATAAGAATCCTACAATTGATGCTTTGAAAACTCTTATCGAATTGTTGCCTGGAAAACTCAGTGCAGATCTCGTTGTCAAGAAACAAATTGTAAAAAGGACATCTGCCATTGACTTTTACATGACCTCAACAGGTTTGAGATGGAGTATTTTCAGATTTTTAGCAGTTTTGGGGTATAATAAATCTCAAAAAATAAGTTTTTTTTTCTAAAAATTAGTTTTCCCCCTCTAAACTCAACCAGAAAGATTCATGGTTTAATAAAGTGACCCCTTAATGCAATTATACTATAGAACAGTGATCCCCAACCAGTAGATTTGCTCTACCCCTTGGATGTTGCTCCCAGTGGCCTCATAGCAGGTGTTTATTTTTGAATTCCTGGCTTGGAGGAAAGTTTTGGTTGTATAAAAACCAATTGTACTGTCAAACAGAGCCTCATTGTAGGTTGACAAGCCACATAGGGGGTCCCAAATGGCCTATCACAGCACTTATCTGACACCCCAAGAACATTTTTCATCCTTGTGTTGCTCCCCAACTCTTTTTACTTCTGAATGTTGCTCACGGGTTCAAAAGGTTGGGGATCCCTGCTGTAGAAGAACAATAACAGCATACAACTTATACAGTATTCAAGTATAATCAACTAAACAGATTTTAAGTTGCTTATTGGGCAGTATCTACTGTACTAATTAGTAAATGGGAGGGACTTTTTTCACCAGTCATGAATTCATGGCGAAATTTCATATTTTGCCATTTTTTTCATGAAACTGCAGTGAAAATTTGCTGCAACAAAAAAGTTGCAGAGACAAAAATTTTGCTGCAAGAAAAAAATGCCCATTGCCAGACAAAAAAAAAGTACAGACCCTGAGTATATAATGATCACAAAAATTGTACAGGGTATTACTGTATCTAAACATCTTTTATCTCCTCTATACAATGTATTTAGTTTCTTTAGGAAACCAGCAAATGTACAAAATAATTGTTTGTGTCACAATGCCACAGTACCCGTATTAGCATAGAGTATACAAATATATAGATATTCAATGTTTTATTCTTCCATAACTGCTTTGTGAAGCCTCCACAAGATCAATATCCAAAACAAAAAACAAAGAAAGAAGATTTTTTTTTTATTGGTAGAGCTACAGAAAATGGAATATTACTGTACTTTATCTCTGGATTTCACATGCTCCATATTGATTTGTCTTTTTTCATCAATACCAAATGACTGTACATGCTCCACTGTTCCTGAACTAACTCTCTTTAGATCTTGGTATTTTTCCTGCCTGTTACCTTTACGTAGATGCAATGCACAGTGTTTGAAAAGAACATATTGATTGCTACATTAATGTAAAGGAAATGTACAGTAATCATGTGTGTGTGTCTAATGGAAAATGAATGGAGACCGAATGGTATACCAGCAATCTGCTGATAGAAGCAATTACCCAGCCAAGCCGTGTCTGTGTTTTAAAATGTTTACTGTTAGGTCTGGTAATAACCTGCATGGGCCGATGGAATTGTGTCTGATATAATGAAACAGAGGCTATGGGAAAAAACATATCCAGAAGAAGATTGCAGGTGATATGGCAACTTACTCCATTAATTGCAAGACTGAATACAACACATTGAAACCTTATCATCTTGGTTTGCAGTAAAACTGTTCATCCAAGAAATTGATGAAAAAAGAAACCCCTCATTTTCAGGGCACACCATTCTTCTCCTTTTATACTTTTATAATGGTATTGTCAACTTAAATATTCTAAACACCTCCATAATGATATCATCAACTTAAATAGTCTACACATCAGACTTGATTCATTAGGTGTCAGGATCTCTCATTTTATATAAAATTGTCCAAACTAAAATGAAAGTCAAGTGATATAGACCAGTAACTCACTAGTTAACTAGTAATAACTGTACTAGTATAAAGAATTGACAGCTATCTTCTGCAAATAATATAATACATTCACCAACAGACTGTTTGGGTAGTCATAAACACGAGGTCAGATACTTTAACATTTCAGTTGTAATATTGATTTAAATGGGGCTTTATTCTTGTTAAGATCTCTAATAGCTACGTTGACTGGGGTGGATGTGCTTTTAACTCATCTCGTCATCTTCATTTATTTTAATCAGTTTCTACATATTTCTCTGCCTTTCATCATGCTACTCCACCCCTGGTCTTAATCTATAAACCTCCTATTCTTATCTTTATAAAGGGTGGATCCTGGCTAAAATCACCTTTACATCTTTGACCTTATTTTCTGTCCTTTATCAGCTTATGTTTGTATCGTTTCCTTCATTGCATTTCATTTTCCTTCTATACTACGATGTCTGGTTTATTTCTCAAAAACACTGCCCATTTCCATATTATTTTGAAGGGCTGTTCCACGTTTCCTAAGCTTTAATTACCCATATCTGCCTATAATCTTTCTTATAAAGCTCTATAAAAGATATTCTTTCTCCCAGCTGTCCAGAACTGAAATTCTACAAATCAGGCTCCGATCCCATTTGTTGATGAGGAAGGCAAGGGGTAGATAATCATGACATCTGAGTTTTTTTTACCTTTTTTTTACAGGCTCACAAAACCGTATTGGGTAAAACATCTGCACTTCACTAGACATGACACACTGCACCATTTTCCTGGACCCCCTGTATAAAAGAGACATAGCATTTAATTATATCATATAGATTCAATGTGTGCCATCCCAGTTGTTGCTTAACTGCAAGTGCCTATACCTTTATTGGGCATTTTTAATTTAAATATGTGTTTTTTAAGTTGTGGGCCCCAAGGCTTTCTCTGCTGACTCTTTTTCTCTACTTTGTACCATTGAACTCTGCTGTCAAAACATTTGCATAATATTGTATCCTATAATTTCTTCAACAGATTTCTGAAATGGTACAAGTATATTAAAAAAGAGTGTTAAAGCAAATCATATAAAGCTGTAAAAGAAAGCACAATTCTCTTGTGAGGAAAAGGTCACCGCTAAAAAATAGAAGTGAAAAATGCTTTATAAATAAATAAGTTAGCAAGGTTAGTCTCAGTAGGAAGCTTTTAAACCTGTTCCTGCTATTCTAACTTCCTCATGAGAAATACTTTTAAGTGAAAAATACTCTGCATGATATTTACAGGAAAGGATGTTATTTTATTCTGACAAATATGTAGCTTTTGGTGATATTCATGTTTATAGAATTGCTCATATGGAAAAAATTAATGTAGAAATCAAGGAACCAGAAACTTAAAGCTTTAATTACAGACACAGTGAGTTGGGAAAAGTGCAATTTTCAGATGCAACTTTTTTCCCAGAATTCCAGCAATATTGTGTTCAGTGCAATTGCACCTGATTGCACCCATTGCATTAAAATTAATGAAATTATATGTTTGTTTTTGTGGATTGTGTGATGTTTATACAAATGGCCTATTGGTTGAAATTTGAGATTAGGATTTAGAGTGTTGTGTCACCAGCTGTAGGAACCAAGGAATTCCCCAATTTCAATTAGCATACTTCCCCCAACGTCAATACGCATACTTCAAGATGGCATGCATGATTCATCAGAGCAGACTGGGTGGGCATATTGCTGTTTAGTGCCGCTATACAAAAGTGCAAGGTGTTGTCTGAATGCCTTTAAAGGAAAACTAAACCCCCCAAACAATATATGTCGCTATAAAAAGATATTGCATAAAACAACTCATTTGTAAAACCCTGCTTCATGTAAATAAACCATTTTCATAATAATATACTTTTTTAATAGCATGTGCCATTGGGCCATCCTTAATAGAAAATAGCCATTTTAAAAAATAAGCCTCCTGGGATCGTATGATTCAACGGTGCACACAAACATACCAAACAAACTATAAAGTTAGGTCACATGAGCCGATTAACAGAGTTGTGTCTTTTGCTTCCACACTTATTCCTGTTACAGTTAGAGTTGAAATATTTCTGGTCAGGTGATCTCTGAGGCAGCGCACAGACCATCACGAAAGGCAAGAGATGTAAAAGGGTAATATTTACTTAAATACAGTATATATTCCAGTTTGGAAAGATTTGTTAATATGCCACTTAATTTGATATAAACTACCTGTTGCTCAAGTATTCATTTTGGAGGTATAGTTTTCCTTTAAGTACCTTTAATAAAAGTCATCAGTATGTACAACAGTTGAGGTACATAGATGACGCTTTGAATTAATATGTCTAGTTAAAATTGTACACTAGAGTTGCAGTTGGTGCTTCTGAGATTAACAAGGGATGGTGGGCACTAAGCTTCAGAAGCAGTTATAAGATCCCACAGCTTATTGTATACGTAAGACCAAATTGCAAATTCCTTAGGCTGATGGCACATGCAGCATATCCTCTCCTAATCCCTGAAAATGCTTTATCTAGTATTTTCTTGTTGTTAAGCACTAGGATTGCTACTGTTCAACATTTCCAATCCCACTTGGAGCAGCAGTGGTAGATTTGGGTGCTTCTTCTCAGAGTGAAATATGTTGTTGTATCATAGGCCTTACAATAAGGTTGTGATGATCAACAAAATTTATGGAATTTGTCCAAAAACCCAAGAGCCATTTAACATTCCTAATAGTACTTTATGAATGCAGAGCAAGGGGGCACATACTCCTATAGAGTTTACTGGCCCAGACCAGTAAAAGATCTGTTTGATTGCTATGGGTTACTGGACTATATTTACTATTTATGTGAACTGTATTTATAATAATGCACTTATTGTTACTTATTAATGCAGCGGTCCCTTGTTTGTTACTACTAATTGCTACTAAATTGTTGCTGTACAGTGCTTTGCCCTCCAGAAGCACTATACAAATAAAAATATACATACATACATACATACTGGACAGGTGCAAATTTACGCTGCAGTTTTGTATTGTATGTCATATTTACATGAATAGCTCAATTTACCACATTATTTTTCAGCCTTCACTCTTGCTTACATTATTATTTGCATGGAAGATAATTGTTTTGTGGTTGAATCACATTTGTTAAGGGCTGTATTCATTTCAGAATTTGTCTATTTGGGGCAAATGTATCAAAATGTGAAACTAGAGCTCACCACTGAAAAACTGACACACTTTCTATTCATCCCTATGGGACTGTTAGAAGCATATTTATCAAATGGTGATCACTAAGGACTAGAAATTGTACCTCCCTTTCTGGCATAAAGCATTTCCCAGACATAAATACAAAGGTGAGTCATTAAAAAAAACAAAAAACTAGATGTTATCTCAACAGACAACCACCAATTGTCCCAGCAGATCACTAAAGATTTATCTGATGAATTATTGGAAGACAGTGGGGGTATTATAAAGCCCAGGTATTCATAGTGCCCATCTCTGGAGCTGCATTGGCAAAATAACGTGTTTTGAAAACAAAATAAATAAAAGAAATTGATAAAAATAAAGAAAAATTATATTAATAAATAAAAAGAGTTTGTTTCCCAGGAAATAGGATCCTTTGAAAAATAAAACTTGCCATGTTTTATGACTAGACCAGGGGTGCTCACAAGGTAGATCAGGATCTACCAGTAGACCTTTAGCTTGTGCTCAGTAGATTGTTGTAAGTAAACAGCTTTTATGGTTGTAGATCATAATGGAGTAACATAACTAAAAGTAGACCTTGCATTAGTATGGGTGCTCCTGATCTAGACCATATTTTAGGTTTGGTTTCACTGATAAATACTATTTACAGCTCTGTTTTTATACAATTATAGCACTACATCAACTCACCTTAGCTGGGTCACAATAAATGTGAAGATAATCTAAATGTTTGTCTGCTTATTTGTTGTTTATTTCATGGCTAGGATCTAGTCCTGTAGATGTGACTAGAGTATTACAGTACATTGCAACATAGGTTGCTAGAAATCGCCTACAAATAATATAAAGATTTTTTTTTATTTGATCAATAAAACTTCCCATAGTATTCTATAGCAATTCGGTAGGTTCAATCTGGCAAATTTGTAGATCGAATTTTTCTTAAAGGGACAGTACTTCCAAAGTCGAATTCGAATAAGCCCAAAATTAATTCGTAATTTGAATTTTTTTAATTAGAATTTTCACTTCGGATCAATTCGACCCTTGATAAATCTGCCCCTAAAAGTTAACTAAAAGGTGAACCACCCCGTTTACTACAATGTGTATGCTTTTGCTGATTTTTTTAAAAATCTGAATATACTCAAAATTTGACTGGGAGGTTATTTAAGAAAAAAATTAAAACTGGCAAATATTCAATAAAATGTTTCCAACCCAAACATTTTAATCGTATTTGATTAGTATTCAATTCGTATTAATCTAATTTTTCTCCTAAAAAAAAGAACTATCAGGAAGGCTATTAACATCTCCGAAATGGCTCTGCCGTTGACTTGTACATGAAATTGGCAGGTTTTAGGTGTTTTATATTCTAATTACCATGGTCGAGGTGTGATAAATCTCACATTTAAGTTTACATTTGAATAGGGGGATTAAAATATGAATGTATGAAGTTTTAAACTTGAAATTTTGAATTTGAATTGACTATTTGAACCTTCTGCCCCCTAGTGTATACATGAATATAGAAAAAAAAATGTCAGAATATGCACATTTATAGTTTTATACCATGTTTTTTTTTGTTTTTAGAATGCCAAAAAGACCTTCTGGTGATTTATGAAAATAGTGCAGAAGACTGGGCTGTTTATATGAAAGAGTTGCTGGAACCCAGTTTAAATATCAATGGAATATCGCTTTATAACCTGGACTCTGAAACAGATGAGATGCTAGAGTCTCTTTATCTTTGTGGATATCAATGTAAATTGCTACTGCTGACAAATGTCCTGCTGGAAAACTTGAAGGAAAGACAGAATACTCATTTTTGTCAGCTATTGCAACCTTCAAGCAATTTGGTTATTTTACTTTGTGGCCTTGAGACATTGGATGGATTTTATGAGCTGGTTCCTATAGACAGAGATTTACAAGTTTTGTTTACCGACCAAGATCCCCAAGATTATGTTTCTGCTGTGCTATGCATTGTTCATGAAGGTAATTCTCATTTTATTTTACTTTTTTTGCAGCATATTCACATTACAATACACAAGATCACAATGTAGATACAAGAGCAAATTGTTCTCCAGGGCATTGCTGGAATTGGGGAGGGATGCCAGGTATGCCGTCCCTTCACTTCTTGATTTTTGTGACATAGCATCATCTCAGGGTGGATGCAAGTTTTGCATTCCGGAACTCTGTTTTGCCCCTCTACACTCTGCATGCAAATAAAATGCAGAAGTAAAATAAAATATAGTTAGACATATAGAAGAGAAAAGGAGAGAAATGTTTGCTGGGTGAGAAATAGAGAAGTGTTAAACAGATAAAGAAGATGGAGGCATCAGAGAGGATTATAGAGAAAAGGAGAGAAGAAGAAAACAGGGTAATAAAAAGAGAAAATGAAGGTATTAAACAGCAGCAGATTAAGGAATAGTGAGAGAATGATATATATGAAATAATCTTGGGTAATATCGAATATTTTGGGGTTGTGCTATGTTATGACAATACACAGGCAAGGACAGTGTTTGCAGAAGCTGCATTGACAGCCAAGAAAAGTCATATGAACAATTTTAATTTTCGGATACCTACAGGTCACATACTTAGGAAAAGCTATGCATACTGGGCATTAAACTGTGCATTAAAAGGAAATACTAAAATGGAAATAGAAAAAAGTTTTTGCTTTAAAGTGGGTGAAACCAGAAAGTATTGCTGTGTGAGGCTTAATACAACAATGGGAGCTATTTTTTGAAGAACTCCTTTCTACTCTATTGCACTTCGCCTGGTCTGAGGCAAGTCTGGCCCAAGAGGTAACTTACAAAAACCTCATTTTAGTGAATTGGCGGAGTTACCTTCATTCGCCCGAACGAACATTCGCCTGGCGTTAGAGGGGCAGATTTACTAAAGGGCGAAGTGACCAGCGTGACGTCATTTTTAACTTCATTTTTACAGGGGTTATAGGCAAAAGATCATAAATTTTTTTGGGGTACCAGGCTTCCACCCTACATTTCCTACATTTCCTAACATATGGAACATAAACTATACAGTGGGCACATGTGTAGGGGAATATAATAACTCTTTTCCTTTTATTAAGTTTTCCCAGGCTTGTGTAATGTATTTATGTAATTTATTTATTAATTTATTTATGTAATGTATTTATGTAATGTATTTGTGTAATGTATTGTGTATTTGCTGCAACATATACGTCCATTGAACTTTAACTTCACGCTGTATGCAAATTAGGCAACACTAGTGCAACTTCGCTTTGCTTGACGAAGTAATGCTATTGCAACTTCTCCAGCATTCGGCACCCTGGACAAAACTTCACACTTTAGTGAATTAGAGTTGTCTGAGCGAATTTTCACCTGGCGAAGTGTTGCGATGGCTGCAAAGTGGATGCTGGTGAAGTTACACTCTTTATTGAATTTGCCCCAAAGTGCACTTTTAGTGTAAACTTTATTGGAACAAACTTCAAATACAATTGCACTCACATAGATAAGAGGTACATGGGCATATTGGTCAACTCCAAATATGCCAGTCTGTGGGTTAAAAATTGCCAGCTTCTGCTCTATGCAGTGTATTCCAGTAGTGGGGGTGGGCTTGGATAATATCGCAGCCCAAACCATTCCTCTATAAAATTATTGCACATCATTTTTAAAAAACTGAATTACTGAAACAAAAAAAAAATGTTAAAATGAATCTAGAATTATTTTTAAAAAACCGTTGCCTAATGCACCTACATTATATCCTATGTGTGTTGCTACCAGTAGGTACCTGTGATTGCTAATCAGAGCTATTTCCAGGCTATGCAATTTAGTGAAGCTGTGCTGAGACTGGAATCTATTTCAGATCTCATTTGTTTTAAAAAAATCATTTTTAAGGTGTATTGGAACTGCTTCTTTGAGTACTTCAAAGCTATAGAATTGTGCATGATTGCTTTCTTTTTTTCCACACAAAGCACAGCAAAGGTATAGAACAGTAAATTTCTCACCTTAGAATTTATCAAAAATTCATTATCTGAACTCTGCTATTTTAGCTCAGAGAAACTGACAGGAGAATTGACTGACATGTTTCATGTAGAGGTGATCCTCTGTGATTGCAAGATATTCTGTGTTTTATGGCTAAAATAGAATCATCAAGGGGACATAAATACTTAATAGACCAAGTCTAAGGTCAAAGGTATATACAGTATTGCTACTACCCATTGATAATAAAATGCACAGGCATTCTCTGCTCCCTTTTAATGGGAAACTAAAGGCTAAAAAAGAATAATGCTAGAAATGCTCTATTTTTTATATACTAAACATAAACCTGAACTTTCTGCACCACAAGCCTAATTAAACTAATGATTTATGTTTTCAAAGTTGGCCACAGGGGGGTGTCATCTTGTAACTCTGTTAAACATATTTGCAAGACTATGCACATGCTCAGTGTGGTCTGGGCATTTGTTGGGAGACTAAGCTTAGGGATTGTTATAAATGATAAAGTCTGAGGATTCAAATCTCTAAACGGTCGGCGGCTGCTCTACAGGGAATCAAACAAAGCTGCTTAAGTTCTGGGAAGTAAGGTGGGGACGCCTAAAAGAGGGGGGACTTTAATTTGTTTACATTTAAATGTTGGAGAAACAGTTATCCTTCATATTCTGTACTTTTTGTACTTTTTCTTGGTGAGATATGTAAAGTGGAGTGTGGATATTTGTTATTAATACAGCATTTAGAAACTGAATTTCAATTGGAAAGGGGTAGAAAGAAAAAGGGCAAACAACTATGACTCTAGTGACTAACTGTGCAACATACTTCTGGTTTTGTTCCCTGAGTCCTAGTGGTGTTGTAGATTTTGTTACAAGAAATCACTCTGAGACACCAAAAGTAACAATAAAGAAGTGGTTAGGTGTGGAAAATGCTAGTGGTTGCTGTAAAGCTCGTAAAATATAATAGTATGGGAAAAGAAATCATAGTTCCTCAAAGAAGGGTATATAACAACAAGAGCTTTATGAATTGTAATGCTACACAGATAATTTAGGTTCTAAAATGGGCATGTGGTAAAATGGATCTTTCTGTAATTTGGATCTTCATACCTTACATCTACTAGAAAATCATGTAAACATTAAATAAACTCAATAGACTGGTTTTGCTTCCAATAAGGATAAATAAATATTAGTTTGGATCAAGTACAAGGTACTGTTTTATTATTACTGAGAAAAAGGAAATCATTTTGAAAATGTTGGATTATTCAGATGAAAAGCAGTCTAAGGGAGACAAAATCCATAATTCAGAGCTTTCTGGATAAATGGGTTTCCGGATAACGGATCCCAATACCTGTATTTAAAATATTTTATCCTGGATAAATAGAAAATATTTAGTTAGTGAAGTTAGTGAAGTGCTAAATGTAAAAGTTAATGGAAAGAGCAAAGAAAATAAGATTTACGGAAGCCCCTCTATCCCTGAACTGCAGAAATGTGCATCCACTACAATTTGGCAAGTGATTGGGCCCTTTGAAGGGGGAATGCCTGTATTCTCTAAAATCAAACATGTATGAGTTGTCTATGAGTCTAGGGCTGAAGTATATATTGGATATTGAGGTCAGCGCAGGTCCCTATAATTTCAGATAACTAGTAGGCAGCCAGGATACCATACCGCATATACTAAAAAGAAAGTGCTATAAGGAACAAGGAAAGAGAATAGCCATATACAACCAGTTTATATACATGATGATAAGTCTACCTGTTGATACCTAAATTATTGATTTCATATCAATGATTCTTAGGAAGACATTTTTGGCTACATTTACTTGATCTCTATATATACTGTTTAAAGTAAACCGGTATAAGCTGGCCAGGAAATCCTATTTATTTACACTTCAACTGGTTCAGTTGCAGGAATAATAATATAGTAATTGCTACCATCTTGTATTATTAGAAATGGAAGGTCTGGATGGTAAGAGGACACCAGGAAGGCGTAGGATTTCTACTTATGAAACATAGTTAAAGGGGTGTTCCACCCTTGAGTTAACTTTTACTATGGTAAAGAATGTGCAATTCTAAGCATCTTTTCAATTGGACTTCATTTTTTCTTTTTTATTGTTTTTGAACAATTTGCCATTTTCTTCTGACTCTTTCCAGCTTTCACTGACTCCATCTAAAAAACAAATGCTCTGTAAGACTACAAGTTTATTGTTATTGCTACTATACCAGTCTTTCTAAAGACACATAAAATTTACCAACACAACAGTAAATTATTTAATTACTTATAAACACTTTTTTTCAAAGTTAGAAGTAGCTTTCAAAGCCAATATTATAATAGATGTAAAAATTCAGGTGTCAGTATCTCTTTGAATTTCTTAATATAGGGCCCCTAAATCCCCAGGACTGATATGCAGTTGCAATAACTAAAATGTATTTTCCACTGGTTATGGTGCGTGTGGCATATTGGTCAGACAGACTGTGGCTGCAGTGAGCACTAGTAAGATATATGAAAAAAGACACAAAACTGGACATACTCTTTGTGCTTATTGCAGATATAATTTTAATCAAGTAGTTTAAATTGAATCACAAGGCAGCTCCAATCAGTATTTTCATACTGCAAACTGTTTATTAGCAGTGATAGCGCATTACATGTTTCGGGCAGAGCCCTGTAGTGTGCTATCACTGTTAATAAACAGTTTGAAAATACTGATTGGAGCTGTCTTGTGATTCAATTTAAACTACTTGATTTCCATTTGAGGTGTCACACAGACACCTGAATCTGCAGCCAGAAGGAGATATCAAATTGGTGATTTGGATCAGAACAATTTTCTTGGATATAATTTTAAAACAGAGCCAAACCCCCACCCATGTTTTATCTCATCAGATGTAATCGTGCTGTGCACAGATCCATGTTATGCGGCAATTTGCCTGGAATTGTGAGTGAAAGTGGTGAATTGCACCCAAAATTGCATTTTACACCATTCATCTGTTTTTAAGTAGCACTGGCTTTTTTCTTTAATTATATTAATGTGGCAAAAAAAAAGACATATAACCACTGACAGCTAAAATTTATATTTCCCATTATCCACCATTTAAACGTGCACATAAACGGTCATTATAGTAGGTTAACCATTTTTGTTGTAATTGCAAACAGCCCAAAAGGCAACAGCTTGCTGTGCATTATGTAAATAAAGTAGTCCTGCCTAACTATATGAAACAGATTGCTGACATTTTTGTTTTGAGTGACAGCAAACTATTACAAAATTGCCTGGTTACTAAGTGCTGAGCATGTATTTTGCACATTGCACCTGCTTCGCACATAGCAGATGTGCACATGAATGTCAGTGTCACTTAGGTTGATTTGTCTGTTGCAACCACATATTCAAAAATAGTTCATGTCAGCAATCTGGTTTGATCTTCTCAGCAACATCCTTGGATATGTAAAATTCAACCAATGTTAACTGGAGCCTGGGCTATATGGTATATCCTGGGGAGTGTTCACTTTGTACATTCTCTAGTAACAATGAAGTTATTGCACCACTCTTTAACATAGTTAAAGGGGTGTTCCACCCTTGAGTTAACTTTTAGTATGGTAAAGAATGTGCAATTCTAAGCATTTTTTCAATTGGACTTCATTTTTTCTTTTTAATCATTTGCAATTTTCTTCTAACTCTTTCCAGTTTTCACTGACTCCATAAAAAAAAACAAATGCACTGTAAGACTACTCGTTTATAGTTATTGCTACTCATATTTCTATTCAGGCCCTTCTACTATTCATATTCCAGTCTCTTCTTCAAATCAGTGGGGTAATGACCATAGCAACCAGGTTGCTGAAATTGCTGAATAAAAAAAAACTTAATAAACACAAATAGTAAACAATTAAAAGCAAATGCCAATAGTCTCAGAATATCACTCTCTATATCATACTAAATGTTAACTCAAAGGTGAACAGCCACTTTAAAACAATAATAATGCCACATAACAGTTAATGGGATGCTATTAAACACTGTGGGGCATGTTTACTAAGATTGGAGATAAATAACTGGAGAAATTTCTGCCCATAGCAACCAATCAGATCTTTGCTAACTTATAGGTGGCTGTTTAAATCGAATTGCTGATTGGTTGCTATGGGCAACATCTCCAGAAATCTCTCCAGATATTTATCTCCAATCTTAGTAAACGTGCCCCTTTGTCTGTTAATACTTTACCCTTTAGCTCCTACAATTTGTTCTTGATGCTCGGACTAATGTAACAGTCTAGGCAGAATGCCTGAAATTGTTCTGCATTTGTCTGTTATAATCTATGGAAATTCTGTATAAGTTAAGTGATCATTCATATTTGCAGATGTCTTAGAAGGTATTTTTATGTGGAAAGCTGAAGCAGTTTAAATGCCCATTATCACACAATTTACACAATTTCCTTTCTTCTATTATCTTAAAATTGAGTTTCTGATCCTATCAGCTTATGTTTCCCTTCCCATTGAAAGATTACAGCATAAAGCAGATTTAATTGCTACATATTTGCTTCCCTTTTTGTTACTGTTGTTTCTTGGTTTATGTAACACAAACTTGCTTTCATTTTAGTATATTTCTATGACTAAATTTCATATAATATTCTAGGAAAGATGTAACTTTAGATTGTGACTTGTGCCTCCACACAAGTGAAACACCGCAAACATCAATCCTGACTGTAACCACCTTATTTAGAATGATTTCCAACCGGGCACAGAGCTTTTTCATATTTGTTGGATACAATAGGAAATTAGATTTTTTTTTTTAAATCTTTATTATTTTAATAACAAAGGGGGGTTACACTTTTCATTAATTAATAAGACTATTTTTTCATTAACTTAAATACATCAATTTTCCTCATTAGATTATCAAGATTACCGGGATCCAGATATAAATTGCCTCCAAAATTCAACCATAAAAGATGAAGATTTTGAAAGTCGAGAAACCACCGAGAAGACAAACAGTAAAGTGCCTTCTGCTTTAGTGCTCCCACAAAAGATTCCATGTGAGGTAAGATCCAGAATATTGGAACATTGTTGTACTATTGAAGTAGTATGAAAATCACATATTTTTATCCTGTGAAAATTCATGAGCAAGAGAAGAATGTGATGAAATGGGGAAAAAGAATGCACAACTGCATTTCCTGTAATTTAGTATTTACAACACTCACTGAAACGTGTTTAATTCACAAGCATTATTAAACATTATTTATGCAATACTTGTATTCGTTACTACACCACTTAAAAATTACATGAATACTACAGCCATAAGATTTAGTAGAATACCCTCAGTGTAGAAGGTATACACTGTAAAAAGTAAGATAAAAACTGTAGTTGATTTATTAGACAGTTTTATTCATTAGGAAGCATCCTAAGAATATACAGTAGGCTTTTATGTTAAAACAAAAAATACATTTAAATAATTTTTTAGAGACATTAAATTATGTTTAAAAGATAACATGTCTGATGACACCTTCGTGTCTTCTTCCTAGCTTGTGTATTGTTTGGGACCTTGCCTATGATAATTTAGTGTCCTTGTGTCCTGTGATTATTTCTCCATACTTTCTTTATGGTGTAACAAGGAGTTTAGTTTGTGTGGTAACTTGCTTGTGTTTTCACCCAAGCAGAAATGAAAAGAAGTGAAAAAATATACAGAAATATAAACTTTAACATTAACTCATTAAAGGGCAAGGAAAGTGTAAAATAGAATAAGGCTAGAAATGCTGTATTTTGTATACTAAACATAAACATGAACTAAGCCTAATCAATCAAATTATTTATGCTTTCAAAGTTGGCCACAAGGGGGCTGTCATCTTGTAAATTTGTTATACATCTTTGCAAGACTACACTACAAACACATGCTCAGTGTGGTCTGGGCTTCTTAGGGATCGTCATAAATGATCAAAAAACAAAGCTGCTTGAGTTCTGCATGGTTGATAAGTAAGGTAGGGGCTCCCCGTGCTGTTCATAAGTTTGATTGTTTCCCTGCCAGAAGTTAGGGACTGTCTGACAATTCCTATCCACAGCAGTAAATGAAGGGAGAATTTCACTGCATACAGTCTTATAAAAACGGTACACATTTTTTTAAATACAGTATATTGGAGATAGATTTCTTTTTCATTAAACAAAGTAAAAATGGGATTTTATTTATTTGCCTTTCCTTGTCCTTTAAAGCATTAGCGGATAGGCAAATATTTTCATTTACAATTGGATGATTGGGAAGCCATTTGGACAAGTCTGGGCAAGAAACAATTACTCTGAGCTATACAGAGCAGTGTTCTTCAGTGGAACATAAAGGTTTTATTCTGGTTATGCGATACTGGTTATTGGTTGATTTATGTTAATTTCTAAGATTAAAAAATGACATGTCTTTATCAGGCTTAATATACAGTATAAAGGATTTATCCTTAAAGGGATACAATCATGGGGAAAAAGTGTTTTGTTCAAAATGCATCAGTGCAGCTCCAGCAGAATTCTGCACTGAAATACATTTCTCAAAAGAGCAAACAGATTTTTTTATATTTCATTTTAAAATCTGACATGGGTCTAGACATATTGTCAATTGCTCAGCTGCCCCAAGTCATGTGACTTGTGCTCCGATAAACTTCAGTCACTCTACTATAGTACTGCAAGTTGGAGTGATATCACCCACTCCCCCCCCCCCCCCCCCCCACAGCAGCCTAACAACAGAACAATGGGATGGTAACCTTTCCATATACCTGCATCTGCTATATACTGCTTTAACTGTTCATTCTGGCCTACTCTGCTTTAGTGTCTCTGACAAATATCTCAAACAAACATTGGGGATGGCACTTGTGTCTGGGGCATGGCACAAGTGCTAACATTTCCTAAGTGCTAATTTTCACAAGTGCTTAGAAATGGCAGTTGGACAAGGCATTGACAAGGAAAAAGGAACCGTATTATCCTCCATAAACCGTGAACCATAAACCTTAAACCGGCTGGGATCAGAAGAAAACAGTTTTGTTTTTAAACACCAATTTGTTACTTTTTACTCAAATGTTTTATCCTGCTTTTCTGCTCATCTCACTCTCATGCTTCATAAAACATTTCTCACTACCTCCCCCACTTAGTCCCAATTATATACAAATAGTGATGGGCGAATTTATTCGCCAGGGGCGAATTTGCGGCGAATTCACGCGATTGGCTGCTGGCGAATAATTCCAAATTACCAGCGAAATTTCGCTTGGCGAAAATTCGCCCGAAAAACGAGTCGCGCGTCGTTTTTGACGTGACGCGGCGAAAACGACGCGACGAAAACGACGCGACGCGCCAAAGTAGACGCGACACGCGTCAGAAGCGGCCCGCGACTCGTTTCGCGAATTTTCGCCGATTCGCAAATTTCTCGGGAAATTAGAGAATTTTTCGGCAAAGCGAATCGCGGGAGATTCACACATCACTATATACAAATCTCGGCCTCTCTACTTTCCTCTCCTTCCCTGTCCACACAAGAAGTATATAAAGTACTCTGTTTAAATATTCCAGGATACTCCTCCTTTTCACACAAACTAAGAACTCACAAATCCCGCTCTCACTTAATCTATCCCTCTCTTCTACTGCTGGCAGCTGGGGACATTTCCCCAAACCCTGGCCCCTACCCCATCCCAGTTATATCACGGCCACTTCTCTTCGCTGCAAATTCAATCGGTACAGAACTCTCACGCCTATACACAAAAACCCAGTTAGTCTTTCCTGTGCTCTCTGGAATGCCAGATCTGTTTGCAACAAACTTACCGCTATACACGACCCTCTCCGATCACAATATGCTCACATTTCAACTCTCACTAACTCCCTCCTCACCCCCTGCTAATCCCCAAACACGCAAGCACTGGATGTGTCACATCTCTCTTCTTCCTTTGACTCTCCTCACTCTAATATCTCCGCTATCTCTTGTCCTAATGCAGCGACCTCGGTCTTCTATAGCACACTCACCGCTGCCCTTAATGAGCTTGCTCCTTTAAAAACTAAACGTTCTAGACCCAAACCACTTCAACCCTGGCACACCGCTGATACTAAAGCACTCCAAAGACGCTCACGCGCACTTGAGTGTCGCTGGCGCAAATCCCGCTTAGAATCAGACTTTTGGAGCTACAAATCTGCCCCACGCTCCTATAACACCAGCCTTTCCCAAGCCAAACAAACCTACTTTACTTCACTCATTAACTCCCTTTCCAAAAAACCGGCACAACTTTTCTCCACCTTTAACACTTTCCTTTCCCCTTCTCCACCCCCTCCATGCACATCTGTCTCTGCTCAAGACATTGCTGAGCACTTCAAAAACAAAATTGACACCATCAGAGGGGACATTACACTACTAAACCCCCCTAGACTTCCACTACCCTCCCTCCACACTCCCCAGTCTCTCCTGGGCTCCTTCACCCCTGTTACTGATGAGGAAGTCTCAAAACTTTTGGCCTCCTCTCACCTTACCACCTGCCCGCTTAATCCAATTCCTTCAAAACTTCTCTGCAATACCGATCCTTGTCTAATCAAAGCCTTAACTCATCTATTTAATCTCTTGCTCTCAACTGGACTATTCCCGTCTCAACTAAAACATGCTCTTGTCACCCCCATTCTGAAAAAACCCTCTCTTGATCCCTCTAATCTTGACAACCTCCAACCTATCTCTCTGCTACCTTTCATCTCTAAACTACTTGAGCGCCTAGTCTACAACCGATTAACCTCATTCCTCTCTGGCAATAACCTGCTGGACCCCTTACAATCTGGTTTTTAAACACTACACTCCACTGAAACTGCTCTGACCTTCTTACAGCTAAAGCCAACAAAAAATTCTCACTACTATTTCTGCTTGATCTCTCAGCTGCTTTTGACACTGTAGATCACCCTCTCCTCATCCAGTCCCTCCATTCGCTTGGCTTTTCTTCCAACCTCACCAATCGTTCCTTCAGTGTCTCCTATAACGGAGTAGCATCTTCCCCCCTACCTCTCTCTGTCGGGGTTCCTCAAGGCTCTGTCCTGGGACCCTTATTATTTTCTCTATATACTTCCTCCCTCGGCAAATTAATCAGCTCATATGGGTTCCACTACCACCTCTACGTTGACGATACTCAGATCTATCTCTCCTCTCCTGATCTCAACCCTGAACTCCTAACTCGTGTCTCCTCCTGCCTGTCTGCTATCTCTACTTGGATGTCACAACGTTACCTTAAATTAAACCTCTCCAAAATGGAAATGGTTCTTTTTCCTCCAACTAAAACCAGTAACATCCCGGAAGTATCTATCGTAGTTAACAATTCCACTATCACCCCGTCTCCCCAGGCCCGGTGCCTTGGGGTTATCCTAGATTCAGCCCTGACATTCACTCCTCATATCCAGTCACTTGTTAAGTCATGTCACTTCCACCTAAGGAACATATCCAAAATACGATCATTTATCACCCAAGACGCTGCCAAAATTCTTATTCACTCTCTTATCATATCACGTCTAGACTATTGTAACTCTCTTTTAATTGGCCTTCCCCTCCAGAAACTCTCACCTCTCCAGTCCATAAGGAACACTGCTGCTAGGCTTATAAACCTCAGCAACCGCTCTTCCTCTGCCATACCATTCTGCCAATCCCTGCACTGGCTTCCACTCCCCTTCAGAATTAAATTCAAATTAATGACCCTGACATTCAAAGCACTTCATAACTCTGCCCCTCCCTACAAATCTGAACTAACCTCCATTTACTCACCCAACCGCCTACTACGCTCCTCTACTGACCTGCTACTCAACTCTTCTCTCATTACCTCCTCACATGCTCACATTCAAGACTTTGCAAGAGCTGCACCCCTCCTCTGGAATTCTCTCCCACGGTCTGTCCGACTTTCTCCCAATCTTTCAGCTTTCAAGAAATCTCTAAAAACCCACTTTTTTAGAGAAGCCTACCCCACTGTAAACTACTCAATGCAATACCGCTTACATTACTAAATCTCTCACCCTCTACTCTGATCTTGCCCACTCCCACACCTTGTGTATCATTCCCTTTAGCTTTCTCTGTACAGGGCCTTCCTCACCTCCTGTACCAGTATTTATTGTGATGTATGTAGCTCCATATTTATTGCGACGTATGTAACTCCTTATGTTCTATGTATGTAATTCATGTGATTTAGTTTTATAATCACATTCACTTTACAGTGCTACGAAACAAGTTGGCGCTATAGAAATACATGTTAATAATAATAATAATATTATCCCTATAACACAAGTTAACAGCTGCCTGGTAGATCTAAGAACAGCACTCAATAGTAAAAACGCATGTCCCACTGAGACTCCTTTAGTTATATTGAGAAGGAAAAACAACAGCCTGCCAGAATGCAGTTCCCTCCGAAAGTGCTGGCACAAGTCACATGACCAGGGGCAGCTGGGAAATTGACAAAATGTGTAGCCCCATGTCAGATTTCAAAACTGAATAATAAAAAAATCTGTTTGCTCTTTTGAGAAATTGATTTCAATGCAGAATTCTGCTGGAGCAGCACTATTAACTGATGCATTTTGAAGAAAAAAATATTCCATGACAGGATCCCTTTAAATATATTATTGTGTAATTTTTAAATCATTTATATATTTTGCATGAAGAGATGTAATTTTTAAGTCTTGTGTAAACTTTTTGAACACAACTGTTCAAGAAAAACACTAGAATGGTCAGTTTAACCAGTAATGGCACAAAAAGATGTCATGGGCCTGTCCTTATTACAGTACAGTATGTCCCAGTTATGCTGGGAATGCTGTTACTCATTTTTAAATTATAAGGATATGAGACTGCATGCTGAGAGCTGCTATTCAAGTCATTGCGTTCACAGGTGAGAGCAACCTGAGGTCAATCATTTATAATAATAATACATAATACATAAATATCAATAAGTCATAAGGCATGGATGATATCTTTAAACAGGCATAGTTACAGGTTATTCATGATTCTTGTGCGCTATACATTTTTAGAATAATCTACCCCCAAAATGTAAGGAGGAAGAGTTCTATGACCATGTAAAAGCATGAAGGTCTTTTATGCAGGAAGTTACTCATACCCTCATTATTTACAACAGGAGGTATACTATTTTTTTTATAATACACAAGTTTCAGTGAGGCAAGTGACACAAATTACATTACTTGATTACATTACACTGATTACTAATGATGACATCACTAAGGATTACATTTACAGGATATTCATGGGTTTTGTGTATTACATTATAATATGCAGTGTACATTCATTTGAGAGTGGACAACCCATGAAATATTAAATAGACAGATACCTACTGTATACATAGATATTAGAGATGTAGATAGATAGGTAGCGGAGTACATACACCAAGCTATTAATCCATTGTGGCTGCTTCTAACCCACCATATTAGAGCCACAGTAAGCAGTTAATCCATGCTACTGTATTTGCTGCTAAGGAATAAATAGCATAGCCATAGCAATGCTTTAAAATTCTGATAACATAATATCATACCATAATACAATATAATACAGTGAAACACATTATGTATGCCTGGGTACAAGGAACATATGAAAATAAATTAAAGCCAAGCCTTCTTTTCCTATACTTCCCACATGACCAAATATGTGGTGCACATCTGCTCAAGACACAAGTTATTAAGGGTTATCAGTTGCTCCACCAATGTGGTGTCCTGTGTTGCTAATTGCTAACAGTTTGTGAACAGGAGATTCATCTATTCAGTATTACGTGAAAAAAACAGATTATAATGCACACTACAACAGAAGCAGTAGTTGAATGCTTTACACACAATATGCAGTTTAAATTAGTTGAATACCTTTACATTTTGCGCCTGTAAAAAGTCTGGGTAACTATTAAACAATGCTACAACAATGGACTTGCACTGGGCATGTTTAATTTATGGATGATTTTTGTCTGGTTTAACCACCTAAAATATGGAATCTAAACACTGTTATGCTTCACATTCATGTCCCAAATTCTGAACACTGCTTTAACACCAGAGTAACGGCCTGAATATAAATTAGCTGGTTAAAGGGGACTTGCCACCTAGACATAAAAAGCTACATAATAAAAGTTATTTTCAATTTAAACACAAAATCAACACTGTCAATCATATACAGTATTTCCTGCCCCACTTCTATGCCTCAGGAAAGGCACTTTCACTTTCCATTCACTTTCCATTCTGCACTTCCTAGATGTCACTGTACTTCTTAGACCCCCCTCCATCTTTATAGTCTATAATTCTGCAGTCTGTGCATGGGCATCAGGCACCAATTCTACTACATAAACAACATTTTGCTTTAAAAAGTTGGCTTTAATAACAATGTTCACAAAATTGTGCCACTCTTCCAAGGATGAAGGAAACAAAATTTAAATAGTTTATTTGCTTAGTAAACATAGCAGAAAATAAGCCTTAATTCTTAGGGTGACCAATCCCCTTTAAAATAATATGTATATATATAAGAGCTAATGCACACTGGGAAATTTACATATATATTTACAGTATCTATCTATCTATCTATCATTTATCTATCTATCTATCTATCTATCTATCTATATATCTATCATCTATTTTTACATGTGTGTGCTTGTGTGTGGCTGGACCTGATTACACTGAAAACAGCAGTTAATAACTTTTCAATGTGATATATCATGTACTATGGTATGGACTTAAGTAGTAGTCAGAAAAATAAAAAGGCAATCAAGGTCTCCAGCTTTGAAGTTATAAATAAATTGCACTGTAGGTCATCAACATTAATCATTACGCTTGAAAGACATAATAAATGCATTTACTCCTGCAGTTTCAATGCAAGTATTGTTGTCCTTTAAAAAAAGAAAATTAGCTTTATTCCCGTAGAAAAAAATATATATATATACATATATATATACAAACAGTACAAATATTTTACAAAGCACTAAATTGAACAAACTGATATTATTCACAAGGTACCACATGTTTCTTCATCTTCTCTGATAACTTTCGTGCAACTGCACGGCATTCATGGAAACAAGGTTACCTTCGACCTGGTGGCTTGCAACTAGTAAAACAGATGCTAATGGCTGCTAAATTACTAATGGCCCATGCAGGTATCAGCAACTAAACAATACTCAGCACAACTTCCATTCCTCAAATATGCTTTAAATGTTTACATATGCCAACACATCTAAATACTCAATATTCATGATATGATCATTTGTGTTATGGTAATTTATGATAACATCATTATTATAACATTACTGATTTGAAATCAGTATAAACACATGCATTGTGAAGGATGGTTTTCTCTTTCATGTTACCCACAGAATCCCGGGGAAATAGTTATTGTGCTAACAGAAGAAATACCAACCACTTCAAATGTAGAAATTGAATTCTGCACAGAAAATCAACTAATTAGAAGACAAGCAACCCGGTGGAATGGAAAAGTTCTGTCTCTAAAGGCTTTGGGTAAGTTAATCAGGCAAAATACATTTTCAGGGGGTTATTTATTAACCTCTGAATTTATCTCAGTATTTTCTGCTACAAACTCATCGCATATCCTCTCGAGTTCTTTAGGCTTATTTATTATAACATTCTTCCAAAAATTTGCTTTGCGGGAAAAACTCCAATGATTATTTTGGGATTTTTTCACTCAAAACCACTGAAAACATTGTGGAATTACACGAAACCCAGCGCACATCAAAAAATCTATGGGACTTCTCCCACTGACTTATAGGCAACCTCGGCAGGATTTTAATATTCTGACTTCATCCTCTGGGTTTTATAAATTCTGAAAAATTTGTAATTTTTAAAAATTCCTATTTTATAAAAAAAATCTAAAATTTTTCAGATTTTTGCATTAAAGGGGTTGTTCACCTTCCAAACACTTTTTTCTGTTCAGTTATTTTCAAATTGTTCCCCAGAAATAAAGACTTCTTTCAATTACTTTCCATTATTTATCTTTTACTGTTTTTCCAAAATCTAAGTTTTAAGTTAAACGTTAGTGTCTCTGGTGTTCGAGTCTGGAAGCTCAGTAATTCAGGTGCAGACGCTAAACTGTTACAATTTTTCAACATCTCTGGAGTATTAGCAACTATTGTATCAATTCTAATAGCCGCCTTTAATGAAACCCAGAGATTCTGCTCAGCAGGGACAAAGATAAGAAATGTATCCATTAAATGTATCAGTTTAGAACAGCTGGGGGGGGGGTTGGCGACCCCCCCCCCCAGAGCAGCTTTAGAAGGTGAAAAATGACACTTTACATTTCAATGTTAGAAAAACGGTTACAAATAGAAAATAGACAGTAATTGGAAAAGATTGTCATTCCTGGTGATCTATCTGAAAACAACTAGTTGTTGGAAGGTGAACAACCCTTTTAAGAGTTTGATGAATAACCCCCTCAATGTCAGGAACACCTTCACTATATTATATTACTAGATTTACTATTTTATAGAGAGTTAACATATATTAGAACTTTTCAGCCATATGTTATATATTGATGTGGCATTTTTTTGGACTTAATTGACCCATATAGCATAAGACATTTATGAGCTTATTACCTTATTTGTGTATCAATGTTACCCATCCACTTAGATTATAAGCTCTACGGGACAAGGATTTCATTCTTAGCATCGAGTAGTGATTCTAGAATGTAATGTTGGCTTAGTATTTAGTTGTGTGTGTAACAAAGGTCGCACACCAACAAGAATAGTACAGCCTGGGTGGCAGTCTGGAAGAGAGTAGACATCAGGGACAGTAGAAGGCATACCAAGGACACTTGAACAACGAAGTCAGCTTGAAAACAATGTGAAGGTTTATTAGACCAACGTTTCAGTTCCTCACAGGAACTTTCGTCAGGAGAAAGGAGGGGGGGGGTGCACAATCTGTTGTTTAAATTCAAATAATGGTGCCAGTATTCAGTTGAAAATTAAATAAGAGACTACATCAAGTATAATACAGTAAATAGCTTAATGCCTTCAGATGGTAAACGCTCAAACATCAGCCAGTAAATGCTATATGCAAGCTATATTACATAGTTATTTAACGCACATATTAAAGCTGGCCATAGACGTAACAATTACGATCTTTCTCGGGAAAGATCTTTCCAAGAAAGATCGTTCGTTTCAACACACACGTGTAGAGCTGAATCGTCAAATATACAGGTAGAAACAATAGAATTCTACTTGTATCTGACAATTCAGCACTAACAATGAATTCAGGGAGCTTTCAAAGGCATCCGATCAAAATTTTCCATCCAGCCCGATCAACCAGGCGACCGATATCTTAATCATTTCCCACCATACACGCACCGAATATCGTACGAAAATTCGTTTCGTACGATATTATCTGTGCGTCTATGGCCACCTTTAGAGCTAGAAGCGGAGAGAAAGGGGCATGTCTCAAGACCCGTCCAAGGTGCTGTAGAGGTGTGTGCTGTTGCGCGCCCACAGCCTATAGTTTCAGTGGGGCGGAGCGATTTGCCTCGCATCCTACTCAGCAGACCATTACTCCCATGACACAACTCATAGCAACCATAACTTAAGCTGATGCAGGGGATCGAGTAAGGCAGTGTGATTTCAATAGCTTAGGGGCATGGACCACACACTGTGCAGACCGGCACACCATGCTACAGTATATCCTGTCGCGCATTTGCCATAGCAATATACAAGAGGATAAATTGGGGCAGTCTGTGAGAAGTATCATGCCCCACCTTCACTAGCACCACACTTAAGGTGGCCATACACGTAGAGATCCACTTGTTTGGCGATATCATGCCCCACCTTCACTAGCACTACACTTAAGGTGGCCATACACGTAGAGATCCGCTCGTTTGGCGATATCATGCCACACCTTCACTAGCACTACACTTAAGGTGGCCATACACGTAGATATCCACTCGTGTGGTAATATCATGCCCTACCTTCACTAGCACTACACTTAAAGGGGTGGTTCACCTTCAATTTAACTTTTGGTATATTGTAGCAGGGCCAATTCTAAGAAACTTTTCAATTGGTCTTCATTATTTATTTTTCATAGTATGAAAATGTATTGTTATTGCCACTTTTTATTACTAATCATTCTATTTAGTCCATCCCCTATTCATATTCCAGTCTCTTATTCAAATCAATGCAGGGTTGCTAGGGTAATTTGTACCATAGAAACCAAATTGCTGACACTGCAAAACAGAGAGCTGCTGAATAAAAAGCTAAATATCTATAAAACCACAAACAATAAAAAATGAAAACCAATTGCAAATTGTCTCAGAATATCACTCTCTGCATTATACTAAAATTTAACTCAAAGGCGAACAACCCCTTTAAGGTGGCCATACACCTTTGTTTGGTGATTTTTAATCCTGCCCGATAAACTGCCGACTCAGTCTGTTGCAGCTTTTATTGGCCCGTGGATGGCCACCATTACAGTAACCAGGGTGCAGTCCATTTATTCATTTATTCTCCATGGAAAACTCCAGGCAGTGCTAAAGTACTTGGAATCAATGCATAACGGCATATATGTATATAATCAAAACATATAGGGTGGAATGTAATTAAATTTGCAAAGAGCAAAATAATGCGCATCAATAAGATTAAAAATCCACATCTTGTAATGTAATATTGTTCCTTAAACTGTTATTGCATTGCAAATTTGAATTGCGCATTGTGAATTTTAATTGCGCATTGCAAAATTTTCTAGACCTCCAGGGAAGGTATTTGTTACAGTTCCGTGATAAGGTGATTTCAAGGAGATGGACAAGAAACTCGATTGGCACGTTATTGCATTTTGATAAGGGCCTCTTTGAATGACTGTATACCCTGGTCATGGGGGATAACAGTGTATAAGCTTTTGACGTCCATTGTTACCAGAAGACTGTTGGTAGGAATGTAGATACTGGCTGATATAGAGACCCTATTGCCGAAATGATCGGCCTCCATGGTGGAGTGGAGAGAGATTTATGGATTTTAGGAAGTGTATAAATTATAGGTGTACGGGGTAGTCTGTCACTAGTTAGCTATAGGTGTCCTGGTCTAGCCATCCGGCATTTTTGGCCAGTCTTAGAGATTCATCAAGTTTGACAAAGGAAGTTGAATAATTGCAACTCATAAAAAAGAAGAAAAGAGGCAGTTAAGATGCGTATCTTATATATTTTTTATACAAATTGCATTATTCTTTATTGTGCTTATCCCATGTTAAAACAGCAAATTAATTTGGAAATTAAAGAAAGAAAGAAAGAACGGTAAGATAGGAAAGAAAGGAATAAAAAGGGAAAGGAAAGATAGGACAGAAAGAAAGAAAGAAAAGAGAGGAAAGAAAGAAAAGAGAGGAAAGAAAGAAAAGAAGAAATAAAAAGGGAAAGGAAAGAAAATTTCCTTACAATATAGCTTTATTTTTCATGCTGAGAACAAATGAATATCAGTATTAGCAATTTAATGTCAGGAAGACTGTTTTCCATTATTATGTATTATTTCATATTTTTTCAGAGTTCCCTGCAGGATCAGTTACTGTAAATGTCTGCTGTGATGATATTATCAAAGCCAGCACAGAAATTAAGTACTATACACTGACTGGGGAACTGGAAGTGCTGCTTAGAAAAGTTGTTGATCCTATTGCTTTCATTTGCCAGGTAAGCTGAATTTTATGTTATTGCATGTATTTAAATGTTAAATGCACACCATTAGTCCTCCACTCATATCAGTTGCAATTCAGTATTAAAATGAGATGTAATCCTTGTTAAATGCTAGCAAAGAACAAATCAATATTAAAAGGCATGAGAATTAAATAAGGCAGACTCTTCTTCTTGTAAACAAATCAATTTCTACAAAAGTGATGCTGTGGCTTAAATTGAACCATAAGCATCCTGGGAAATCAATTTTTTCCCACTAGAGTACAATGTTAAATAGCACTTCTAAGAGAATGATAAGTTTTTTTTCCCAATTAAAAACATTTACAAACTAGAAACAGTGGACAATTAGTTAGCACTCCAAATATTGTTCAGGGGTATTAAAATATAATTCCAAGCAATATTTTAATATACTACAGTGTATGTTTAATAAATACTGAAAGCAGTATACATCTGTTTACTTTCTCTGCACTTCTGGCTCTGACTCCTGAAACAATGTTGCAAGCCAACTGATTAAACCTGATTAAAATACATATGAAGTCATTTACAATGACTCTAAACAGAACTGCAAGAGCAAGCCCCTTGGTGCTGATATAAAGAACATTGCTGACAGGGGTCTGGCTGGGTTTCGCCCCTTGCTCTGGCTCAGTGGTCTCCAAGCAAGGCTCAGAGCTTCTGTACTGTATATCAAACAGAATAAATATCTACAGCATCCATTCACCTTACTCTTTAGAAGAGTTTTGAAATTCAAAACACTGCAAGCCTGAATGCAATTCTGGTAGAACTGGTAGAGCACATGGCTTCTGGCCAATAGTTATCAATTGCAGCTACGGTTGCCACCTTTTTGTTTGGGGAAAACAGGCTGGGGGCTTTCTGGCTATCCTCAAGTTTTTGCAGCTCGGATCGTGCCTTGCCTTCCATTGATCTTGCCATCAGTCCTAACTAGTTTCACAAACTCTATAGATGAAAAGCCTCTCCACAACCTGAAGCTGCCCCCATAGGTGTGGTGTTATCAGGGTGATAAGCAGTATTGGGGGTAGCTTTTTTCTTTAAGACTAGTAGCCCACAGGACTCTTCAATGGCTTTTATTTTCTACACAGATGGAGAAAATCCATCCACTCCTTCTGACAGGCATAGCATGAGCCTGTGAGTACAGACACAGAGTGAAACCAATGAGTTTGCACAGAATGAAAAGAGGTTAGCATGGCAAAAGCTATACAGTATCCTCCCAATACATTCAGATATACCTTACATATGGCAGCATTAAATGTGCATCTTGACATTCTTGAAATACAGGCAGCAAGAGGAACACTATCTGGCCGCAATAGGTGGAGTCACCAAGTGATTATACCTTTCCTTTTCAAAACCAAATTTGCATGTCAAAGTACAATTAGCACAATTATTGTGTGGATTTTGTATTCTGTCTGAGGTTGCCAACTGAGCAGCTATTTACACAAGTCCTAGGTATTCACTGACACCATCACCTTGTAATTGCTAATATATGTGTCTCCTTTTGTTGGGATCCCTGTTTCCTATACAAACTTATTTGATTCATAGTCTAATCTTTCACTTATATACAGGTATATGGTTTGTGTTTGAAAGAGTGGAGATGTGTGTGTGTGTGTGTGTGTGTGTATGTATGCTGGGTTTTTAATTTGGAGGGGTTGAACTTGATGGACTCGGTCTTTTTTCAACCCAATTTAACTATTTAACTATGTAACTATGTAAATATGTAACTTATAAGTAGTGATGGGCGAATTTATTCGCCAGGGTCGAATTTGCGGCGAATTCCCGCGATTCGCCGCTGGCGAATAAATTCCCGAACCACCAGCGAAATTTCGCTTGGCGTAAACGAATTCACGAATCTCTAGGCGAAGCGAATCGCAGGAGATTCGCCCATCACTACTTATAAGCATTGTAGCCATTTCATTGGTTCTCGAAAAACAAAAAGTGTACAGTGTACTGTATGTGTGTTGATTAACATTCTGCCACAAACTTATGTTGGAACCAAACGCGGTTCAAGAAAATGATTTGCATAGGTGCAGGACATTAGTCTCAGAGAAAGGAACTTCTTGCTAATTATTGACAGTAAGTCAAACTGCATTTTAATGATTGACTTTACATGGCGTAATGTTTTAATTTAGCTTGAGCTTACTGTAGCAAAATATTTTTGTGATACAAAAATGATGCAAAATGAGTTCTCATTTATTACATTTGTTATCTGATTTATGCATTCTTTGAGTACTCCCTGTCTGCAGAGAAAATGAGGATTGGTGAAACTGTGTTTGCCTATATATCAGGCTAATATACTCTATTAAAGGAGAAGGAACCCCTAAAAATGAATAGGACTAAAAATGTCATGTTATATATACTGAACTTATTGCACCAGACTAAAGTTTCAGCCTGTCAATAGCACCAATGATCCAGGACTTCAAACTTGTCACAGGGGGTCACCATCCTGGAAAGTGTCTGTGACACTCACATGTTCAGTAGGCTCTGAGCAGCTGTTGAGAAGCTAAGCTTAGGGGTCGTCACAAATTATCAAGCAGAAAATGTAGTAATTATCCATATTAATGACTAATCAGCCTTATATTGTGACATTTCTATTCTATGTGTATTGTATATTTTGAGTTGGTCCCTAAGCTCAGTAAGTGACAGCAGCACAGAGCATGTGAATCAGTGAATCAGCAGAAAAGAAGATGGGGAGCTACTGGGGCATCTTTGGAGACACAGATCTTTACTGCTAAAGGACTGTGGTTGCCTGGGGTTTTAATGTCCCAAGCTGGATGACTAATATGCCCCATTTTAGATACTGCACTAGAATTACTGACAAAAGGTCATTCTAGGCTACTGTTTTTATGCTATTTATGGGGCCCTGAAACTGTCTGTCCAGTTTCAGATGGGAATTCCACTATTTCTTGTGCCACCAAGCAAATAGCAAGCCATGTACCATGCAAGCAACATGGCATTCACTTGTGGAGCGCATATATAGCCTCTGTATTAATGGGCTTGCAAATTGCCAGGCAAATTTTCAACAGCTACACCATAGGGCGTATTGTATAACTGCAGTTGTGGGTTAATTTAGATCTTACCCTCCTAATATGCCCTTATATATACTGTATTTAAAAGTAGATAGAAGGCTGCTCTATAATTAATTCAGATTCACTTTACCTGGCAGCATAGAAACCAACATGCTCACCATCAGTATGGATTAATAATCAGCATTTTAGCACTGGCTTTTAAGACAGATGTATTGTCACTTTCATCCAATTCAAGTTTGTATGTTGACAAATTTGAAGGCATGCATCATTTCTGTTACAATGATTCTGAACATCTGTGCTTGTACAATACTGCACCAATACCAATTGATTGAATCATCTGAAATTAGCATTCTTTAGACTGTAAGACCAAAACATATTTAGAGCATGTGTTCTTAATTCCACATTCTCATTATTCATTTACTGGTGTCTAATTTCTAATCAAAGCGGTGGGGAATCTAGAAAAACTATGAGGAACACACACAGTGCCCAAAAGATCAACCAATATATCTTTAAAAGGGTCAAATGATAGAATACAGACAATAATTCTGGAGTTTCTTTCAAAAATACAAAGGAAGAACATCTAAATTTCCACTACTACTTCCCCCCCTCTGAATTTGAATAATTCTATAATATAGGCAAATCAAAGTTTATTTTGCCTGTAGGAATATCATAACATCAACTTTTCTAAGGACAAAGCTATGATCTTCTTCTCTACCCTAACTGTTGATGCCATTATGATCCTTGCAGAGGAAGATTTCTTCCATAGCTGCTATTCAGAGCTTGCCCAGATGAACAGTAACCTAAACTAGGATTTTGATAAGCATGAGACTGACTAAGGACAGATATTTACATACCAACTCACTCAAGCCAAATCTTTGAGATTTCAAATCTTTGCTACTGCTATTAAATACTGTAACTCATTAAAACAGATGAATGTGAGTCAGGAATAACATATAGCCCACTAAGCCTGTGGAGAGCAAAGAAACTATATCAAAACACCACTGATTTTGCATAGTCTTCACAGACCACTAATACCACAAAAATTCCACAGAAATTGCATATTCAAATACTATGTCAAAGAAGGCTGTTGTTGAATACATTGGCAGTAAAATAATTGAGGTTGTGGAACACATTTGGGAAATCAGAGTTATTCAGCTTCTAAAGTTGTACCTCAACCAACTTGTGTCTTAAAGGAAACCTGTCATGATTGAGTTAACACTAGGAAGGAAATAAAACTTTTAAAACAAACCACATACCCCTATTTATTATGCTCAAATCTCACTAATTCTCAATTTATAACTACTTTTCAAAATGTGCATGAGACACTAACTGAAGCCCTGACTTTCCAGAAAGTCAGGAGAGCAAAGCATCATGGGTAGAATCAGTACTGCAGACTCCTCTCACGATATCACCAGTTTGTGCAGTTGTTAGTGGCTGGAGTAGCCCACACAATATGAATAGAACAATAGAAGGTGTTTCAAATAATTCCCATAGAATATCAAGTCCTGGTGTGACATGAGTTATACAGAGCTTGTCTATCATAGAGTATCCTCTGACTAAGCATGAATGAGATTTGGCAGTTTGGCACAGCCACACACGGAAAACAAAGGGGTGATTAAACATGGCAGCGCCTATGAAGCCCTTTTTACATGAAGGATATTTTCTAATCCGTTTCAGATATAGACAAAAACAGCTGACTAAAGGGTTTAACTAAGGATGGAAAATGAATATTTTACTCATGTCTCAAGGTGACAGGTCCTCTTTAAGGTGTTTGGATAGTTAGGACGATGGGATTTGCTGGGTTCTTGGTTGTTATTCCCATTTAGTATTATTTATGATAGCAAATGTTGTATATTCCAAGGCATTGAGGGAAAGGTTTGTTATGATCCACAATGGCTGTTATATTGGAAGGAACTATCAGCACTGTAATCCTGGCTTTCTAATTAGAATCATACTTACTTGCTTGTAATAGATAGATAGATTGATCCCTATCTCAGGGTACAGCAGCTTCACAAAACATTTCTTGCAAACCTAATACACTGATTCTAGCAATTCCCATAATCCTTTGGTTGGTAACTTGCAAGTTGGCAGCTCCCAGTGAGAATTTACAAAGTTAAAATAATATATTCCTTCCTGAGAACTGACTTGTTTGCTTCCCATTTTTGCAGATGCAAGAAAATTGTTGAATGAGAAGCATTACTACTATCTGTAGGGCAGAGTACAAAGAGTTGGATCAGCGCCTTCGGCTACGGAAAAAATCAGAAACAATATCTGGTGCAGTATGCCCTGCTTATAATTAAACAAGCACCCTGTGCATATACACAACGTTATACTGCGTGTTCAATTAAAGGGGGTTCCTCTCCCACGATCAGTGCACTTCTAGACGATATTCACAGCCTCCACCAATCTGGCTAAAGTGCCTACTTACAAACTCAAGGTTATGATGTTGCATATATCATCCCACAGCTCGAAATTGTCCACCAGATTGGTGGAGGTTGTGAATATCGTCTAGCAGTGCACTGATCGTGGGAGAGGAACCCCCTTTAATTGAACACACAGTATAACATTGCGTATATGCACAGGGTGCTTGTTTAATTATAAGCAGGGCATACTGCACCAGATATTGTTTCTGATTTTTTCCGTAGCCAAAGGCGCTGACCCAACTCTTCATACTCTACTTTATTGTGCACAGTTGGGAGACTGTGAAAGGATAGGCAGGAACCTACGATTCTAAAGGACAAACTAATTTTTCTTTATATCTTTTTTTATTGTATTATTTATACATCTGTAGGGCATTCACCTTATTATTTTCTAACATATAAAGATTACCTTGCAGTTTTTTTGCAGTATTGCACTATAATCAGTCTTCATGAGGGTGAATATAATGCTTATTAGATTGTTAGTTCAGCAACACTTATACAAAAACAAGAACAGAAAGTCAAGTGTCAAGAGATGAAAGATTCTGATTGGTGGGATATTGGCCCTGAACACAAAAAGACGATATATTTTACATATATCAATTATTCTTCAACCACTGCAAAAGTTTTTTTAAAGCTCAGCTTAACATTCATTGCACAGCTTAATACGTTATATTACACAGTGAAGGAGGAGTAAAAGATGTAATGTGTGCTATATTCTTATGTAGCGCACCTGTAGGTGTAGCTTTAGCTGTGGATTTTTGGAATGTGTGTGTGACCGGTCTGCTTAGCTTGTGCCCAGGACCCCCAGTGTACCCGTGCAACTCCCGGTACCTGGTGTTGTTCAGTGCAGCAGGAGATTCAGTCAGACACAGTTCTTTGCAGCAAACTTGAACTTATTTATTGAATAGACAGCATAGTAGGATACTTTGATAACCCCTCCAGTGGGATAATACAGACAATATGAAATACAAATAGCCCACAGCAATGATTCACGTTCCAACAGGATAGTTACCCACTCACTAGGTAATGTCTCCTCTCAGGTGGATAGCACTAGGACCTGGATTTCACAGCCTGGGGTCTTGTTTCTTGACACCCAATTTGGTCCTCACCTCACCCACTGTATTCAGACTGGGGTCTTGGGTCTTGGCACCCTATCTGGTCCTCAACTCACCCACTGTAATCCCTGATCTAGTGGTGTACATACTACATTGTCCTAACCCTACTATTTCTCCTTGTTGTAGCCACAGATGCTCACTAGCTACCCTGAGCTGTCTTTCACTCCTAGAGTGACTATCACAGTAACTACTACCACTGGCTAACTTTAGAGGAACCAGACCCTGGCCCTGTAACACCTCTCTGGGAGGTACGGTCCCACGAGTAAGACCCTGAGCACATGTGGCTATATCCTTTCATACTTTCAAACAGTGCCACCTGGTGGCCAAATCCCATGAACTGATCTGGACCCAGGAAAAAGGGACATAGCTGCCTGAGTTACTTGAGGTCCATTAGGTGTCCAAATATGGAGGGAAAACTGCCTGATTAAACTACACCCAAATCTCCCTACACTTAACTAACTTTTTTTTATATAACTTAATATTCTGTATATGCCCATTAATGTTTCTAATGAACAATCTCATCCTAGCATTTTTATCTGCTACATGCTGAGACTCAGACTGAGCAAACTAACAAGCTATTTGCAGCATGGCCTTGTCATATTATATGGCTAGCTACAAGGGAAGAATATGAGACAGTAGACCAGTAAATCAATTTGTATCTCATACACCATAAGCAAATAAAAACCCAACAATAATAAAATATATTTTTGAAACAGATTTCTCAAGCATTTACTATGAAAGGATCACATTTCTTTCTTACTTAACAGTTCCCTTTTAACATTTAAAATGTACATTTTTAGAAAGGAAGTTAAATGCAATATTAGTAGAGTATTTTTCTGCTGAGCTTAACAAAACATCCAGCAGCAGCACTTCTGTTTTATTTTACAGAAAGCATTTCATTGCTGCTCAACTCTTGATGTGTAGAGTTGGATTGTCTTGTTTGCCCTTGCTCCTGGGCTTCATACACCATCCAGCACTAGCAGGGTTTGGTATCAGAGAAAGATATGATGAGTAAAATGATTAATGTTTACTTTTTTGTCAGCTACTTTGTAGAGATCAATGACTTGGGCGCTATATAAATGGCATTTGAATATCTAAATTCAGTTATGTTCTTTGTTCGCATGAATGCTGATGGATTATTCTGTGGGGTATATGTATTTTGAGGTATGTGTAACAAGGGGGTGAATGTATTCTAGCTTAAAGGAGAAGTCTACCTGTCCTGCGTTAAACCCCTCCCCCCCAGGCAAATGCCCCTAAGTTGCTACTTACCCCTCAGCACAGGTCCTGACCATGGAGTTGGCAGGCACCATCTTCTCCCCAGCAGTCTTCTTCCTGGATTCTTTGTCGATTGGTGGCACATGAGCAGTAGGAGCATTTACCAGTTCAGCTCTACCGAGCATGCACCGAAAGTCACGAATTTTCAATTGGAAAACTTTGTGTCTTTCGCATGCGCAGTATTGCTGAACCGGCAAATGCTCCTTCTGCACATGTGCCGCCAAACGCAGATTGATCCTGGAAGAAGACTGCACGAGAGAAGATGCCGCCTGCAAACTCCATGGAAAGGACCTTCGCTGAGGGGGTAAGTAGCAACTTAGGGGCATTTGCCGGGGGAGGTAATTTTGTGCAAAATCCTTCTAATCATTTGATTTCAACGATGTGATTGTTTCAAGCAACTTTTCTTTCATTGAATACACCTGTTTTCGATTCGAAAATGACCCCCCCAAAAAAATTAGATGGTCAAATTTAGAAGTTTTTTCACTTCGAAAATCTTGTTACTTTTGGGTGTTTCATCTTTACCATTAATGCAAGTTTCCATCCTGACATAAAAACATACAGAAAGTACCTGAATGTAAACAATTTAATTCAGTTGCTCTGTGGTAGATTTATTAACTAAAGAACAAAGGTACACATATGCTATAAACTTAGCAACGTAAAATCAGTTAATTTAGGAACAATGGAAGAAAATATCTTATTTGTTGCTATATCTCAAGGGAACTGCACATTTGCGAATATATATTGGTAACTAAATAAGCCTTACAGAGTCATTTGTTAGGTCATTTGTGTTGAGTTTCTTTTAAGAAAGTGGGGAAAAAGGGGAACAGAGGTAAGAAGTGGAGATACATTTGGACAAGGAAAGAAGTGGTGAGAGGTAATGATAGCCAGGGATATGGGGGTGGTATACTTCAATTTTCATATTCTGCAGGCAGTCTTTTATGGTGCTTTTAGTGCTAGCACATTATAGGTTGCTCAAAGATTAAACTAAATGCAAATGAACTTACTTGACGTCTAGCACTGTAACAAATCAGTGAAGTTGGCCTGTATTGTCAATATATGGACCATGTCTTCCACTACAGGGTCTCTGTACCCAACTTTGTGGCTTTCTCTTTTATCTGCTTTTCTTTTGTGGAAGAACAGCTTTCTTGACTGCCCATGTACAGATGATTGTCCTGGTCCGTGCTCTGTCTGTTGAGGTTTACCTCACTCATGAAAATTATAGTAAGACCTGAACCACCAAGCACATCGTTGATGAGCTGTATTTTATATCAGCTAAGATCATTTAAGAAAACTGCACTGATGATCTGGGAAAAGCATGGAAATGGATATTATAATTAGATGCTAAATTATTGAGCAAGCTAAAACAATGAGGGTTATTGATTTATCTAGGATGGACTAAAATGGACCAAGATTGATAAAGCATTTGCTTTCATTTTCTAAATTGTAGTTAAATATATGAATATTATAAAGAATCAGCTTTTTTAAGTATATTGTTTTAAGAATTCCATTTTTTATGTTAAGAATTCCACCAAAAATGAAAGGCTCCTTGAACACAAGCCAAGAAACACATTTAAACATTATTTGAAATCATTTTGGAGATGCACTCAAACAGCTCCATGCAGTGTACCCAAAGTACCTCCAAATATTTTGTGCGGAGTACAAAAATCAAACATTTCAAGGGCCTCACTCTCTCTTCATCTTAGACTTGTGGCAGAACTTGTGTGAGCATTAAACCACTAAGCTTCAACCCTCTGTTGGTTATGCGTCAGTGCTCTGATACTTGAGCTATAGATCTATGTCACATTCAGTCTATAAACCTCAGGAGGTAATATACGGTATGAAGATCAATCATTTATGTTACAAGTATTTGGTAGAATTTTCAGCATGAGTAAAAGAGTTTTGTAGCACAAGGAACAGAGATTTATAATATAAGTGTCACATCTTTGTAGCATCAGTGACAGAGGTTTGAAACATGATAGATGTCCATAGTATATGCAAAGGACCTCCAGAGCACAGGTAATAGTTTTGTGGCATAAATCATGTAGCTTGTAGCTTGCATGACATTTGTAGAATGATAGAGGACTGCAGCACTGATAACATTTGTGCAGGTTTCAGACTGTACCAAGTGCAAGATGGTATCCAGAGCAGATGAAAGCCACACATCTGAACATCATATGTACATTACAGAGGCACGGTGGCTGTTAATTGATAACCACAGTGGAGGTACTATGCAAAGATTGTTATGTTCATTATTCTTCAATACACACTATTATTTATACAGGTCTGCTGATAGCTGACCTCACATTAGCACATTTATGCTGTTGGGCAAGGTGCAAAGTGCAAAATAAAAGTGGTGCAAAAAATCCTATTTTTGTACTTTGAACTTTGCCTATTCCCTGTCTTCACATATAGGCCCAAATCTTTACACCTGTTGTATACTAGCAGCAGTGCCTGCTGGTCCTGTATATAATAGAGAATTTGATAATGCTGGTAAAAACTCTCTCAGTTAAGATGAAATTGAGAAACAACTTCATGAAGGACTGAATGAAGTGGTCTTAGACTAGTGTTTCCTACATGAACTGTGAAGGGAGAGCTAACTGAAAGAGCAAATAATTCTGAAACTCAAAAAGAAAGGTTGTGGGAGCACTCCATAGCTAAATAAAAATTTACTAAAATACAATGGAAGTGCTATTGATCTGGCCAAATTAACTACAGACATAGAGAAAAAGAGGAGAGATTGATCAATGCACATTCCCTGGTCCCCTGTCATATAAGTACTCTACAGATAAAGCCACTTTGGATTGTGTGTTTGACACAGAATAACTAAACCCAGATATTCATCTCACTTAACACAGAATATTGTGTCACAGAATCCCATACAATTAAAGAGTTCACCATTGAAAACAACAGTGCTTTGGTATGCTAATGAAAAGGTTAAATGCATTAAATGAGTTAAGATGACTTTAGATAAAACAGTTTCTTCAATTAGCCCTGAGTCACAACACATTTACCGCACAAATCCAAGTGGCTGCATCTGTATGCAGATGCATGTGTATAAAGACAGGGTTTTTTTAGTTACAAAACTATGATCATAAGATTGATAAGCCACCACACCACGTGAAGGTAAAACCCATATGGCGGTCCCTAACTATTTACCTCTGGTCAGAATAACAAATGCTAAAGCCTCCCGACATAAGAGCATTGCCTGAAATAAAGGTCTCCCGACCTGAGCACTGGTTTCATCCACAGGGCTTAGTCCTCCCCCGCCATTAACATTCAAAGGGGAGATCTGCTTTGGTTCCATGAGATTAATCCTTCCCCGCTTGCAGCTTTTAAGAGAGAGAAACTTCCCAGACCAACACCCATTTCCAAAGGCATTGTTACACCATTTAAATGGATGGGGGTGGGGGTGCTACAACAAAAAAAAATCTGAAACTCTGCTTGCTGAGGCCAAGCTATGAGGAAAGAGTCACAAAGTAGTCAGAAACTTGTTCTAGAGGATCAAAAGGAGATTTTGATTCCATGCAGTTCTAGAGGCAGACACCATGGAGCAGACACCATGGAGCAGACAACCTTCTATTTGGAAGTCTTAATTTTAGAACTGCCTTGAAGAACTGAATTATTGATTCATGCTTTGTCCAGTGAGTGTTTGTAAGGGTTGTAATAGCAGAAATTTACACTTTTTAGAGCACTCAAACTCAACCCCTTTTCGAATCCAGTCTTAAGGAAGGATAAAATACTGTTGACTGATGGGGAAAAGGAATCCACTGATTCCTTCACAAAAAAACTGAATGAATCTTTCCCAGATATGATGATACAAAGCCTTAGTGGAAGCCTTCCTCACCTCCCAAGTTTCAAAGTTACCCACAAGAACACTGATCCAGTTCCCACTCATGACAATCTGCAAATTATCTGCTCAGTGATTCAGAATCCTAGGGAGACTACTGTTGGACTCCTGACATGAGTCTCTGCCCACTGCATAATCAATGCAGTCTCTTCTAACAACTATTGACCCTTGGTCCCTCCCTGTTTACTTACGTAGGCTACTGCCATAAAGTTATCTCTTCTCAGTTTCATATCCCTGCCTCATAGGTAATCTTGAAATGTCAGAAGATCCCTCCTCACTGCTCTCACTTCAAGAATACTGGACAAGCCTCCTGACTCAAGAGAGCTCCATCTCTCTTATACACTGAATTGCTGGTAATGTGCTCCCCATCTTACTGTACTCGTGTCTGTGGTCAGCAGACTCCAAACTGGCTCCCTGATGGACAAACCTCTCTGAAGATTTTTCTACCAAAGCCACAACTCCAACTCCTCCCTGAGTCTCTCGGTGACCCTGATCTTCTTATTTCTGGAGCAAGGATTCCACTTTTGTAGGAAATAAAACTGAATGGCTCTCGTATACCACTGACTCCTTTTTTGGATAATTCAACCATCGAATAGGCTACTTCCACCATTCGACCATTCAAACGGTTGAATAGTAAAATCTTTCGACTTCAAAAATCAAAGTCTCGTTAAAAAAACTTTGATTTTAATACTTAGCCAAATTAAACCTGCTGAAGTGCTATGTTAGCCTATGGGGGTCTTCTAGTTTTTTTTATCGAAGTAAAATTGTTCAATTGTATGCAAAAATCATTTGAATGATTCAAACGATTTTAGCGTATAATCGATCTATTTTACTTTGATCGCAGGATAGCCAAATTTGTTGAAAAATACTTTGAATTCGATATTATTTCCCTTCGATGGTTGAATTTTGAAGTAATTTTTACTTCGCAATTCGAGGCTTAGTAAATCAGCCCCTAGACTAAATAAATTGGCGTTATAGAAATGCTTGTTAATAATAGATCTCTCTGTGTATGGAGGTGAGCTCCCAGGTAGATTAATTGCTGAGACCGGATTAGGATGCTTTTGTGATAATTCACTAGCCCAGTGATTTTCAACCTTGTGCCTCCAGCTGTTAAGAAACTACAAGTCCCACAATGCATTTGCCTGACTGTGGCTGTCAGACTCCTTCATTGCATTGTGGGACTTGTAGTTCCTTAACAGCTGGAGGCACAAGGTTGAAAATCACTGCACTAGCCAACCAAATTGCTGCAGAGTCTGGTCAGTAATTCCTCCTCAGAGGAAGCCAAAAGAAGCAGGTCGTCCAGATAATGGTAAATTCTGATGTTCTGCTCCCTCAAAAGGGTGACTATTGCCACCAGGACCTTTGAAAATAAGCCTGCGAGATGTGGACCGAATTTGAAATGACCCTGCTCGGTTGAAAACCTTGGAAATTTGTTGTGGGGCAATTGGAATGTACAGTATAGGTAAGCACCTAGAAGATTGATTGAAATCATCCAGTCTAATTGCCTCCTAAAAGTCTGCAAGATCGTTGACAGTGATTCCATCTTGAAATGTTGAGTGATGAAGCTGTTGAGTTCCCTTAAATCCAGAATTGGTTTGTATTCTCCTGAAGCCTTTAATATGAGAAAAAGAAGTGAATAGCAGCTTTGAAACTTCTCTTCTGGCACTGGTTAAGAATTGCCTTCTGGTAAGAAGCTTCTACCCCTATTGATGAATTGTCCAGAGTAGCTGAAGGAACATAATGCGTGGTTACAGGTCTTTGATCGAACTCTATTATTATCTCTCATTCACCACCAAACATACCCAATTGTATCAGATTGAGCCAATCCAAACCCTAGCAAGCCCCTTAACCGACCTCCAACCTTCTAGGGTTGGACTGGCAAACCTTCAGAATAACTTGGTGTTCTTATCTCCTCGAAAGGAAGTATACATTCCTTCCTTTCTGATTTTACAGAAGATTGCCCTCCTTTCCAAGCCTGAGGCCTCCCATATTCTCTTCCTGGTTTATGATTCTTCGGATTATTTGAAAACAGGTTATCCCTGAAAGATCCTCTATTTGAAGAGGGAAACGGGTGCGTAGAGCATTTCTTTTGCAGTAAGAACATGCTTTTCCCATAGTCACCTTCTTAACTCTGTGACAGCCTTCCTAATCATGCCTAGGACATCAGATGGCTCTTTGGAAATCTCTCCAGCCACTTCAGTTAGGCAATTGGGGCATAGATATTTGCCCTTTAGTCTCCTATTAGGGCAAGCTCTACATCTGGAAATATCTGACCCTTCCTCAACCCTCACAGTTGAGGGAATAATTACATTAATGCATGTTTGAGAAGCGAGAGAAGAGAGAGAGAGAGGAAAAGAGAAGAGAATAAAAATCGATCTCACCTAGAACCTGAGCGATGTGAATCGCTAGCAGTGGGGGAATCCTCCATGGTAAGGGAGGATTGTGAGTGCTGACTTAAAATTTTTTTTTTTAGGAAACCAGTCAGGCACAACACATTAATGCAAGGGAGCGTGTGGTACCTGACCAGGATGACAAATGAGTTTGTACTCCAAAACGTTGCATTGCACTCCGCTTAAAGGACCAGTCACATCAAAAAATGTATTTGTTTTAAAGTAATAAAAGTATAATGCAGTGTTGCCCTGCACTGGTAAAACTGCAGTGTTTGCTTCAGAAGCACTACTATTGTTTATTTAAATAAGCTGCTGTGTAGCCATGGGGGCAACTAGTCAAAGGAGAAAAGGCTCAAGTTACACAGCACATAGCCGATAAGCTCTGTAGAACATAATGTTATCTGTTATCATTACTTATCCTGTGCCATATAGCCGTTTTTCAATTTCCGCCATTGCTACTTAGCAGCTTGTTTATATGAACTATAGTAGTGTTTCTGAAGCAAATAGATTAGTTTTAACAGCGCAGGGCAACACTACATGATATTTTCTTTTCTTTAAAACACTTTCATTTTATAAATAAATATTTGAAGATTTCATTTCGACCTGTATGCCATTGGAATCTTCTTGTTACATACCAAAGATGGCCAGAGCAGACACCAGACAGCCAGGAGCAGCCAGGAAGCTCCTGACCCAAACTGCTACTTCAGAACATCTTTTAACCTAAGTTTAGTGTCAAACGAACCGGAAGTGATGTCACTTCCTCCCAATGGAATGTATCAGAGCAGATTTGGAACACACTCCATCTTCCCCCACTGCATGCTTAGAATGACTAATGGCTCCCCTATGCCTAAAATTTAGAATGTGGAGGGTGAAGACCCTAGGAAAGGCAGAGCGCCGAGCGGATACCTTTTGCAGAGGCTTCACAGAGGTGGAATGGGCCAACAATGACCCAGGTGAGAATAAAAGAAAAACAGCGGACAGGAAAAAAAAGACAGCATACAGGGGGCTGGGAGGGGTTTTTAAGTCTTCTGTAATTGGTCACTTATTAAGCCTGTCCTTTTGCGTGATAGGGAGATGAACCCATTAGTTTCTGCCATGGGGAACCCAGGAAATAAATATATGCATGTGTCCTAAGGGTAAAATTTTCATCCCTTAGTACTGCAACAATGATACCCCTGGCATTGATAAAAGGCAAATATTTAAATACTTTTGTATTTATATGTATAAATGAATTAATAAATTTGAACAAGCAACCACTTGAAAAAGAAACAAAGATTGAGATTGAACACAATGATCTATTGTAACAAGTGGTAATGACATACTGTACCTGATTCAGAGAGAAATGTCTGCATTATCTAGTGTTGGAATCCAGACAGAAGAGACACTGCAGTTTAGTAGGATACATTTCACTGTAATTATTGGAATTGTTTCACTGGAACCAATATCATGACACCTGTGATATGAGAAAACAATTGAGTTTTCAACCAGGAGACCCAATGCCAAAGTAAAAGGTCAGGCAGAAACCCAATCAGTCAAAGGGCTGTTCTCACTGAAGGCAGCATAATCAAATAGAGAAGTTAATGAAAGTTTTAGCTACAAAGAAAAGTGTCTGGGAAAAAAGAGCTTGGAGAAAATTACATAGTTCTTTTACATTTATTTATTTGGATCAATCACTCAAATGACTGCACATGGTATTGATTTGTGCAGCACTGGAGAATAATAGGCAATGATTTAAAATTGCTTAAATGATATGTCATCTACTGTACTAGCATACTGTTTTACTTTACTGAGAAGGAAAGGCTAAAGTACACCCTCAAAATAATGCTGATCTGAGTCTTCAATCAAAAGAAACAATGCATTTTTTACTTCTATTGAGTTTCTAGAGCTGTTTACTTAGGTATGGTAAAGCATTCTGTAGAATAAATATAATTGTATAGCTTGCACTATTGTGGCTAATCTATTGGCAATAACCTGCTTTGGTAGCTTTCTTTCTCCTTTAAAAGGTGTGAAAATAAAAAATGGCTAAGCAGATAAGGGCTACGGTGTTTTAATTACTGCTACTTCTAGTGTTTATCCCAGGTCATTGCACTGTGAGTAAGCTTACACCTAATTTCTTACTTAAAATATAGAAACTAAAATGCAAATGTAGTGTAGGTGTATCTAGAAATGGGCAAACTATTCATGCTTGTTTCACCAGTTCATAAAAATGTACAATCAATCACATGGGACAATCAAATTATTAATGACAACAGCAGGTTTACAGGTACCGTTAACTGGTAAATGTATTTAGAATTTTTTATTTTGTCCCTAGAAAAACATTGTGATTTAGCAAGAAGTCTCTGATTGTCGTGAAGAGTGAAAGCCAAAGAAGACGAGAGTAGTATTTTGGATTGGTTATATAAATAGAGCGAATCTGTATATCTGTCACTAGAACTGCAAGACTTTCTTTGCAATGCATGGGAAACGTTTATATGAAATGAAGATGCTTGCCATCCAATGAAACATCAGTGGCCAAGTTATTGTGAGAACTGATAGAACTTGAGAACTGATTAAGAATAACAAATCAATTATTCTTACCCAAAACTGCCCCCCTCAATAATTGTAGTGAGTTTCCATGACACCCTTTCACTTGAATAAAGTTCTTCATTCACTTGACATTACTGCAGGCATAGTTTTTTTTATCCGGAATGCTTAGAACTTGGGGTTTTCTGGATAAGGGATATTTCTGTAATTTGGATTGCCATACTTGTCTGTTAAAATCATTTATGTATGAAATAAAGTCAATAGGATTTTTTTTTTTTTTTGCCACCAATCTGGATTCCTATAACTTACTTACATTCCCATAATTTGGGCCTGTATGTATAGTGAAATCCAAGAAGGTATACACATTCCTTATACTACTTATACATACCGTTTTTTTACTATCCCATAATGTATAAGATACCGGTAATTAAAATGAGATGCCTAATTAATTCTAAACAAAATCCTGGGTCAAAGTATGAATGGAAATAAATGCTGAACAATGTGCTAAAAAATACAAATATCTCTAAAACCTCTAACAGTTTTTCATACAATTACTAGCAACAAATCAGGAAACCTGCCTGAGTGGTTAAAAAAACTGTCTAATAGGATCAGTGTAGCTCCTACTTAATTCTATGGGATCCCAATTGCTTTAACTTGGAGAAGTTTTGCATTTTGAGTTTTTCATGGTACAGTATATTACTTTATAAACCTCAAATTTCTAGAGTTTTCGCGAAATTAGAAAAACACAAATTTGTGCAGAAAGATATGCTTAGTGATAAAAAAATATAATTTAGTAAATCGGGGCCTATAGTTTCAGATTTATTTTATTGGTGCCATTTGAATTTGATAATATTCAAATAATCTTTCACAATTCTACTGGATCATTGAAAATGATTTATAGATAAATTCAACAAGCCAGCCCACAGACTTGCATGACATTATAATAGTAAAATGTTTGACATTGTTGGAGATTTATCAATTTGATCAGGCATTATAGTTCTGTGCTGCAGCTAAAGAATTTGTTTTAACTGCTCAAAGCTGTAAAGTCAGTTCTGACAAACTGGCACCTTTATAGAAAATAAAATAACAAATGGATTTGGTAATAAATCTGATAAAAAAATCTTGCAATCCATAAGGATTCCCCATTTCAAATGTTCAGAATTCTGCTCCTTAATGTGGGTCCTCTGAGTAAAAGGTTAAGAAACCCTGCAATAACTTCTCCACACAGCATCTTTCAAACACAGGAAAGCCCTTGGTTTAATCAATAAGAAAATCTATATAAAAAATTGATTTGTTTTCAAAACCTGTGCTCAGTCAATATAATGTCCCTTTAGTGATAAGGCAGAGCTTGGATGATTGAGACAGAATAGTTTATTCACTGCAGGCCGTTTTATAAAAATCCTTCAGCTGGAACAAAAGAGAGATGGAGTTGTCATGGCCATGGAGCAGGAAGGGGATACATTTTCAATGCATTTACATTCAAAATAACCTGAGATCATATTGTAAATAACCTTAACACCCATGGCAAGGTAAACCCTGAAGGAAATATTCCATAATAAAAATGTTACAAAAGGATAAATAAGAGAAACCTAGTTTAGCATAATGGACATTGTCACTTAAGACTTCAGAATCCTTGGTGAAGAGAGCTAAAAATATATGAAAAATAAAAGCAGCATTTAATCATATCTGGGGGAATGTAATAAAAGTCGATAATGGAAAAACTATTCGCAACACGAAAAGTTATGACTTTGCATGAACAAAGTTTGCTTTGCGCTAATTTAATATAGCTTTTGCAAACTCGGAAACTGTTTAGCGACCACTTCCGACAGTGGAAGAAAGTTTGTGAATTGTATTGCTTATTCCAATGTGCACTCAATGTGATAAAACTTCTTACTGAAAACATTGTTATGTTCGCTCCAAAAGATTACGACACCTTCAAGCACAATATTACATTGTGAGATGTGAATTTTTTTTCTTATTGGTGCTAATTGTTTTTCTCTTTGCGACTTTAATTACATTCCCCCATAGCCTCTCTAACATCTACAGTGCTTCAAATTAAAATGGGGCTTTCTCATTGTTTAAAACATTTAGGATAGGATTTGTCTTTGTGTTGGTTTAATTCCTTCATTTATTATTTCTAAGCCTGTTTAAAGCTTCAGTTGGCCTTTACTTTATAATTGCTTGCAATTATTTACTTCAACTTCAAACTTAAAGGTATAATCCTTATGTTATACAGGTGCCTTAGTTTGACTGCAGATATTAAAGTGGACCTGTCACCCAGACACACAAAGTTTTCTTCAAATTAAACAGAAATCCAATTAAATTTTTTTATTAAAGCATTCATAGCTTTTTTAAGCTCATTTAAAAATCTCAGCTGTCAATCTAATATTGTCTGCCCCTCCTCTATGCCTTAGGCATTCATAGCTGTTTTAAACTCATTTAAAAAATCTCAGCTGTCAATCAAATATTGTCTGCCCCTCCTCTATGCCTTAGGCATAGAGGTGGGGCAGACAATTACTTTCACTTTCCATTCAGCACTTCCTAGATGCCACTGCTCCCCACACATTCCCCCATAATCTTCACTGTTTAATTGTGTAACCAGGGCATGGGGATGGACATTGGCATACCTCCCAACTGTCCCTTTTTTGGAGGGACAGTCCCTCTTTGACAGCTCAACCTGCAGTCCCTCATTTTTACTGGAAAGTCCCTCTTTTCTCTGCACTGAACAGCTATAAAAAGAAACAAAGTTTCTAACTTAATTGGCTTTTGGTAGAGAGCCCAGAACAGCTAACAGGTGCATATAAGATATTTTGTAACACTTTTGAGATAAGAAAATAAGTAATTGAAACAGGACAACTATTTTAAAATTTTCATAATCTGCCAAATTTTGTAAAATGAACATGGTAATTAGGGGATGTGGCCACAAAAATGGGTGTGGTCAAAAATTGTAGCCCCGCTACTTGCGAAAAAATTTTTGTCCCTCTTTTTACTTCCAAAATGGTGGGAGGTATACATTGGGTACCATTCTGGTGCACAAGCAAGATATTAAAGTGGACCTGCCACCCAAACACAAAAAGCTGTATAATAAAAATTCTCTTCAAATTAAACAGAAATCCAATAAAAAATTTTTTTAATTAAAGCATTCATAGCTGTTTTAAACTCATTTAAAAATCTCAGCTGTCAATCAAATATTGTCTGCCTTAGGCATAGAGGTGGGGCAGACAATTACTTTCACTTTCCATTCAGCACTTCCTAGATGTCACTGCCCTCCCTACATTCCCCCATTCTCTTCACCGTTTAATTGTTTAACCAGGGCATGGGGATGGACATTGGCATACCTCCCAACTGTCCCTTTTTTGGAGGGACAAGGGGACCCGTCACTCGAAAACATTATTCAAAACCCTGTTTTATCACATTATTCAAGCAAATTTAACTTTTAGTCTGAGAATTCATAATTATAGCAAGCCGGCAGGAACCATTTTTTGAACACAGTTATTGAGGCAAGGCTTGTAACTTCTTAAGTACTCTAAATGTCTCTACATGGGTCAGGTTTCTTCATTCTTATCCTTATTATATGTGTTTTTATATATATATTATATAGTTAAGTTATTCTGTGTAAAACGCACAATCCAAAGTGGCTTCATCTGTATAAAAGAAAGAAAAAAGGAGCATTTTACTTGAGATTGCAGTTTTATATACATCTATATATATATATAAATCTCCAGCACAGAGCCGGCACTCACGACACAAAAAGCAACTTTGCCTGGGTGCAGTGTCCACAAAAAGCATATCTATCCAAGAAGAAGGTCCGCACTCTCAGGTCTTAAAAGAAACAAAATGTATTTATTCTATGTAGGACATAGAATAAATACATTTTGTTTCTTTTAAGACCTGAGAGTGCGGACCTTCTTCTTGGATCTATATATATATATATATATATATATATATATATATATATATATATATATATATTTTTTTTTTTTTTTTTTTTTAAAACAGTTCAGGGTAAAAATAAAAACTGGGTAAATAGATAGGCTGTGCAAAATAAAAAATGTTTCTAATATAGTTAGTTAGTCAAAATGTAATGTATAAGTCTGGAGTGACTGGATGTCTAATATAACAGAATACAACACAACTTCCTGCTTTTCAACTCCCTAAATCTGAGTTAGTCAGTGACTTGAAGGGGGGCAACATGTGACATAACTGTTCAGTGAGTTTGCTATTGATCCTCCGCACGCAGCTCAGACTCAAGTTATGACCAATATGGCCCTCCCTCAAGTCACTGATTGGATACTGCCTGGTAACCAGGGTAACCAGTCAGTGTAAACCAATAGAGTTGAAAAGCAAGAAGTAGTGTTCTGTTCTGTTATGTTAGACTTACAGTCACTCCAGCCTTTATTCATTACATTTTTGGCTTACTTACTATATTGAGAACATTTTTTATTTTGCACAGCCTTTTCTATTTACCCAGTTTTTACTTTTGTACCGAACAATTCCTTTAAATGGGAAATAAAATTAATGCAAATACCAAAGGTTTTTTTAATATCTGCCATGCATCAGGAATACAAGCTAAGCTAATGTAGGTTGACTATAATATAGTAAACATGTTATTCCAATATGATTAGCCAATGTTTTATTCAGCACAGATTATAGGAAGTCAGACCTATAAAAAGCATGGAGCTCTCTCATATGTTATAAAAATATTTATGGCCAGTAAATTAATGTTTAAAGGGGTGGTTCACCTTCAAATGAACTTTTAGTATATTGTAGAAGGGCCAATTCTAAGAAACTTTTCAATTGGTCTTCATTATTTATTTTTCATAGTTTTTTATGATTCGCAATTTTCTTCTGCATCTTTGCAGCTTTTAAATGGGGGTCACTGACACCAACTAAAAACAAATGCTCTTTAAGGCTACAAATGTATTGTTATTGACACTTTTTATTACTTATCATTCTATTCAGTCTCTCTCCTTTTCATATTCCAGTTTCTTATTCAAATTAATGCAGGGTTGCTAGGGTCATTTGTGTCCAAGAAACCAAATTGCTGACACTGCAAACTAGAGAGCTGATGAATAAAAAGCTAAATAACTAAAAAAACCACAAACAATAAAAAATTAAAACCAATTGCAAATGGTCTCAGAATATCACTCTCTACATTATACTAAAAGTTAACTCAAAGGTGAACAACCCCTTTAATGCTAAATATAAGTGACTTTGAAGTTGGTTTTGTAAGTACTGTGTCTATTTTTGCTGATGACCCACTTGAGCATGATTTACCAAATCAGACACTTCTGCATCCAAATTGGGAATTTTTTGTAGCAAGAAAGAATGATCCCCTAACTGAACTTAAAGAGGACTATAATCCTTCTGTTCTTGTTCAAATCATTTGCTCTGCCCAGGGTACCTAAATTAGATAAGCTCTGACTCAATGTACCTAAAATGAATTACATTATACAAAAATATACTGTTTTATTTTCAGGCATTTAATGTTTATTCCATTGAAGATCTTGATATGGTATTGATGAAATCCCTACAAAATAAGATGTCTTCTCGTGAATTTAACCTACATGAAATTAACCAATGTACAAGTAAGTATTATTAATAGTATTATAGTTATTTACATTAATATATATATATATATATATCATGACCTAGATTAATGAAAATCTTTGCACACATTCAAACCATATATACCTATGGTTTCCAGATAAGGGGTCTTTTTGTAATTTGGATCTACATGTCTTAAAACTACAAAAAAAATCATGTAAATATTAGATAAGGCCAATAGGCTGATTTTGTATATATAGGTGTGTGTGTATGTATATGTATATATATATATATACAATATATGTATATACTGTACATAAAGATCTGAGTTGCAACATGTTAGATTTGTTTTAAATAAGAAATATCTCTGAAGAGCCTGTATGCAGTTTTCAAATTTTTTGTTAAAACCCCAGTATCCATATATGAACACAATTTCAAACTATACTTAAACCTATCAATGAACTCCACAGACATGTTTGAATGAATGTTTCAAATGTTTACTTTAGTACTGTACTGTACAGGTATAAGACCTGTTATTCAGAATGCTCGGGACCAGGAGTTTTCCGGATAGTGGATCTTTCAGTAATTTACATCTTCATACCTTAAGTCTACAGAAAGTAGACCAATAAGGATTAATTGCATCTTAGTTTGGATCAAGTACAAGCTACTGTTTTATTATTACAGAGAAAAATTGGGATTATTTGGGTAAAATTTAATCTATGGGAGATGGCCATTCCATAATTTGGAGCTTTCCGGATTACTGATTTCCAGATCATATATCTGTAATTGTTCTCTTTTATGTTCAGGATGTGAGGGTAAGGACATTATGTAATGTCAAATGATAAGCAGAAGTTATATTAGACTTACATCACATGTATATTGGAACTTTGCAAAAACCAAAATATTCATATATACCACTGGCTAATTTGATTAGTGGATCAATGTACAGGGTGTAAGAAATGTTCAGTTGAACCATTTGTGGCCTATGGCCTTACTGATCAGACAGTCTCCTGGACAAATGGCATTATTTTAGTTCTAATTCAGTTTATAGGGAAAAGAGCAAAGAGAAGACATATATTCATAATTTGACCCCCATTAAAGTTGTCATTGATTGTCCCAAGATGGAACAAAATGCTGAAATCTACCAATTATTAATTTGTCAAGCTGCAATCAGCCATGGAGATTTAAATGCTTTTGTTCTTATTGCTTTGGTTTAATTAACATTCTTTGCTGTATTGATCGCTCCTTGAAAGTTTGTCACCTGTTAAGAAATAGCATAGTACGCAAATCTGACTGTGATTAATAATGCCCGGTTGCTCATTGCCCTAACCAGTTTCAGTGATATACAGTATAACAAACGTTATTTTATTTTTGAAAAGCAGGAATTTAAAACAGTACATGGCATAGCTACAGCAAAATGGTTTGGCCTATGAGCTTTCCTCTTACTTAGGTCATGAAAACATAATTATTAAAATAAAGTGTTTTAATATAACTTCTGCTTATCATTTGACATTACATAATGTCCTTACCCTCACATCCTGAACATGAAAGAGAACAATTACAGATATATGATCTGGAAATCAGTAATCCGGAAAGCTCCAAATTATGGAATGGCCATCTCCCATAGATTAAATTTTACCCAAATAATCCCAATTTTTCTCTGTAATAATAAAACAGTAGCTTGTACTTGATTAATTAGTTATTAATTATTGATAGAAAATGAACAATATTTGCACCTCTGTCTTAACATCTATGGTTCTGATCTTTTTTTTTTTTACTACAGCTTTTTAGTGTTTTAATGGGCCGTGTACTCAGCAATCAAAAGGAAAAGTTAAACATACTTCTTGCCAGTTAATAAGGACAATTTCTCTTAAACCTTGATTTGAGTTTTTAAGGGAAAAAATAATTAGAGAAAAAAAAAACTTTGGGAGATTTATTATCAAATAAAAATGAGAAGAAAATGAGTTTTAACAAATACCCCCCTTTATGAGTTTTGTTATTGCTTGAGCTTCACCATGTTAGGTATCTTAAGTAATTCAACAATTCAGGGGGATTATCTATGCATTATTTATTTAGAAATCAAGCTTGCAAGGACCAAATATGGAGTAGCTTCAATTTCCCTGTTTGCCCAAGAAGTAACAAGAACCATAGATTTTTTTTCCTGATTAAAATAATAGACAAAAAGTATTTTAAGCACAGGCTCTATTCATTGCATTTGTGTTGACAAAGGGTTATACTGCCCATTTAAGCTCCAGGAACAGTTCTGAAACATAAGGTCCTAATGATTGCATGGGGGTTGGTGGTTTAGTTCTTTTGGTTTTAAAGCACTATTTCATTCACTGGACATCAGTTCAATACCAATAAATTAATTACCATATTTCCTGTACCACCCATTCTTTTTTTTGATGGGACTAGATAGCTAATGACAAATTGTACTCCAATTCATTAAGCAAATGCACGGCCACTGGTTCTTGTTTTGATTTTTTTTATTTTATTACACACTGTTCCTTTAGTTTTTCATTATTATTTTCTTCTTCCTCTTCTTTACCGAATCATACATACAAGATAAATACAGCTTCAGAACAAATTAGTATTACCAGTAATATTAGACAATATTGTCTCCAAACATGAATTAGCAAACTGGAGGGACAAAGCCAAGCAAAAAAGCAAAAATATCCTAAAGTAGGGATTTCAGTTTATTCAGGTTCAAGCCCCCATTTGAAGACCAACATATGATCAGTGCCGTTTTATATTATAACAAGATTAAACATATATTAAACGTTGGCATATTATCCTAAATTGTAGGATTATTCGGGACAGCAAAGGTTACAAATCATATATTCTGCAAATGAAAACAAATTTGAAACAATACTGTAAGATGCTGGTTTATGGATATTAGCACATTAAGGCCATACCAGAATTCCACCATGAAATAAATTACTAGAAGAATTTAATCAGTTAGATGTCCGGTTTCCAGCAACTGGAAACAATCAGGGGCTGTTAGCAATTAAGGGAATTCAAAGAACCAATCAATGTAATACCTAACAGCATCTTAGAGAGGAAATATTATCACATTATAATGTGATAAATCCAGACATCAGACTGCACTAAGATGATGGATCCTTGTGCAAAGGTAATAAATAGCACAACATTGATGGCACTATTATAGCAGACAGAAGCAGAGACAAGCAACACAAAGAGCAGAATGAAATAAAATGACATAAATGTAATAGACATTAGCAAAAATAGGAATGTAATTTTCTATGCAGTATTGTTATGCAGTTTATTACACTGCATATTGTAAATGGCACTAGCACATTTGTTAAGATCTGTGTGAAATAGCATAACCTTTTTGGGGTGTTAGAACAGGTTTCTCAGCAGTTTTTAATGGTCCAAACAATAAAGCATATTTTTAATTTGCGGATATGGCATTGCAGGTTTGCTGAACAGATTCCCTTTGGGAATAAAGACACTAGGGGGCACATTTACTAAGGAACAAAGTGAAAATTGGCTACGTCAACTATCGAATAGGTCAAAATTCGACTCGAATTGAAAAAATTCAAAAATTCTAATTTTTCAATTTAGAAGTACTCTCTCTTTTAAAAAATTGAAATTCAACACTTCGCCACCTTAAAGCTGCCGAATTGCTATTTTAGCCTATGGGGGACCTCCAAGTACCTTTACAGAGAAGTTCTGGAAATTCCAAGGATTTTTGCCAAAATTGATTCGAACAATTCAAACGATTTTAATTCACCTATTCAATCTACTGTATTTTTGATCGAAAATAGCCTTAAAAAATTAGATGGTAAAATTTTGAATTTTTTTTTATTTGAAATTTGACCGTTCTACCAATAGAACTGGTGCTCCAAGAACTTTCCATATGTAGTCATTAGTCAACTTATATTATCTTATCCACATTTTTAAAAATGCACCAAAATTCCATACGTTCATGTCTTTACTAGGCAGGCGTTAACCGACTCAAATGAACTCTCTTTCCCTTCAGTATGAATCATGCTAAATTGCCCTTTATATACTGAAAATATTTCCTATTTATATGCATTGACTTTGGTCATATGGGGATTGTTATTGAATTCCAATATTTTTCAACTCCACATAAATTATTTTAAGTTCTTATACACTGACCAGGGAAGGGTTACAACAAAAGGATTACATTTTCCTGCTACATCAATTCTCATTCTGTTTTTTTGAGAATAGAAAGTATGAAAATTGGTAAGCCCCTTAAATGGGCACACTGTTTCATTTCAATATAAACAATATTTTTATTATCTGACTGTAAAAACACTTAGAAGCAATTTAATGGATGAATGATAATCCATATACTGTATTGCATCTCTCTTTAAAAATGCATTTTACCTCTGCTGTCTATTTTTATTCACTATTCAAAATTAGTATTATTAATTATTCAGTATTCAAAATAATCCAATATACTATACAATGTACAGTATATATCCAATATATTTCTCATAATAGCATGAAAAAGAAAGAGCCTATATAAACAGCATGGTATCAGCTTGACAACTGATATCCATATTTTGATTTTTTTTTTTAAAGGGATCCATTATCCATAAACCCATTATTCAGAACACTCTGAATTACAGGAACTTAATTTTAATAAAATAATTCAACATTTTGAAACATTACTTTTAAACTGTACCTTGTACATGATCCCAACTAAGATTTAATGAATCCTTATTAGAGGCAAGACAATCTTTTTAGCAGACTTAAAGTATGGCGCTTCAAATGACAGAAAGACCCCTTACTCACAAACCCTCCCAAGCATTCTGAATAAGAGGCCTCACACAAAAAAGGTTTAGTTTATAGCTATAAAGTGTTGGCTCCAATATGAGGTTATTTAGGGGCTGATTGACTAAAGGTCAATTTTCGAAAGTGGAAAATACTTTGAAATTAAACCATCGAATTAAAATTGTTCGAGTTTGAATATCGAAGTCTAAGGATTTTTTCACCGAATTAAGCATTTCTGCGGTCAAAGAAAAATCATTCGATCGAATGATAAAATTGTTCGAATCGTTCGATTCAAACGATTTCAGCATGCGATCGAACAATTTTTCTTTGATAAAATAAAACTTAGAAAAATGGTCTAGAAGGTCCCCATAGGCTAACATAGCACTTCGGCAGCTTCTGTTTGGCAAAGTAAAAGAATCAAAGTTTTTTTAAAGAGACAGTACTTCGAATATCAAATTCGAAGGATTGAACTGAATTCGAGTGGTCGAATGATCAAATGGTCGAAGTAGCCTATTCAGTGGTTGAAGGTTTTTCAAAACTTTACTTTAAAAATCGAACTTTTGTGCATTCGAATAGTCAGATTGACCCTTAGTAAATCAGTGCCTTAATGTTGTTGATCAAGTTCTGCCTGATCAGATGCAATTTTACTGTATGTTTTTCTGTCTATTTATTGATAAACCCGACAGTAGCTAGATTATTTCATGTAATATGCATCTCTCTTAATGAACATGTGCTGAAACACTTAAAATATTGAACTTGAGCAGTAGCAGAAAAACAGCAGAGGAAAATGAGTCATGCATTGCCTGGGAGGTAGTCAGACAGAATTGTCTTTGTGAAGCACACATCAATGGAAAGGTTAATAGAAGGATGTAGGGCAAATTCAAGTTTTTTCAGGTAAAGGAAGCCTGCATTTCTACAAGAATAACATGTTTTACAAGATACATGTACTGTATATAAGGCAATTGAAAAGGAGACCGAAACATTAGAAGGTTCCTTGTATAAAAACAAAGCTATATAGACAAAGACTATATTTCTTCTAGCAGATATCAATGTGCTGCTCAGTTCCACAGAAAGAGGAAAAGAATAGGTGCAAAGAAAACCCTGGAATTATGTACAGAGTATGGCACACACACTTGTGTTGCATATTGTGCCCTTTTCTCCAAAGCAGTCATATTGTGCACCCCACAGGTATAGACAAGTGAAATACCTTTTTCAGTTCAACTGAATTGGTAGGAATTCCCCGGCATTTAAACCCTTGAGGGTAGTAAGGTCACGATATTCAATCACAGTGGCTCCATTGCACTTTAGTAAGGTGTTGGCTGTTTGATCCCGTCACAATGGAGGTAGGTGGTCATTTTTCAATGTACATGACTGGAAGTCAAAGCCACATTGTACACTAATAAAAAGCGGTGTTGCAGGCCTCCTCTTCTTTCACACCTATTTCAAACCATTTGTCCACTGTAACCAAAATTTGCAAAGAAGTGTCCCTTTTCCTTGAAAAGTAGAAAGACAGCTGAGTCTTGTCCTGATGATTTAGCCCTTCTATGTTGGGCTATTCTCTTACAAAGCAGTTGTTTTGTCTCCACAATGTATAGATCATAGCACTCTTCACTACACTGGGTTTAAATGCCAGGGAATTTCCTGCCACTTCAGTTGAATTGAAGAAGACACTACGATAAGTGGTGAAATATTTAAAACTCTAAGGGGCAAATTTACTATTAATCACTTATTTGAGGGCTAAAAGCCCTCGAATTCAGCGAAATAGTTTTAGGCTATTTTTACCTGATATAAGATCAGATACTGATCGTTCGATGTCACGAAAAAAATAGTAAAATTGACTTAGAGTGCTCGAAAAATTTGTACGATTCGAACGATCGAGGTGTTCGATTGTACGAATGGTATTCGAGCAGGTGATAGAAAAAAAAGCCTATGGGGGCTTCCCATAGGCTTCTATTGCAATTCGGTAGGTTCAATCTGGCAAAGTAGGCCGTCGAATAAAATTTTAAAGTTAAAGTACTTCAATCATCGAATGGTCGAATTATCGAATATCCGATCATTCGATCGATTAGATCTATTCAATATATTCGATACGGTCGAATTTTGGGTATTTGCATTTTCGAATAAAATCGTATGATCGGAATACGATCGAATTTGATCGAACTTGATCTATTCACGTGAATTTCGTAAATCTGCCCCTATGTCCATTTGCCTTTGACTTCTAATTCTATTAGATACTGCATATCATAACCTGGATAAATGATAATCTTCATAGACACAGTAGTTCATGCTTTCTCTAAACAAGTCTACATGAGTCAGGGACTCCAATCTATGTCACATTTTGTATATCTTTTGATCTCTATCTTTAGAGTTTTTTTGTGTACATGTGGATAGCTATACATTTTGTTTTATTTAGTGCATTGGTGTTTACATGGTAAATAACCCAAAACCACCAAAAAAGTTCTAGTTTATTCTGCAATTTAAAATTCTGAACGTCAAGGCTTTCTAACAAGTACAAAACATTTTTAATGGACATACTGTAGTGTTCATTGTTTTTCCATTAGTAAAGCTATAAAATAAAACTGAATAAGTAGAAGTGCTAAGTAAGCATCAATTCTTTACTTTGACTTGTCAAGAATATTTAACTTTATAGGAAACCAATTTATTATACCATATTTTTCAGCATATGAATTTCAAATTTGACCCTTTTTCTAGTTTAAATGTCAAAATCGCTTAGCCTTCCCCTTTTCCATACATAATGGAATACCAAAGGGATTATTAACTGTTTTCCAAAAAATTTGAAAATGCTAAAGAATCTTGAATTGTTAAATGTTGTTTTGCAGAGAAGTCTCATTCTCTGCATCATTCATCACTGACATGAACTTTGTTTTATGTTTAAAGGGCTGCAGTTTTTATCCCTCCTTGTTTTGGAGGAACCTTCCAACCTCCACACAACAGGCACTGTAAAATCTGCTATTTGATCGACATGATCTGCCCCTGTTATTGTGTTATACTCCTTAAAGGAGAATTCAACTTGGAAGTGCTGGAGGAAAGGTTTGGCAAGTTGTGCAGCTTGTTATAACTTGAGCAATATCCTCATTTATAGAAGGCCAAAAGAAGGATTCTTTTGCCTGTCTTTTGCATTTTTGAATTCCAAGATGCCTTCATGTACTATGGTTAGCATGTCATTTTGCACAGATGAAGGCACAACAAATTGAGATCATTTGAGCAATACTCCATCCCATGTAGAAAGTTCATCACAATATTGACTTTATGACTTAGGAAAATATTTTTTGGGATTGATTGAATGCAATGCAGTTACCACTTCTTGTAGATGATCATCAGAGGCAGTCCTCATTTTAAATTTCTTCCACATTTCTTCTGATGCTGCTTTTCTAGCCATAACACTATTAATATGTGTTACCACAATTGATTCATTTTCACTGTCTGATGCTAAAGTGTCCTCATTCTATGTCATTGATAATGCATCTTCAACTAGAAGGAAGCTGCCTGGTGTATATTCTACTTTGTAGTCTTATATCTGCATAGGGCTGCTCCGGCCATGAGGCAATATGAGCATCTTGCCAAAGGCGGCACTTAGTGGCCAGTTACCAGGGGCAGCAAAAAGCCGCCTCTGGTAACTTTAAGAGCCAAATTTCCGTTTTTTAAAATGGAAAGTCGGCTCTTCTAGTGCAGCTAGTACAATAGTGCTCGCTGCACTAGTGATGCGGCCCCTCCTACACCCGCTCCCACAGTAAAAATTAGAAGTGCGGATCTGGGGGGGGGGCAGCAACAGGGCTACTGCCTCAGGTGGCAGCAGCATGTGGAACACCCCTGTATCTGCAATTTCAGTAACAAACATTGAATCCATGGAGGAGCTTTCCGTAGTTCTTTCTGTGTGATGGTAAGTGCCTTTTTCTATTTGTGCATATTAGAGTTCTGCGTGTGTGTATGGGTGCAATGCATATGCAACTAACTAACTGCACCTATTCCATCTTTTGATGCATCTGTTGATATTTTTGAAGGCCGATGTATGTCAAAATATTCCAGAGTCTGTGCACAACAAAGAATGACTTTTATTGATTTTAACTCCTCCTGCTTCTCTGTCCAATTCCACTCAGGCTGCTTTAGCAACAAGCTCCTCATATGGTGCAGCTTGTCTGCCAGATTGGGAATTTACTTGCCACGGTAGTTTTGCATATCCATGAATCTCATCAGTTCTTTTTTATTATTAGGACTGGTCAGTCTTTTAAATTTTTAGAAGTTTTGCAGGATCTGGCTTCACTCCACTGTGAGAAATTATTTCACCAAGATACTAAATTTATGGTTTCTTAAAGTGATATTTGGGATGATTCAGTCTATTTTCTTTTGCTATCTGTAAGACTTGCTTTAATATTTTTTCATGTTCGCTTCTGTGGTGCCCCTAATTAAAATATCATTTATGTAGACTTTAACTCTTTCAACCCCTTCCAAGAGTTGCTGCATTGTTCTGTTAAAAATCTCTAGTGCTGAACTTAATCCAAAAGGCAGATGCTTGAACTGATACCTTCGAAAAGGTGTATTAAAGGTACACAATTTTCTGCTTCTCTGAGAGGAATCTGCCAAAACCCATTTGAGGCATCTAGGATTGTAAATAATTTGGCATTTCATCCAGGATTTCATTCCGATTGGGTATATGAACATTTTCTCTCCTTATGGTTTTATTTAACTCTTTGGGATCCAAGCACAATGTCAGAGATTCATCTTTTTTCTCTACAATGACTAAGGAATGTACCCAAGCTGAAGGTTCATTGATAGGCTCAATTACATCTATTTCAGTCAGGCGCTGCAATTCCCATTTAAGTCTTTCTCTGCCGTTTGGCTTGTACAACTGGCTTTGCATCAGCTTTTAATGAAATGTTTTGTGGTAATTCTTCCACAACAAATAATTTACCAGTCCCAACTTCTCACATGTGTGTGCACCAAATAGGGGACAGTAGGGACCAGATGCTACTGCAAATTCATGTTTGCTTACCTTGTCCTTGTAAGTAAGAATGAGTGTACATTTTCCTACTGATGGGATTTCAGGCTCATTGTATGCATTAACAGGGGTGTCCAAACTGTGGTCCAGGATGTTTATGAATGTGGCCCAGCATTAAATGCTCGGTTCCTGAGGAAACGTCATGTCACAAAGGATATAGGAGATGGGGGCACTCTGCCCATTGCCTAGTTAGTAATAATAATCAGGTCAGGAATTTGTGGAGAGGCCTAGGGCGGCATGCTGCTCAACCACACCCACATTGGTTCAGAAATTAAAATTTCCTGTGTGCCAATTCCCATTTCTCTGTCCGAATGATGAAAATTTGAGCAAATAAAAGGGAGGGGACAGGGGCAACAAACGACAGCAGGCCTAGGGGCACCTGCTATGTAAATCCGGCCCTGATAATAATATAATAATAAGTCTATTTAAAGGGACATTTTGCATAATATTTAGCCTGATTTTTTCTTTAGTTTTAGATAAAATGCAAGATTAAAACTGCATTTGTCTCAACCAAGAATCCAGGGCTTCTGATATATTAATTTGCCATCAGTATTGTTTTTCCTCATTAATTACGACTGAGGGCAACACATGAGGTGATAAGGGCAAATATATTGTACCCTCCATAGCCCCACACAGCTGATTAACAGCAGCATGCCAATTAAATAATAATTGTTCAAAGAATGTCAGGCTAAGGGCTGAACTCCATGGACACATGTGTTTTTGCTGAACGTGTTGGATTGCACACAAATCATCTGTAGAATTCAGCCCTGAATGGTCGGCCTCCATACATTTTCACCTTACCAAATCTGGCCCTCGTTGCAAAAAGTTTTGACATCCCGCCTTAAGCACTGATATTTTACGTTTTGATTTTGCTTTCATTTGTAGGTTTCTCCATATTTTTCTGTGATAATGTTTGTTTCTGCCCCTGTGTCCACTTTATACTTAATAAGGGAATCATTTGTATCAATGTCTATAGTCCATCTTTTTTCTCTTCCATTCCTTTTACTGACAGCACTCACACAGATTTCCTCCTGACTCTCCTTCCTGCTGATGTCCATCACTGCATTTAATTTGCTTTTACTATAACACTGCTTGGCAAAGTGACAAAAAAAGGCCAGGCATTTGTTAAATGAATTGGTATTGCCACAATACTTACAGACTTTGTATTTGGTAAGCCTTGCATCGATTTTCACTTTGCCTTTCTTAAAATCAGATTTACTTGTGTTAGCCCTTGATGTGACTAAGGATGTGGTCATTCTGATCACTTGCACTTCCTATTCCTGTTAGCACTTTGAACTGCTGTTTGTGAGTTCCGCTGCTTGACAAATTCATTTTCTAATGTTGCCTTAACAATCTTTCCTACCTTTTGATCATTATATCCAATTACAACTCTCTGATTAATGAATATCTGACCAAAGTTACATGTTCTGCTTTTCAGTTTGAGGTATGTTATGTATGTATCCTCTATGCGTTGAATAGAAGACTGCACTCTTGAGTTAAAGATCAAGCTCGCATATGTCTTATTCACCTTAGGGGTGCAGTAATCTTCAAATTTTTCATCAATTTGAAATGAATTAAACATTTGTAAAGCTTCTTCCCCTGCTATGGTTAGCAAAAGGGCCACTTTCTGCATACTGGGCAGTGTTATAGTGTCAGGAGCTTTCATGTATAGTAACAGTCTCTGCTTAAAGATTTTCCATGCTTCCCCAAGATTTCCCACAAACTTAACTGGAACAGGGGGATGTAGACTGTCTGTCCTGTCTGTGCAGGGACTGCTACAGTCACAGGCTAAGATGGACCTGCTGCATCCTCTGTACCTCTTGCAGATTCTGACATGGTTCAGGCTATGTCTGTTGAATAGATCCAATTCTGGCACCATATGTTGTACTCCTTAAAGGAAAACTATACCCCCCAAACAATGTAGGTCTCTATAGAAAGATATTGCCTAAAACAACTCATATGTAAAACCCTGCTTCATGTAAATAAACCATTTTCATAATAATACACTTTTTAGCCGCATGTGCCATTGGGTAATCATAAATAGAAAATAGCCATTTTAAAAAATAAGGACAGCCTCCTGGGATCCTAGGATCCAATGGTGCACACAAACATACCAAACAAACTATAAAGTTAGGTCACACCAGCCAATTAACAGACATAGTTCTGTCTTTTGCTTCCACACTTCTTCCTGTTACAGTTAGAGTTTAAATATTTCTGGTCAGGTGATCTCTGAGGCAGCACACAGACCATCACGAAATGGTGGTTCAAGGCAAGAGATGTAATAGGGCAAAATTTACTTTAATATATATTCCAGTTTGGTAAGATTCTTTGATATGTCACTTAATTTGATATAAACTATCTGTTGCTCAAGTATTTATTTTGGGGGTATAGTTTTCCTTTAATAAAGGGGTCCCCAACCTTTTTTAGTTCGGGGACCGGTGTTGAGGCAAAACAATTTTCAAGGACCAGGGGGGTGGGGGCTTCAGGGGTCGAGGGGGGTCATCGTCCAATTCGAGTGCACTGGCACCCAATTTGCTGCACAGCATCCATTTTGGTGCACCGGTGTCCATTTTGGCGTGCTGCCATCCATTTTGATGCACCTTTTTAATTGTGGGCTAGGCTCTGTTGCCCAGTTCAGGACTGTCCGCAGACCAGTTCTGGGCTGCGGCCCGGTGGTTGGGGACCCCTGCCTTAATAATGATATTCTGGATTTTGTAAAATAAATTTATTAAAACAGAGTGCATGAAAGAAGCATGGCTCTCTGACTGTACAGCTCAGTCTCTTCTGCCTGTGGAGCTGGCCCCACCTATGTTCTTCTTTTTCTATGAAAAACTTTATTAACATCTGCAATTATCAACACAGAGTTTAAAGAAGCTGGTTAAGCTTGGCAATAATCACTAATCAATAGCTCTATGTGGGAAGGAATAAAGGGTAAGCTGACTGCCAGAGAGCTATGTATCCCATGGCCAGAGAAGGGATAACAGCTACATAAACAAGCCATAGTGAGCAAACCTGCTACTTTATTTAGTTAGTATTACCTATACAAGACTATTATTATTTATTATTACCTCTACAGGAAGTATAGGCTGCAGACAAAGCAACTTAACCTAAAGTAATACTGCAAGTGCATATTAAGTCTGTTGGAGCCACTCACTGAGTCTTGAGTCTTGAAGCTGAGTTGAACCTAATAGATTTGTAGCCAAAAGTTCCTATTTCATGAAGATAGTACATTGTAGAATCTCCACATCCCTTAGTTAATTATAAATGCGATTTATTGCAATCAAACCAGATTGTGAATTTAACTTATTTAATTTATTCATATAATTGCAGCATTATTATGTTGTATATGCAGTCTGGCCTAGGTATATAACCATAGAATTATTAGTTACAGGTTTGCAATGTTTAAAGGAGTGGTTGGCAATGCCCACTGTATTTAATAGTCCCTTTTAGCAAGCCTCTGCTTGCTCAGTCTGTGTTAACAAAATCATGGAACTCACTGCAAAACATTACTTATGTGAAGATTATCAGAAGCATTTACAAATGTTGGTGTCTAATTATTTTCACATCAACTAAAGTGTGAGGTAAGTTCCATGATTCTGTGTATATAAACTAAAAATGTTAGTAAAAACAAACTGGCGATGTTATGCTGGAATAATTCTAAGCCAGCACTACATTGCTGGGTATGTAACACTGCGTTTATTACATACAGGTTTGGCACTGCAATTAACTGTAATATTTTTACATTCAAGCGTGCATACCATTGCCGAGCATAAAACTGTAGCATTATTAGATGCAGGATGGCACACTAATAAATATATCTTTTTTCAGAATAAAAAATTTGTGTCCTCCAATTTACACAAATCATGGTACAGCAAGAGCGCCTGTTCTGAATTATTGGGTGTTCAGTCAAATGAATCGAACAACTGAAATGTCTAAGGGGCATATTTTTATGCTGGATAAAACTAAATGCACTGGAAAAAAATGGTTTAAAAAGCAGTGTAAAGTAAATCGCAAATTTATCAAGATATGTGTAATTTTACGCCAGGTGAATACTAGATTTGCAACTGTTATATTACTCATTTTTACACTGTTTTTTACACAACGAAGCCTGTAAAGCCCAAAAATCCAACATTTCCGACTTTTCACACAAAAAAACAGAAAATCTGTGCTTTTCGGGAAATAGCCAGAAAAAAACATGTGATTTGAGAAAAACCTCCAAAAAAATTGGACAATTTGGGTTTTCTCTCTATTTTACCAAGTTTTTACCCAAACGAGCTTTTTAAATAATAAATCAGATAAAATTGGATATTGGGCTTTGATCTTGGTTTTTTTATTTACAAAATGGGATAAATTTGGATTTATTAAATAACCCTCTTAGGAACGCAAATTACGCCTTTGAAAGACATAAATGATAGCAAACAATGACATTTTAGGAAAAAGAAATCAGATTTTTGAAATGGAAACATTTAAATGTTGTATTCTATTTGTAGATGCAAATTTTGAAGAAATACCCACCCTTCTTCACTGTGCAGCCAAGTTTGGACTCAAAGAGGTGACACTTTTACTAATGGAATGTCCTGGAGCAGATGATATTTTAAATATAACTAATAAATATGGAGAGGATCCAGCTACAATAGCCGACAGACATGGCCATGGAGAAATTAAGGAAATCATCTGTACACTGGCAGTAAGTTTACAAACTGAATTTACTTCACTATCATTTTGGAAGTTTTATTTTTGTTACAAAGAGAAATACAAATGTATTCAATTACAATAACATTCATAGGAAACATAGGAATCTCTTAGATGATGATTTGGCCCCTTCATTTCGATTCAGCAGCTTATCTGGCAGTGAATATCTGGTTGAAAATAGTTGAAATATCTTTTAAGCAGGTTTAAAACTCCTATTGGTATGGGACTGCATCAACTATATGATGTGATCCTTTCCCGACAGGCCTGCATTATTATTGGCCCAGGGGCCAAACGATCAGATCAGCCCAATTTAACCCTAAACCATGGCAAACGAGCAGATCTTAACATGTATGCCAAGTTTTATTCTATCAATATTTCATACCTTGCTGTTCTGTCAGCAAACATTATATAATACACAATACATTCAGTCCATTTATTTTTTTACTTTAAATTGTTTTTCTTACAACTTTTACTTTCACTTTGAGTCTTTGATTTTTGGTATCATGCAGCTCATAGGAGGAACCAATTAGGTTGCAATTTAAAAAAAAAAAGTTTTTGTTATGGTTATGTGTTTTGATGGCCAAAATTTGCTGTTCCATTTCATTACAAAAACCAAAAATGAATTTCGGTCTTACACATAAGAAATGTAAAGAATAGCAAAGAAGGCAACCAATGAGAATCAATAACTTAGTAAAAACTAAAACTACCACTTAGAAAACATGTAAAATGTAACAACTTGCTATTCAGTGAATATACCCCATTGTGTATTCACATGAAGCCTATAATTTCCAGCATCCTCAGATAGCCAGCATCTGCCTTTAGTTGCTGAAAACTGTAGTAATAAATGGAGAGATACAGGCTGAAGAACAATGGTTTATCCTTTTATTACCATTAACTCAATACCAAAGTACTGGGAAATTTTGCCTGGTAATGGCAACTATGCATTTTATTATTTAAGAATTCAATTAATGTAATTGAGCAGTTTTCATCATTGGCAAGGTTTTATTTATGTATTTATTGCATAGAGTATAGTCACTGTATGATTTTTTTTTACAGTAAATGTTATTGATATAGAGAATGTGCGTTAAGTATATGGGTATAATTGCATTTCTGACAGTGCTAGTTCATTGCAGCAGATTTAATTCCCTTAAATGCAACAATAAATTAACTAATGCACTCAGCACATTCTGGAGCTAAGTGTTATATCTCTTGGTCATTTGTAAACCAGGCATAGACTTTTAAAATTCTTTGGTAAAAATTGGTTGAGCAATTTTTGGTTTGTGCTTGAATAACCATATCCATAATCAAGAGTAAAACTAGCATATCAGTGCGACACCATGGGGTCAAAAGGAGAGTACATCAATTGAATCCTAATCAGCTGTTTCTATGTGTAATTCAGGGCTATCCTCACTGAAATGACCAATTCATCAAGTATTGTGGAACAGGAAGTAATGCATTATGTATGTCGCTACATTTTAAATGGACATAAAATTCATGTTTTTTTTTGTACAGTACAAGCAATTGTGTTCACATCAACAGGTTATACAGGCAAACTGCTGATCATGCAGTGTTCATTATTTTATGTATTTCTCTAAAAAAAGAATGTTTTAAAAAATATACCCTATTTTGAACGATGATCTAATGTTTTGGGTTGACAGCCTTAAATAAAATGTGTCTTCTTCATCCTTTGCTTAATGCTCTAACAGTTCAGTTTCCAACGTATAGTGAATACAAAAGGGCACACTTGCAAATCCCTTAGCAACTAGTCATTTTCTTGTCAAGTTGACACAACTGCACAATGCTAATTGATTGGTTGCCATGGGTTACTGCGCTATTGCACATTTTACCCTGATCAGTAAATGACTCCCAGTTTGTGAAATTAGTGACTAATAAATAAATCTGGCATAACTGTTTTATATATACACTTTATAAAACAGGAAGATGGCTAAAAGAATGGTATATATATATATATATATATATATATATAT
>CM044431.1:77066895-77110135 GCA_024363595.1 Xenopus borealis | reverse complement strand
CATAGACCCCCTCCCTCCTCCCCCCCAGCCTAGCTGCTATCCCACATAAATGCCCCTAACTTTTTCCCTACCCCTTGGTGCAGATTTAGGGCATCGGAGTTTACAGCAGCCATCTTCTTCTTCATTTACAATAAGCCTAATGAATGTTATTGTTCTATATACATGAACCAATTAACCATTAGTAAACATAACACATATATGTGTAAACGCAAGCATTTAAAACAAATAAAGAAATTATTTGCACTCCCTCAATATTAGAGTATACCAGATCTCGTATTAACAGGAAGGCCCTGCGAATATTGTGTTTTAGGAGTATGAGTAAGATGGTGTTTTCTCATGTGTATTTGTGCCAATTGCAGTTGCCAAATGACCAGTATGGTCAGACAAAGCCCAACCAAGTGTGTTTATGAAGCTATTTCCATCTGAAAGTGGATGATAATTCCAGGGTCCCTCTGTTGTCTACATCAATATGCATATAACTAGAAATTATGCCATCCTGACAATTTTGAGTGCAATTTGCATGAAAATCCGAAAAAGGCTCCCTCTATTGGCTGCAATTATGCTGTAATTGTGGGGAAGACGCTGCCTTCTGGGAATAAAAACCACGATGAATTCTGATGAAATGAATCTGAAATTGTACACTTCCCTTGATTTGTAAATGAGCCCTAATGTATAACATACATCAGACATAGATACCTAAATTTGCATATAGATGGAACAAGCTAATTGTTAAAATGACTGATGAGCTGTGTGCTGTGGGTGCCATAAGTACCAATGCCATAGGTACCATTGATATCTGCACCTTCTGTACTAACAAATTGCAATAGATGAATCAATCAAATTGCAATTTGATGAATCAAAGGGAATGCTGTGCAGAGCACAGCACATACATGTTACATTTTTGTTTCAGCGCTAGCAAAGTATGCAATTAAAGGCCGAGTCACCTATAGCAACCAACAGCAGGTAGCATTTATTAGTAACCTGTTTAAAACAGGCGATGCAGTAAATAAATGCTTTGGGTTCTTGCACTATATAACGGGTTAATCTGTTAATCAGGGCTTGATTAATGCTGTCCCATCAAGTGGCTTGAATTGCCTGATCTAATTTAACACTTTCTGAAGGCACATTGGGGCACATTTACTTTAGTACAAATTAGCGCTTCCGAAGTCTTCGGAAGTCTCTGCTAGACTTCGCACAACTACGTCAGATGTTATTTTGTGACAAATGCGAGTATTCACCAAAACAAATTTTCTCTGGCATTACTTCATTCTTAGCAAAACTTTGTTTTGCTAAATTAGATCAGGCAATTCAAGCCACTTGATGGGAAAGGCAAAGAAATAAAATCCCATTTTTACTTTCTTTAATGAAAAATAAATCTATCTCCAATATACTTTAATAAGAAAATGTGTACTGTTTTTATAAGAAACCTGACTGTATGCAGTGAAATTCTCCCTTCATTTAGTGCTGTGGATAGGAATTGTCACACAGTCCCTAACGTCTGGCAGGGAAACAATGATACTTATGAACAGCAGGGGGAGCCCCTGCCTTACTTACCAGCCATGCAGAACTCAAGCAGCTTTGTTTTTTTATCTTTTATAACGATCCCTAAGAAGCCCAGACCAAACTGAGCATGTGCTTGTAGTCTAGTCTTGCAAAGATGTATAACAAAGTTACAAGATGGCAGCCCCCTGTGGCCAACTTTGAAAGCATAAATCATTTGTTTGATTAGGCTTGTGGTGCAGTAAGTTCATGTTTATGTTTAGTATACAAAATACAGCATTTCTAGCCTTATTCTATTTTACACTTTCCTTGACCGTTAACTTATTCATGCTTACGTCAATTTAAATTCAGAGGGTATATAAAGTTCATATGTATGTATTCATTAGTGATGGTGAAATTAATTAATTAATTAATTAAAAATGTCCAAGGAAGCCAAAAGAAGACCGGGATCCTCTATTATCCTAGGCCATTGTTGCCCAATTGAGCATTAAATGTTAAAAAAAAAATAGCAAATAGGATATTTTTAACAGTAAACATAAACCCAATTTAAATATGAAAAAACACCAGCGTTTTGTATTTTTTGAATACAAGATGCTGATACAAGATGATGTCACTGACAGTAATGTTCAGGATGTAGCTTCATGGTATTATTTCGCCAGCCTGAACCTGGCGAAATAGATTTTGGTGAAAAGGGTAACAAACTGAAATTTTCACACTGATAAATTTGCACATTTAATATTGTTGCCTGAAAGCAGAGAAAGTTCTCCAGCGACAACGTAATTCACTAGTGATGTGTGTTGCTTGTTTTTAAGTAAATGTCACTGCAAATTGTCATTTTAGCAAAAATTTGTCAGAAAAACACAATTCGCTCTTTAGTAAATTTACCCCATTAATTCATCATAAGACAGGTCTACAATGAATATCTAGACATCCTAGAGAATTTTAATGGAGATTGCTCATACTAAATATAGATTGTTATATATTTTATTAGCTTCTTGGTGAACATACACTGGTAGAGAATTTCCACATATTACACCTTAGCATAAAAAACCTTGGTCTCATGACCCTTCTAGCAGGATTCTTTTTGTTCTGCCTCTCCATAGCTGATACATTGGAACCAACAATCATTACTCTACTACACTTACCTTAGTTAGAGAAACCTAAAATCACACTTCCTGTCATTAATTCCAAAATAAATGGTAAGAGAGGGTTCCATACAGCAAATGCAAATATATATTTCATATGATTTCTTCTACAGAACAAAGCAATCAACAATTAGCACATTTTTTTCCTTTAATGGTTTGGTTGTTCTTTGACTGATCAAAAAAATAAGAACCACTACCCTGTTAGAATGCAGCCATTGCCTTTTTTTGTGTTAGCATTCTCTCCAAACAGAAAAGCGGCGTAGGTAAATAAACAGAAAGGACCGGTGATTCATCAAATGCCAGACTTGAAAGGGAGGGTTATTGCCTTTTAAGTCAACTGAACATGATGGATTTCATACATAAGCGAAGAAGGATACAGATAAAGGCAGGGGTGTTGCTAGGTTCCCCAGAGGCCTGCAACAGAGCCAGCATAAGATCTGTGAATTCAAACGCCATCCTGTCTGACAAATGTGCGCTATCTTTTAGATCCCCAGACTACAGAGGTGTTGCACAGACATTACTGCACGATTAAATGCAGCCAGCCATTCAACTGTATTAAATAAATCAAGTATTAATGAGCTTAGTGATACTGATTGCATGGTGCCTGAATTCTGCACTATGTCCAGACTGAGATGTTTTAATATATTTTTGAATAATTGTGTGAGAGTGGAGTCCCTATATATGTTGGTTTAATAAAAGGAGAATGTATGAAATGCTGTAAATAAAAATATATAAATACAAATAAGTATGCAGGAAGGAAAGAAATACAGATACAATGGATACAAGTGTCAGTCTCAGTTCTGTATGACTTCAAGCAGTAATCCTTTACTCCTATCAATAGCTGAATGTGCAGGAATGAAAGAATAATGTAATGTTAAAGGGATACTGTCATTGGAAAACATGTTTTTTTCAAAACACATCAGTTAATAGTGCTACTCCAGCAGAATTCTGCATTAAAATCCATGGGGCTAGCTAGACATATTATTAGTTTCCCAGCTGTCCCAGTCATGTAACTTGTGCTCTGATAAACTTCAGTCCATCTTTACTGCTGTACTGCAAGTTGGAGCGATATCACCCCCCTCCCTTTTCCCCCAGCAGCGTATCAACAAAACACTGGGAAGGTATAGCAGCTCCCTAACACAAGATAACAGCTCCCTGGTAGATCTAAGAGCAACACTCAATAGTAAAAGCCAAGTCCCACTGAGACTGATTCAGTTAACTTAAGTAGGCGAAATAACAACCTGCCAAGTGCAGACACAAGTCACATGACTGGGGACAGCTGGGAAACTGATAATAGGTCTAGCCTCATGTCAGATTTCAAAATCTAATATAAAAAATCTGTTTGCTGTTTTGAGAAATGAATTCAGTGCAGAAATTTGCTGGAAAAGCACTATTAACTGATGCATTTTGAAAAACAAAAACAAAACATGTTTTCCCATGACAGTATCCCTTTAATATCGTTCTTTAATACAGTGCCTGGCTTTATGAATGCCTTTTGTAGTTACTATAGTAACCTTTGTACTAATTATATACACTTTGTCAGCCACTGAGTTCAGTAGAAACTTACCAATTATGGGGATAAATATCTTCAGGGAGCCTCACCTCTTGGCCCAGCTACATTTCTGACAACACAGCTTAATATGGTTTCTGGCCTCATCTGGGTTTTATAAGGAATGTTTAGTTTTAATTGTTCTACAGTATTAATCAATAAAAGCTTGCTTACAATATACAATTATATTTGTGAAAGGCTAAATTAATAGGGAACAAGGAAAAGGCATATTGGGGAATAGTGGGGATGACAGTTTAAAATGCCCTCTCATATTGAGTGTGCCAGTAATGGTATCTGTGGAATTTCTGCATGTTGTCATATGTTTAAGCATTAATAGCTATATTTTACTGTCCCCTTATATTAATTAACATTAAATTGACGGAAAGGAATGTTACTTTGTTCAAAAATCTACCCCCCCATATGTTTTAAAAGGCACTCAGCTTGATCAAGTGCTGTAACCCTGAGAAGCATATTTATTAAAATTAAAAATTCTGAGTTTTTGTATTCAAATAAACACTAAGGGGGTTATTTACTAAACTCTGAATGCAAAAATCACGAAAAATCTGTGATTTTTTTCTTATAAAATCTGACTTTAAAAAAAAAAAAAAGCACAATCTTTTTGGAATTTATTAAACACCAAGGATGTAAAAGTTAAAATCTGAAAATCCGGTATTTCAGACCTGTTGAGGTTGCATATACAGTAAGTCAATTAATGATTTTTTTGTTCTGCGCTGCGTTTCATGCAATAATCCGAAGTTTCGGGTGAAAATCACAAAAAAACCTGTGTGGATTTGGCCAGATTTTTTTCCAGAAAATATTGAGATAAATTCAGACTTTGATAAACAACCCCCTTAGAGTTTGTGAGTTTACAAACCTCTAAAACCACTACAACCTAACCTATGATAAATAGGCCCCAACAAGTATGGTTATTCAAATTAAGTAAAAATTCCTTATCTGAAAAACTCAATGTTTTCCAGATAATAGATCCCATACCTGTACGATTAAGTAAAAAATATTTCATTCTTAGATTTAAATATTTTAGTCATTAATTTCACACTTAACATTGTTGGAAAACTACCTTGCGTAGTGTAGTTCTAAGCAGCTAGGCAACTCGATTAAAACTATCAAATGTTCATCATTTTAGTTGACTTCTTGTAAGTCACTCTCTGGAATATGTGTAGTACTATAATTAAGAGCATATGGATGCATTTTATTTCCCCCTTTGTATATCAGCCATACAATATGCTTGGATACAACTTCATGCAAAATTGCGTTAGAATACAGTAACTGCAAGACTAGTTCTTTGTAACCTAACAGTAATGGTACTAATTCCATGAATTAGCCTTACTTTTCTAAACCCTCTACTGCATTATCATTCTTAATAAAACTGTTGCCTGGTAACAATATCCACGCAAACACATATTGTATAAATAACAGTGTTTTCCATTTTTCCATTTTAGCTTTGATCATTCATAACAAAAGATACAAAAACAGCAAACTTCCCCAAATGAACATCATTATATTCAATGCAATGAAATGACTTTAACAAGAGTTATTTTTTAATATTTATATTTTGCAAGAAGAGTTTACAAATTCTTTCCATGTATTAGTTGTTGTTTAAAGGGAATGTAAAGGCAAAAAAATAAAATCCCATTTTTATTTTCTTTAATGAAAAATAAATCTATCTCCAATATACTTTAATTAAAAAATATGTACTGTTTTTATAATAAACCTGACTGTATGCAGTGGAATTCTCCCTTCCTTTTACTTGTTCTGACAGCTGCAGAAAGAAAACTTCAGACGTTCCCTAACTGCTCTGCATGGAAACAATCATATTTTCAAACAGCAGAGGGAACCCCACCTTACTTCTCAGAAAAAAAGCAGTTTTGTTTGTTTCCCTATAAAGCAGCTGGAAACTGTGTAGATATTTGTATCCGCAGACTCAGTGCAGTCTGCATATTCTGATTATTAATCAGTCTTGCTTTGTCGGCTTCTATGGCAGATATTATTTGGCTTGTGCTGTTTTGATAATTTATGACCATCTGTATGCTTAACCACCCAACAGAAGCCCAGACCACACTGAGCATGTCTATGGTCTTGGTCTTGCATAGTTCTTTAACATAGTTACAAGATGACAGCCCCCTGTGGCCAACTTTGAAAACATAAATCATTTGTTTAATTAGGCTTCTGGTGCTTCATGTTTATGTTTAGTTATTCTATTTTAGACTTTAGTTCCCCTTAAAAGGAAATTAATACTTATAAGATCTAACTTGTACATTTCCCCAGCAGTGCAATGAGAGATTAATGGGCCCATTATAATATTTTTAAGGGCACACAGTCTTCAGACTAATAAAATTACAACAAAACTACAAATCTCATAGAATGTATTAAAAAATCAGAATGGAAAATTATGCTTAACAATGCTCTAACAAATACGAATATCATAAAAACCTCTAAATGTCCAATTTGATTAAAACTGTCCAATAAGATTCCATTGACTTGTATAGGACGTTAACCACTTTTAACTGGCAAATTTTTTTATTAGATGTCTTAATGGTTTTTACACTAGGGACAGATTTACTATTGGTCGAATTCGATGGTGAACTTATCCTCGAATTCGACCAATCGAATTGTGGTCAAATTTGAAACCTTCAAATTTGAATATTGAATTTGAAGGTTTTTACCACAATCCGATCAATCGAACGAACGAACGAACGAATAGAAAAATTTTGTTTGAATGATTAAATCGTTTGAATCGAATGATTGAAGCGATTTTAACCATTCGATCGATTTTTTTTTATTAGATCTAAAAAAGTTTAAAAAAACACTATGGGAGTTTCCCATAGGATTTAATAGCAATTCAGAAGGTTTAATCTGGCGAACTAGGCAGTCGAATAACAATTTAAAGGGCAAGTAATTAGACGGTCGAATATTCGAATAGAATTTTATTCGAATCATTCGATTCGATCGAATTTTCAAAAATTCAATGGTCGAATTGGCCTTCAAAAATATTTGAAAATTCAAATTCAAATCTTTTTCAAAATGCGATAGAATTTCTAATAATTCATGTGAATTTAGTAAATCTGCCCCATAATAAACCTCAAAATAGAGCTTTTTTTTAAAAAAAAATTCGAAAAAGCAAGAATCTTGGTGGAGAAATTAAAATTCAATTGATAGTAAATAGGCCTCTAAGTGTAAAAATTATGTATTTTCTTTTCCCAAAAATTGCCTTTGCGGAAAAAACTCAAACAACAATGTTTTCTGATTTTCCCCCCGAAAGCTCCTATAACATTGCGGAATTACACAAAACCCAGCACACATCAAAAAATCAATGGAACATTTCCCATTGACTTATTTGCAACCTCGCCATATTTCAGATGCCAGATTTTAATATTCTGACTTTTTCATCCTCATGGTTTAATAAATTCTGAAAAATCCATGATTTTAAAAAAGGCCTATTTTAAAAATTCAGAGCTTAATAAATAACCCCCTAAATAAACCGAACATTAAAGTTCCACCAATATTGATCCATTCAGCGTAATTAGGATGAAGTAGAAGGAACTGAATGAAGTACAAGTGGTGTTTTATTATTACAGAGAAAACAAAAATTATTTGAAATTCTTTTCTTAAAATGGGAAATTACATTCTTGTAATGTGGAGCTTTCTGAATAAGGGATCTTTAATTTTTACTGTCCATAAAGGGAGTCTGTCATGATTTTATGTTATAGTTTTTTTTACTAAACTAAACTGTGTACATTGCAAATAATTCACTCTACCATGTAAACTGTTGGTGTGTAGGCAGCCATCTCAAAACATTTTGTCTGGTCACAAGACTGGAGGAATCTGGAAAACTACAAAAAAAATTTCTAGACCCATGTCAGTTCTGTTTGCAAGGATTTCAAAGCAGGATTCTGCTGGAGCTGCACTATTAACTGATGCATTTTATTAAAAAAAAAATGCTTTACTATGGCAGATTCCCTTTAAAGGGAATGTAAAGGCAAAAAAATAAAATCCGATTTTTACTTTCTTTAATGAAAAACAAATCTATCGAAAATATACTTCAATAAAAAAAAAGGCTACTGTTTTTATAAGAAACCTGACTGTATGCAGTGAAATTCTCCCATCATTTACTGCTGGGGATAGGAATTGTCCGATGGTCATACTTTCAAACATTAGTTACCAGAACTCCAGTAGCTTTGTCTGTTTCCCTGTAAAACAGCCAGTGACTGTGTAGAGACTGTGTATCCACAGACCCAGTGCAGTCTGTATTAGTGATGGGCGAATTTATTCGCCAGGGGCGAATTCGCGGCGAATTCCCGCGATTTGCCGCTGGCGAATAAATTCTCGAAACGGGCAAAAATATTTGCCAACAAAAATTCGCCGCGCAAAAACGGGTCGCGCGTCGTTTTTGACACGACGCGCCGAAAACGACGCGACGCGTCAGAATCGACGCGACGCGCGTCAAAAACGACGCGACGAGCGTAAAAAATGACGCGACGCGCGTCATAAAATAACGCGCTACTCGTTTCGCGAATCGGCGAAAAATTCGCAAATTTCTCTGGAAATTCGCGAATTTTTCGGCGAAGCGAAACGCGGCCGTTTCGCCCATCACTAGTCTGTATATGCTGATTATTATTGGCTTCTATGGCAGATATTATTTGACTTGTGCTGTTTTGATCATTTATGACGATCCCTAAGCTTAACTTCCCAACTGAAGCCCAGACCACACTGAGCATGTGCGGAATCTTGATATTGCAGAGATGTCTAACAAAGTTACAAGATGACAACTTTGAAAGCATAAATCGTTTGACTTACCAAGGCCCCCATACACAGGCCGATAAAAGCTGCCAACAGACCAAGTCGGCATCTTTTTGGCCTGTGTGTGGGGCCATCCGACGGGCTTCCCCAATTGAGATCTGGCCAACTTTCGGGAAAGTTAAAAAACCTAGTTGGATCGCGGGCGCATCTCTGCGTGTATGCGGTCCTGCGATCCGACCACCCTTATCGCCTCCATTCTGATCCGATCCAACCCTAGGGCCCCCGATCGTATCAACCCGATATAGCCCACTTCAATGTGTCCCTGTCTATGGCCACCTTTAGGCTTCTGGTGCAGTAAGTTCATGTTTACGTATATTTAGTATACAAAATACTGCATTTCTAACATTATTCTAGTTTGGACTTTAGTTGTCCTAATTTATTCTGTGTTATCTTGTCTTAAACTAAAACTGGCAGCTACTAGCTCAATATTATGGTTTGTGTTTGTTTTTGACATTTTCTCACATCCTCCCCACTATTGCCTCAGGACATCACAAATGACATGCTCCATATATACTCCTGGTAGCTTGCTAAATAGTTAATGGTGTGAAAAGGTTGCATTGAGCCTACAGGCAGACCCATAGCCTTGTATTAGTAATGCTTATATCTGTTCTATGCTTTGATTAGCAGCTACTTTTACTTTTATTATGCAGGCTTATGCTTTCCACATGAAGCTGACTAACAAAAGATCAGAGATTATCCATGAGTAATGCAGTTGTGTAAATGACCTGCTGCTACTGCTTGTTTGTGGAGTGTACCATCTGAACATGCACCTTGAACATGTGAAGTAATTGATCATTGAGAAGTTTACCATCAGTTCAATAAATCTTTGGCTATTTTAAAGAACCACTGGGGCCCCAACGTTATTTGATCAAGAGTGAATACTGTGTGTGTTTATACCTGAGAGGTAATCCTTTCCTCCATACCATAAATAGGGGCCATACCTGAAGATAAACCCCCAAATGTAATAAAAGGCAGTAAGTTTGCCCAGGAGCAGTAACCCATAGCAACCAATAAGGTGTTTGCTTTTAAACAGGTGACCAGTAAGTGCTACCTGCTGATTGGTTGCTAAGGGGATTTGCCCCTGGGCAAACTTAGTGCCTTTTATTACATAACCCCCAAAGAGTCTAAATATATTAGTTGGATCCCTTGTCTGGGTTCATTTACGACAGCAAAATAAACAAAATCATGCCTTTGTAAGCCTGGTTAACTCTAGCATGGACATGGTAACAAACAATGATATTAACATGTAAAGCCTTCTAAAGTTATCTTCTTTTTGTATTCTTTGGTGTTGTGACTCCCCAACCCCCACAACTCACATATAAACACCCACACAGTGTAGGTAATTTTATAATTCATTTATTTCATTTGCCCAATCAAAGCATTAGTTTTACAGCATTGCCTCTGGATCTATTGCTCTGTATTGTGAAAATGTCTCTTCAGCATAGCATATTCTCATCTTTCAATTTGAGTAGGCCAAAAGCTAATGCATAAAATTTTAAGTGACTCTTAACCTTGGACATTTTAAATGGAACCCTGATTGGTAATTATACAGTACCTCACCATCGTTCATATTTGGATAAAAAATGTTCACTGCAATTTGGCAACTGTTAGATGACTAATTCTTGCATCAGAAAAACATCCATTGCTGTTTATTATAACGCTAGCACTCAACATGCAAAATAATTCTGTATATACAAAGGTATGGGACCTGTTATGCAGAATGTTCAGGACCTAGGGTTTTTCTGGATAATGGATCATTCTGCAATTTGGATCTCCATACCTTAAGTCTAAAATCATGTAAACGTTTGGTTGGTTATTTACTAAAATCAGATTTAATCACATTTTTTAAATAATAAAGTTTGACCAAACTCCCATCTTGGATTTTACATTATTTATCCTCAATAAAAAACTAAATAAAATTGAGGGAAAACCCAAATCATAAGCTTGTGTATGACTTGAATATGAATATGAATATTCTCTAGCATTAGTTTCATAGCAAAGGTTCTTAAGTGTACGTCAATTTAAATTCAGTGGAAATATAAAGGTCTTATGTGTGTATTTATATTGATGTTGGTGAAATTGCTGGAAGTGGCCACATTTTATTAAAAATGTCCAAGAAAGCCAAATGAAGACAAAGATCCTGTATTGTCCTAGACATGAGCCCACCCTAAAACAAATGTGGCACGAGCTTCAATGTGTTAAAAAAAAAGTGTAAGTAGGATATTGTGACATTAGGTTTCCCGAACCCAGAACAAACCCAGAGGTCCTAGTCATGGCTCACTGTTCTGCTTATAGCAACAGCTTTTCACAGGCCACCAGGAAAAAACCTGGTGGGCCTCTGACTCTTGTGGGCCCCACTGGCCCAGGTCCGCACCCCTGACTCCTCCTTAATGCCGCAACCTCCGACAAATGGGGGCAAAAAAAATGTTGTGCGCATGACCACGCCCAGATGCAGCTCTGCACACTTGCTCACACTCCAGAGTGGCGGGAGGGGCTGGAGGGGGGCCCTGGCCAGTAACCCCGGTGGGCCTTGGGCCACCCAGTCCGACCCTGATTACAACAGGAGGTGCAGTACAGAATCGAGAGAGAGAGAGCATAGTCACAGGCTGGGTCAGGCTAATGGAGTTTTCATGGATTTCTACTAGTCACCATATTGATATCTACTAATAGATCACACTCTGTCTAGTTGTCATCCCTTGGCTGTGGTATCACTTTATATTATGTCATTATTTTGTAGAATAAGCTCCATATTACATTATCCATTACTAATTTAAGTAATGGAGTGTAACGCAATGCTTTATAAAAGTGATTTGATGTTGGTTCATGCAATAGAATAACATTGTTTTACATAAACCTTATATATAAGGTAAATATAGTGTAAATTGTCTGTCATCATTTTTTAAATCTGAGATGGCTTTGTATTAATAAGCATTCATACTTGATATAGAGCAGGGGAGTACAAACTGCGGCCCAGGATGGGTATGAATGCGTCCCAGTTTGAAATGCTTGGTTCCCAAGGAAATGTCATGTCACAAAGGATATAGGAAGAGGGGGGACTCCGCCCATTGCCCAGTTAGTATTAATAATATAATAAGTCTATTTAAAGGGAACATTTTGCATAACATTTTGCCTGATTTTAGTTTTAGATAAAATGCCAGATTTAAACTGTATTAGTCTCAACCTAGATTCCAGGGCTTCAGATATATTAATTTGCCTTCAGTAGTGTTGATCTTCATTAATTACGAATGAGGGCAACACACGAGGTGATAAGGGCAAATATATTGTACCCTCCATAGCCCCACACAGCTGATTAACAGCAGTATGCCAATTAAATAATAATGGTTCTAAGGATGTCAGGCTAAGGGCTGAACTCCACTGACGCATGTGTTTTTGCTCTGCGCGTTGGTTCGTGTGCAAATCGTCCATGGAGTTCAGCCCTGAATGATCAGCCCCCACATATTTTCACCTCACCAAAACCGTCCCTCTCTACAAAAAGTTTGGACACCCCTGTCATAGAGTAATCTTGCAGGTTAAGGTATGGCACCAGGGGTTTTCCGGATAAGGGATTTTTCTATAATTTGGATCTCCATACCTTAAGTCTCCTATAAAACCATTTAAATATTAAATAAACCCAATAGGATTGTTTTGCCTCCAATAAGTATTAATTATTTTGTAGTTAGGATCAATACAAGGTACTGTTTTATTTTTATAGAGAAAAGGGAAATCATTTTTAAAAATGTGAATTATTTGACTAAAATATACTATTTATATACTATTTATGGTCTATAGGAGATGGCCTTCCCATATTTTGGTGCTGGGTTTCTGTATTTCTGATAATTGTGATTTGTGCTGCTGCACCCCCCAGATGTTTACCTGGATCATTAGATTTTTCTAAACCGTAGTAAGATTAGTAATATTATTACTTCAATATAGTATTAATACTTACAGGGTTATTTACTAAACTCTGAATGCAAAAATCATGAAATATTTGTCAGTCAGAACCTTGAAAATCTGGCATCTCATACCTGTCGAAGTTGCATACAGGGCTGTTTTAAGGCCTTGGTGGGCCCTGGGCAAAGACCAAAGTAGTGCCCCCCCCCCGCACCGCCTCCCGCACCGCCTCCCGCACCCCCCCAACCGCGTGCGCCAGAAATTTTCACATCCGTTTTCGCCTCCCCTCACCTCACTCCATCTTCCGCCCTCCTTCCGTCTTCCTCCTTCCGTCTTCCTCCTTGTGTGTGTTCCCTCCCTCCCTGTGTGCGTCCCCTCCCTCCAGTTTCCTCCCTCTGTGTTCCCCACCTGGCGTCTTCCTCAGGGTGCGCGTCTCCTACCTCCGTCTCCCTCCTGGCATCTCGCCTGGTCACCCAGAGCAATGGGCCCCCTGGGACAGTGGGCCCTGGGCAGGTGCCCCACCATTTGCATTATTAAAGCGGCCCTGGTTGCATACAAGTCAATGGGTGAAGTCCCAATGATTTTTTGATGTGTGGTGGATTTTCTGAGTTTTCAGGTGAAATTTACAAAAAAATTGTGAAAAATTGCATGACAAATCCAAAAAATTCATGAAAATCTGATTTTCCCCCAAAAAAGCAATGTAATAATAAAAAACCAGAGCAGATTTGATTGGAGTTTGTAGCATAAAATATTGAGACAAATTCGGACTTTTATAAATAACCCCCTTAATGCAGCTACTGTTAGTCTGACAATGTGGGGGTTATTTATAAAAATCCAAACATTTCTTTCTGAAAACCCGAAAAAAATTTTGTTCTGGAAAAAACTCAATAAAATCATCTGAATACAATTTGACACCCGAATACCGTACTGATACTACAATACACTAATACAGTCCCAGAAAACTGATAATAGTGAAGGTGTGCATTAGACCAGTGGGGTTAAAGGGATACTGTCATGGGAAAACATGTTTTTGTTTAAATGCATCAGTTAATAGTGCTGCTCCAGTAGACTTCTGCACTGAAATCCATTGTTCAAAAGATCAAACAGATTTTTTTATATTCAGTTTTGAAATCTGACATGGGGCTAGCCATTTGGTCAATTTCCCAGCTGCCCCTGGTCATGTGACAATATGTCTAGACTCATGTCAGATTTCAAAATGAAATATAAAAAAATCTGTTTGCTCTTTTGAGAAATTGATTTCAAAGCAGAATTCTGCTAGAGCAGCACTAACTGATGCATTTTGGAAAAAAAAAAAAATTCCCATGACAGTATACCTTTAATGTATCTGCATGTGGATACATTATATTCAAGTTCACTTTCTTGTTAGTTTGGTCTCATAGAGATGAAATAATTCAAGCAAACAATAACTCCTTTCCTCACACAACCAAAAGATTTTATAAACTCTTCCAAACTATTCTGAAAAAATATAAAACAGAAATGTTAGCGCTGATATTATTTATAGAAAGATTTACAACCAGTTTGAAGCAAACAATAACGAGACCTAGATACTTTGACAGGAAATGTCAAATATAATTTGGCTTTGTGAAACAGTTGCAGATTTATTTAGGTTCAAAGCACAGACATTAGAATTAAGCTGTCAGATCAACCCTGGATATGCCTGTTTAACAGCTCAAATATAATATATGTGTGAAAGGTCAGCTGTACTGGTATATATGTCATTTCAGGTAAATGAACTTCAACGTATTCTTAAGTGCATTTACGTAGTAGATTCATACTGAAAACAAGCATATATATAAGAGCACTTCATTTAAATTCAGGGGATGGTTTAGAAGGATTCTAATACATGGGGGCAAATTCAGTAAAGTGTGAAGTGGCTAACGCTACGACTAATTTGCCAGCGTGACGTCATTTAGCAACTTCACTAATTTACCAACACTGACTCTGGCAAATTTTTGCTAGCAAAGTAGATTAATGCAACTTCACCATCTTTATGCCAGGCGAAAATGCGCACTGACTAAGGGTCGTTACTATGCTAATTCAATAAGTCCATTTTACTGAACGTTACCACTTACGTTAGACTTTACTTCACAGGGTCAGACCTGGCTAAGCTCAATACAATAGATAGGAGATTGAAAAAAAAAGTCCCAAAACAATGCTGGCGTGTTTTACTTTTTTAAGGGTGATAAGTTGAAAAAGATTGTAATTTTTTTTTTAGGGTAGCCTCCTTCCCCCCTATATTTCCTAACATATGGCAACCCAACTATATAGGGGCACATGTGTAGGGCAATAGAAAACCCCCTTATTTGGGTAGTGTAATGTAGCGGCTGCAGCATATACAGTTATTATACTTTAACTATGCGACATATGCAAAATAGGCATTGCTAGCGTAACTTCCCTTTGCCTGACGAAGTAACTGCAGTGCAACTTTGCTACCGTTCACCTCCCTGTGCGCAATTTTACCGAACACTAACAAAGCCAACGCAGGCGCAACTACACAGACTGAGCTCCTGCCAGTCCAGGAAACCATTCTTCTTTATACCTAATACTAGCATCACTGCAGACACTATTAGGGGAATGTACTGTAATAAAGGTCTATTCGCAATGTGAAAAGTTATGGCTTTGCACGAACAAATTTTGAAATTGAAAAAGACGCGAGAGTTTTGAGACTTTGCGCACATAATTTTTTAATCCGTACTTGAATCCACTTGATTTGCTTTATGGTTGCATGTCAGCAGATTCCTAAGCACAAAACTGGCTTACATTACTACAGTTTTTTTTTCTCCACAAGAATGAAAAGTCTGAAATAAAAAGGGCCTTTATGCTGTCTTCCAGAGCCAATCCAGATGGATTTTTGGCTTTATTATTTGTCGATCCCTACATTAATCCAATTAATTTCATGTACAAGTTCTAGGTGCAGGTATAGAAGCAGGTCGTGGTTCTGCGGGTTTGCGGGTTGAGGGTCGGGCCACAGATCTTCTCCATAGCGATTTTTACTCCTTTTTTCTGATCACGGCTACTTCCAATGATGTCACATCCGGTTTACAATGACAGCACTTCCTGATTCTTGATGGTCAGCGGGTCGGGGGTCTGGGTTGAAAATAAGGTATTTGTGGGTCGAATCGCGGGTCCAAGCGCGTAAGAATGCGGGTCCGGGTTGCGGTTTGCAGGTTGCGGGTACGGGTCCAAAAAAATGGACCCGCTCAGGACTCTATTCTAGGGCCTATGAATTATGCTGTGTAAACTAAAATCTCACAAAAAAAACTGTTTAAAAAGCAGTGTAAAATTAATGGCGAATTTATCAAGGTGCATTTTGTTTTATACCATGCAAATGTCAGATTTGCTGCTGTAATACATTTCCCCCTACAATCTCTTACCCCATTTTGTGTAATGACATCACTATTTGCAAGAGAAGCTGAGATCTATGTTACAGAAGATAAACAATACATGAGCTGGTTTATCAAAGCTTCAGTGGAAATACAACAGACAGTTAAAGGTCTACCCCATCATGGCAGGATAGAGGGCAGACAGAATTCCAAGCAGAGCAAGGTGTGGTTTTACATATTACATCTTTTGTATTTTATGAAAGAAATCAAGTAATTCATTATTATAAGGCTTGCCTAACTATCCCCTTTAAAAACCAAGAGATGGATTTGGATGCAGAACACTGATTAAATATATTTGAAGTGCATGCTAAAAGATAAATATTCAAAAGGACTTAGGGCATTAAAGCCGTTTCTAAAAGTTGGTATATCAGCACTTTAATCTGGAAATGACTATAAAGCATGGCCCCAGGCCATCATTTTCAGTTTGCTGATATAAAATAAGACTGTTGGAAAACTATTTCATTTTAAAGCCAGCTTGGCAAAAAACAATGGGGCTGACACTGTAAATATGCTATTATTTTATTCTGGAATAGCTATATTGTAATTTATAATATAATAAAGTTGGTTTAGAATCTTATTTATAAAATAGTTTCAAAGTTTATTCCCTCAATCTTTGCTTCTCCTCATATAAATATATATCTCTTGTAATACTCTTTATGAAATCAATGGAAAAACGTAACTTCTGCATTACAATTACATTTAGGGGGTTATTTATCAAAGTCTGAATGCCAAAAACTTTAAAAAAAAAATAGATTTTTTTTTTACTATAAAATCTGATTTTTTAGTGCAAAAAAACTTTATTAAACCCAGAGGGTGTTCAACGCTCCGAATTAAAAAGTACTCCAAATCAGACCTGCTGAGTTCATGTAGAAATCAATGGGAAATCCAGAAGATTCTGATCTGCTCGCTGTTAACATGCAATAATCAAATGGGCATCAAATCCAAAAAATTACTATGATTCAAATTTTTTCACGATATTATCGCACAGGAAATTTTCAGAAAAATGGATTGATAAAGGAAAAAAACAATGCAGATTTGGATGGACTATTTACTGAAAATTACCAGAAATTTTCAGATTTTGATAAATAACCCCCGATTTAAAAAAGTGAATATCAGAGAAGAAAAATAATATAACATTGTGGGTATTAATAAAATGTACTGGCTTTGACACACATGTACTGATATTTGGTTGTGACACTAATGCAATAAACCACTGCTGATTTGCACACTGGTTCTGCCATAATCAATATGGAAACCTTCAAATACATAAGGCTGTAGTATAAAAAAGGGATAAAAAAGGGATACTTTGGAGTACTTATGGGTAAAAATGTGGGACAAATTTGACTGATAGGGATGATGTTAGAAACAACAACTGTAAATCTAACACAAGTTACATAAAGCAACTGGACTTGCTGAGAAATTTTAATGAAGATGTTTCACTGCTCATCCAAGCAGCTTCTTCAGTTCAATTGACTGGTGTAGGGGAGTTCTCGGCATATAGACTCTTCCAACAATCCAATCACGACGGCACATTGTAACATATTTTACAAGAAAATATTACTTTGTGTGGTTCACTGTGACAAGCCATGAACATTTGTTTCTTCAAAAATTAATAAATCTTTGTGTTTTTTTCTGTCACAATAGCTAAACACCACAATTAGCATTTAAAATTAAAAAATGTTTCCCATTTACTAGATAAGACGTTTGCCACAGTACAACTTGGATAATATAATATGTCCTGATCCAACTATGTCAGCCAGATGTGTCCGTGGAGTCTATGCAAGGGCACAGGTCAATTAAAGCTTGCACGCCTTCAGCAGCCAAACACTGTTTAGTAATTTCTCAACAGCCATTAGCATCTCCCTAGACATTCTATAACTTGTATGAACTGATCATAATAGCAGTTTTACCTTGTAAAAGTCTTGATTTTGCTTTGTATAGCAATGAATTCATAGTTAAGGTGAGGTCTGGCCACCAGTATGTAAAGAGGCAAATTATAGCCTTCTGTATTATCTAAATACTTACATATGCAAGACAGAATTATGTATCTTCTCATTCGCAATGAACCCTGTTAATTTCTTGTCTACATAGATCATTGTCCATTGCAGATTTAGTTAAGTATTTACTATTTTATGTATTATTATATGCATCTGTTCTCCTAGTAAATGGGCTGGGAAATTAGAAAAAAAACTGAGTTTATTGAAAAGTAAAAAACAATTTGGCTTAGTTTCTTGTAAGTAGTTTAAACAAAAATTGTATTCAATATTGCCATGGTCGCAAGATACTGTACACCGGATTTTGGGGCTGGAATTTTGAGAAAAACACAGGGGGAAAAAATTGAGCATAAGGTGAAAAAAAAGTGAATACTGTAAATATGAAAACTGTAGTGTTCTTATTTTTACAGATTTGCAATTCTACCAAGAAAATATATTTACAAAAGGCTAAACAAATGGTATCATCTGCATTTCTTTGGTCCAAATGTATACTTATTTATAGGAATTTATTAGACATTAAATACAGCATTTCCAGCATGTCCAGCCCATACTAACGCTACAGTTTAGAAAAATGTGAAAGCAAAAAAATCTTTCAGTGTTTTGCAGAAAAAAGATCAGCTAGAGCAAGGGGGAATCAATTGAAATACTATCATCTTTGGCTGAAGGGTTTCCTTATCCTTTAAAGGGGATATATACCCTCTACATCATTGTTGTTCTGCCCAAATATTGGTAGACTACAATTTCTGGAATTCTGCAGCATATTATCAAAGGCATGATAGGAGCATTTACTGCAAGTGGCCCAATTTGATTCAAGAGGATCCTCGAAAATCAGTATCCTGGCCTTTTCTGTTTACACATTTGCTGTTCTTGGCTTCTTAGCAAAACAACAAAATTACATAATGCTGGTAGGGATCATTGTTACTGACAAGTTCTCTTGCATCTGTCATTAAGCATGGTTTGCCCACTTTGGAGAGCTAGGGGGAATAAAAGTTATTGGTTGCTAGGAAATGCTTTATGATTTATTTAATGTGTACCTACATGATATTATGCTTGTGCCAGTACCTAGATACTTGATACTAACCTGTACGATGCTATCCAGGTGCTCGAGCTACAATATGATTATTACTAGACAATTATGCAACAAAAGACTCATATTTATAATATATACACAGTATTAGAAATACTGGGAGTTTACAGTTCCCTTGTTTTCAAACAGATATGTGAATAGGTTTGGCTTTCTGAGAAAGGTGTGGGTCCTAAAGGCTGATTTATTCAGAGGCAAAGGAAGCAATCAAGGTGCCCCTTGCAGTTTCCTTACACCTGAGTGCATGGTTTTAACTTTTAATAAATGACCCTAAAGTCCTGCCAAGTAGCTGTGGAATAATGGCGAGGAAAACAGATAGCTGCAATGTAATTACAGTTTGTGCGACAATAAAAATCTTTGAGTTCAGCAATGAGTTCACCGAATCTCTATATAAAATCGAATTCACAGAAGGATCATGCTCATTCAATTTAAAAGTGGTAAAAAGGAAATGTTCTATAGCATCCAGAAAGAGTGAGCTTGTTTGCCATATTTATTGTTTCTTTATAAATTGAGCAGAAGGTGATTTTTCAGGCAGGTTATTTAGAAAATGTGTACCATATAAACCTGTCTATGTTCTGTGTCTGGGGCTATTTAAGTTTATGTTCATTTATGTGTTGCACAATGAGTGATTCACCTAACTATATTAATTTGCTTGAATAATGTTGAATTCCATTATAATGTGATCATTTTGTATAGGTAGATTTACAGTATGCACACAAGTTTAGACAAGTTCAACCATAGCAAATCAGAGCTGAAAGTAAAGTCAATTTGGTTCAATTAAACCATTCCACTCACCATTATCATTTACTATCACAAAATATACCAGTTGAAATGCCGTTGTACTGCAAGCTCTCAACAAATAGGAAACTCAATTTTGCGTCACCCGCAACCTTTATCATAACGTTTATTTTGACCCATTTTCCAAGATGCTGTTGTCATGAAAAAATCACGCACAATTTTCTGCTTTCACTCAATACAATTTACAGATCTGGACACATTATGGATTGATTCTATGTGGCAAATTTCACATTTCCTGCATAGATTTAATACTTATTTTCTTACAGCAGGTGATCCCAGTGGTGGTCAATAAAAGAGCTTTATCCTTGAAAAGTAAGTTACAATTAAAAGTTAGTCCCTGTTTAAAATGTATAATGAAGCTGTAGAGTTCTCAATGAATCAGGTTAAAGTGAGTGTAGGACTGGACAGATCAGGGATGGCTTTGACATAATGTCAGGATGGGAGTCCTAGGGCCAGGAGTGCTCGTCAGCGTGTCTTACTTTCCCGGCAGTCACAGCGAATCCAAGATGGCAGCGCCCTTAATCACCACTTGGGTGGTGGCGCGGGCGCAGTGAAAACCGGAAGTTCGGCTCTTAAAGTACCAGGAGCATAATTTTTGCCGCCCCTGGTACCCAGCGGGGCACTGCTGCCTGAGGTGAGTTTCTCAACTTGCCTCATTTGCGGAGCGTCCCAGAGTATATGGGCAAACAATTCCTGTTTTGTTTAAGGGGGGTTTTTTTAAGGCACAAACAGTTTTAGGGCTATTATACAAGAGCTTCTGAAGCTGCGCTCCCCTGTGTTCCGGTCTTATACATTCAGCCGCAGGGGAGCTCAGGAGTAGACGCATTCAATTTTTTTCAATGGGGCTGTACTCACACAGACGAATGTAGGCGCCGAACGCAGGCTGAGACACAACATACTGCATTTTTCTCCCCTGCAGCTGATTGCATAAAACCACTATACAGACGCTCATGTCTAAGAGCCTAAATGTCCTTAAAGGAAAACTATACCCCCCAAACAATGTAGGTCTCTATAAAAAGATATTGCATAAAACAACTCATATGTAAAACCCTGCTTCATGTAAATAAACCATTTTCATAATAATTTACTTTTTTAGTAGCATGTGTCATTGGGTCATCCTAAATAGAAAATTGCCATTTTAAAAAATAAGGACAGCCTCCTGGGATCCTAGGATTCAACGGTGCACACAAACATACCAAACAAACTATAAAGTTAGGTCACATGAGCCAATTAACAGACAGAGTTGTGTCTTTTGCTTCAACACTTCTTCCTGTTACAGTTAGAGTTGAAATATTTTTGGTCAGGTGATCTCTGAGGCAGCACACAGACCATCACGAAATGGTGGTTCAAGGCAAGAGATGTAAAAGGGCAATATTTACCTAAATATATATTCCAGATTGATAAGATTTTTTAATATGTCACTGGATTTGATACAAACTATCTGTTGCTCAAGTATTAATTTTTGGAGTATAGTTTTCCTTTAATATATTGATAATGGTTGAGTGCAGAGGATCTCTTGTATTTGTATGTGGTCAAAGTCTCTTTTGCACTCCCACTTAATGCTTTAAAATTTAGTGCTGGGCACAGCTTTCCCTTATTCATTTATTTTATTTCTGTCTTTTGTATGTATGCACATCTTTATTTATATTGTGCTGCTTGTTTACACAGCCCTGTATATTATACAATGGATTTGTTCAGCAGGAGGAACACAATGAAAAATAATAATAATTAATAGTGATGGGCGAATCTACCCAGTTTCGCTTCGCTGAAAAATTTGCGAATTTCCAGCGAAATTAGCGAATTGGCGGAAAAATTTGCGAAACGAGTTGCGGCACGTTTTTGGCGCGCGACGCATTGTTTTCGACACACGACTCTTTTTTTGGCAAATTTTCGCTGGCGTTTCGCGAATTTATTCGCCAGCGGCGAATCGCGGGAATTCGCTGCGGATTTGGCCCTGGCGAATAAATTCGCCGATCACTAATAATTAAGAAACACATATATATATTTATACCATACTATATATAGTATATAGGATGATAATAAAGGCTTCCATTCTCAATAATTTGGGCATTAGCACATTGGAGCCACAGCTAATGCTCCAAAATATAGAATTTGTGTTTCATTTGGAAGAGGAAGAGGTTTATTTTCATACATATGAATTCAGAGATGAATTTCTAGAGATAATTAGCAGAAAGAGAGGGGAATATAAGAAGGTTTCAGAGGATGTGGTTGACCAGGAAATTAGAGTATGGAAACCCCAATTAAGTGATATGAGGGGCAGTGGAGTGAAAAGGTATGAAGTGCATGATAAGGATTGTTTTCTTCAATCCTTTAATTAACAAACAACCATAGAATATATTTTAGACATAGTAAAACGTTACATACTGTATCTGATAAATATTTCAGAAAAAAGCCTCTCCCTAACATTTCACTATTTGTAATAGTTCTTCGTTCCATATTATTACATATATTACCCTCCCAATTTTATCTATCCATACTTCACATTAAACTATTTATCAACAGGACCTGAAATAATTTGGTAACAATAATACATTTTCTTCCCTCAATTTTAGTAAAGATTCTCCAGCAGAATGAAATGCAAATCGATTGTATTTTATCTTCAAGTATAGATCTCATCAAAAAATGTTTATTTTGTTTATTTTGCACCAATATAGTCTTATAGTGGAAAGCTTATTATCCATATTATTATTGAGCACCTGCAAACACTTGAAGAAACTAATCACTGCAAACACAATTAAAAATGTAAATGTTATTACCATAGAGGTACAACCTGTTTTTATTTCATTTACACTTAAAGTCGTTTTTTAAATTACCTTATGTAAAATAATGATTATGAAAGAGGCATTAAAGTCCGCTGAAAACTATTAACAATTATAATTGCAAGTGGAATATAATCCATCTTTGATTTCAAGTGATGTTTGGTTTGGGCTTCTCTGATGCATAAGGAAGTCCATTGATGAGGATTGAGTTAAACATGCAATCCTCATCCAATTTATTGATATCTGCCCAATCTTATGCCAGATATTGGTGGGCATTATTTTGGTGGGTCCCATGCACCAACCAATAATCTGCAGTCAGCACTATCAGAGCAATAATATATTTGGTGTATAGTTATGATTTTCCCTCTTCTATGGGTCATATTTATATGTCACAGTGCTGAGAAATATGTTGACGCTATATAAATAAATGTTAATAATATGTTTGCAGCATTTTATAACATTCTCTGCTTTCCTTTAAATAATTACATTAGGAAGTGTACTGTTTTATTAGTAAGAGTAAACCAGATCAATGGCAGATTTATGAAACTTGCATAAGGCTTTATATATTTTAGCATCAAGGGAAAGTTGTGCTCGCCACTAATTTTTAAAAACATTACATGCGGGTGCAGTGAGGCTGTGACCACAAAATTCATACAAATACAAGAAGTCCTCTGCACTGAAACCAACATCAATATTTTAAGGACATTGAGACATTTTGGGCCTTGAGCGACTAAAAAATACCTTACCCTTTAAACAAAACAGGGATTGTTCGTCCTTATATTGCAATGTATTTAAGCTCAATGTCCTTAATATATTGATAATGGTTTGTGTGCAGAGGAACTCTTGTTTTTAATAGATAGATATACATGCAGCCAGAAATGTGCCTCAAAATAACAATTAGGTCATTCAAGTATAATGGGAAATACACTGCAGTCATGCAAAATGCAAAATCATTTTTGTTTTTCCTCTAAAGCTTGCATTCTTGTATATATACATTTATGGGGAAATAAATATTGTACCTTTGTAAAATTAAAATCCCTAATAAGATAATCATCAGTAAATAGATTAAAAGGAGCCATGCTACTCAATATATGTTGTTGCTTTGTCCGCTTATTTATTCACCCTATATTCAGGGCCACCATTAAAGGGGGTACAGGGGGGGTACTGCAGTCAGGGGCCCCATGAATGAGGGGATCCTTGTGATGGAAAAATTGGTCACGAGGTAGGGTTATGGTGAGATTATAGGCAGAGATATGGACAGAATTTTCATATTTTAGAATGGCTGGGCTGGTCTGGTGCCATGCATGTAAGGGTTATCCTTTTCTTTAGGACAAGGCCTACCACCCAGGGGGTGATCAGTGGGCTAATATGGAACACTCTGGGGAAGAATCCAGTAAACTTAATATTAAGGGGTCTCATGATTACTGGTGGCAGCCCAATTGAGAATAGTGCAATTTGGTTATTTCCCATTATAGAGCCCACAGGATAAACAATCATACTTTTTTATTTTTGTGTGAATCTGAACCTGCATCCTCAAACAATTAACATTCAGAGGTTGTGTGGGACAATCATTGCTTATAATATAGGCAAAACTGTCAAGTGATCTTTTCATGCTGTATATACAGGGCCTTATGTATAACAGTCATATTCACTCAATGGTCTATCCTAGAGTAGCAGCCTTTGGGTGCCTATATGTTAAATTAACATGTTCTGTTCTGCAGCCACCAGATACTTCCTAACTGGAGGTGGAGTGTGGGGTAGAACAGTACACCAAGTCCTACTGTGCATGAAACTTTCGAAGAATGAGGGAGCATGACACAGTTCTGTACCTAGGGCAGCCCCTGAACAAAATACAGACTTGTTTAACCCCCCCCCCCACACACACACACACATTGGAACACTAGCAAGGGAATACCTAAATAAATTTCACTGCAGTGTTCTAATGTACCTTCAAACACTTTTTCAAGTGTTAGTCTCGTTTTCAGATAAGGAGTAATAGAGTTACACATTCACATTCTTGCTGCATATTTAATGGTGGTGTGGAAACTAAGTCAATAAAAACAATAAAATCTGCTGTGTATACACACTGAGCTATAGCAATACGTAACTTGGGAATTCACCAATAAAATACTGAAAAAGTATAACACAATGGATTTATTGAGTGTCATCCATGACTGGGCTTTTTTAATGGTTTTGCGTATCATGCTATCACTTGTGTTTGACTTCTATAAACTCCCAAGAGGACCTGATTAAACAATTTTATCCAGTGGGTTTTATGAGACTGCAAATTGAGAAATAGGACAGGATAGCAAGCAATATTAGTCAAGTGGCTCTCAGAGTCCTAAATCCATCAATACAGATCCTTTATTGACCCAGAGCTGGATGCCATTGCTTTTATGTCAGCATTATACTGTATAAATTATACTGAAATGCACTGCTAGACATTTCTAGTTCTATCGATTTAATCAAGTGTAAAAGGCATTCTGTATGTGGAATTCTGAAATTAAAGCCTTTCTATTCCCAAACCTTATTTGGTGCCATAGAAAAAATAACCTAAGAATCTGATTAATAGTAGCTGAAATATTTAAATGAAAAGCACTGTAATTGCTCTATGGAAAGTGACTATGTACTGGGAATTTTAGCCTCTATGAGTTTTCTTATACAAAAAGCATAGCTTTACATTTTTTAATTAATAACTCTAAAAATAAACCAAAGCACAAAGAAAACTTTCAAAATTATCTTTGCCTCCGGACATGTTGGTTCTAGGAATCATATTAGAAATCAATATACAGTCCCCTCCAGTAGCAAAATTGTACTGAAAAAATGTACTCCACTTTCAACAAAAAAAGATATCAGTACTGGGATGTTTTCTGAACAAAGATTTTTAGTGAAGCAGTATTCAATTTTATGAAATTAAATCAAATGTGAAAAACTAGCTGTGCAAAAAAATGTGGGTACCATTGTAATGTAGCTAATTTGAATGTATGTGACTGCTCAGTACTGATTACTGGTAACACCAAATTGGTTGGATTAGCTTGTTAAGACTTGAACTTCAAAGGCAGGTGTGTCCAATCATGACAAAAGGTATTTAAGGTGGCCAATTGCAAGTTGTGCTTCTTTTTGACTCTCCGAAGAATGACAACATGGGATCCTCAAAGCAACTCTCAAAACATCAAAATAAAAGATTGTTCAGTATCATGGTTTTTGGGAAGGCTACAAAAATCTACGTATCTCAAAGGTTTAAACTGTCAGTTTCAATTGTAAGGAATGTTATCAGGTAATTGAAAGCCACAGGCACAGTTGCAGCAGAGCGGCAAATGCAGAGAATGGTTACAGACAACCCAAACATCACCTCCAAAGACCTGAAAGAACATTTGGCTGCAGCTGGTGTATCTGTACATCGTTCAACGCAATTTGCACAAAGAACATTTGTATGGCAGGGTGATGAGAAAGAAGCCCTTTCTGCACTCAAGCCACAAACAGAGTCGCTTGTTGTATTTAGACAAGCCACAGTCATTTTGGAACAAAGTGCTTTGGACTGATTAGTTATTTGGTCATAACAAAAAGCACAGAAAAAGAACACTGCATTCCAAGAAAAACACCTGCTACCCACTGTTAAGTTTGGTGGAGGTTCCATCATGCTGTGTGGATATTTCAGGGACTGGGGCCCTTGTTAAAGCTAAGGGGCGATTAATTCATCCCAGTTGTAAACTGGAAATTCGGCTCTTAGTTACCAGGAGCAGCAATTCTGCTGCCTGAGGCGAGTGCCTCAACTCGCCTCATTGGCGGAGCACCCCTGGATGTGTATTTAGACAGTTATATCACGTGAAAGTTCATATAGGAAGGGAAGTATTTGGAATATCATTCCTTTGGCAAAACTAAAGTAAAGACTTGTTGCAATGTGCTTAAATTATAAAAAAAACTAAAACTACTGCAACGGCAATTGCAATTGCTAATTGTCTCAGAATATCAAGACAAGTAAATGCTGCAAATAATTCACTCTGTTCTTAGATCTACCAGGCAGCTGTTATCTTGTGTTAGGGAACTGCTATCTCGTTACCTTCCCATTGTTCTATTGTTAGGCTGCTGGGGGGGGGGGGTGGAATGGAGTGGGATGATATAACTCCAACTTGCAGTACAGCAGTAAAGAGTGACTGAAGTTTATCAGAGCACAAGTCACACGACTTGGGGCAGCTTGGCAGTATCCCTTTAACAACCACTTTAAAATAGGAGATTAAATGCTTTTGTGAAAAATAGAAAACTGAAAAACTGAAAACAGAATTCTTGCAAAGGGAAATGCCTTGAGTCTCTGGCCCAGGACAAATGTCTGGCCCAGGAGCATGTGGAATAAACCTATTCATTAGAGGGGGCACAACATTTTGACCTTTCTTGTTTTGTTTTACATTTTTTTAAAGTTTTGTTTTACATTTAATCAGATTTTTACATGTCATTGAAATTTGAGAGATTCGGGGGAGATTCGTCGCAGCGAGAAGTCGCCAAGCGACAGATATCCCCCGAATCTCCCCGTCTGGCTTGCCTTTAGAGCAACCTAATTTCGCTCATCCCTTTGTGGCTAAATTGGACATTGTGTAAGCATTATTAGCCAGCTGCTTTTTTATCTTGCTAATTTGTTTCCTGTTACAACTTGTAAATGATTTACCCAATGTAACTAAAACCTATTTTTCCCCTTGCATGTCATTTGCCAAAAGTGTTTGTGATTGAGGTTTTACCTTGTCTGGCCCATGATCTTCCACATAAGTTTTCTTATGTCCAATTATAATCATCTTACAAAACAGCAAAATAAAATTATAGTGGTAAGCCAGCCAAAAGAAATGCATTAGGGCAATAATCAAAAAAGAAGCAGCAATTTGAAAAGATCCCTGGATTTTGTGCATAACAGAAACCGTGAGCAAACCTGTTATGTTGATGCTTTTAAGAGGGGTTTGGATGATTTTTTGGACAGACATAATATCAAAGGCTATTTTGGTACTAAACTCTACAGTTAGTATAGCTATGGGCATATATGATTTGTGTTTGAAAGAGTGGAGATGTGTGTGTATGCTGGGTTTTAATTTGGAGGGGTTGAACTTGATGGACTTTGTCTTTTTTCAACCCAATTTAGCTATGTAACTATGTAACTATGAAACCATGAGCATCCCCTGTGGAAAGGACAGTTTTAACCACAACAAGAAAACATTTAATAAACACAACAGACAAAATACTTATTCAGAGCAAGTATTATATTTGGACGTATTCAATTTGATAAGAAAGATGTAACTTTTAGTTTATCACATGAAAGCTCCAATAAGGTCTATGAGAAAATATAGGAGACACTCTATTCTTCATTGAATTTAATCTGAGGCATTACAGTATGGCTCATGTTTAAAAAGGATGGCATGTTGTACAGTGTAATTATTTGATATTATCAACATAGACAAAAAAATTAATCTAATGTAAATCCTGACCTAAATATAAAATCTGTTAGTGGTATCTTTTATTTTAAAACAGAATCCCTGGTAACCTTTTTTCTTTAATTACATTTGTATTTCCACATGGATTTAACCTATTGCCCAGGTATCAGGCTGCATGGTAGGGAAAGTGAACAGAAGTTTTGATCGTTTAGTTTCTCTACTCAGAGATATGTGCCTAATGAGATTTCTGCTTAGATATTTTAAAGTAAAAACTCAGAGCTGTAAAAAAAAAAAATCTCCCCATGGCTGGTAAATGATCTACAGAAGATTTAATTGAATTTAAAAAACAGTTTTCCTACACAATCTCATCTATGTGACTGGAGGGTGCATATTCAAAATGCATATCTCAACAGCTATATTGTTCTTAGCTACAGAACATTAATGCTCTGATGAATGATGGGCAATCTCTGTAAAGAGATTAAAATGTGTTGACCATATTTAAATAAAGTATAATAAATAAATGTTGGAGAACTTCATGCAGTAAAACCTTATATATTTGTGTACAGGCAGACAGACAAATAGACAGACAGATCGACCCACATGTAGACCCATATGATGTGAAAAATTCAGTGACTTCAGAGGCCTCTTTATACAAAGGTTGGCTTTTTGTGGTTTTAGAGGTTTTTGAAACCACGACTAAACTTACTTTCTCTAAAACCACAAATGTCTTGACATTTATCAAAAGACTGGAATTAAGAAAAACTTAACAAAAGAAAATTATGCTGAATGATGCTCTAAGAATTAAAAATTCAAGCCTTTAAAAGTGCTAATTGATTTTAAACTTTCCAATAGGATCAGTGCAGCTCCCAGTTAACATGATAACTTTTTTTTTTTTTAAAGGTTTATTTTTTTTTATTTTTGGTGTAAAACAATAAAGAAAAAGGAAACAATAAACCATATAAACAATAAGCAATAAAAAATTGGTGGTTCGATGGTGAGGTGGGATTAGGTAGTGGAAGGTGGGGGAAGGGGTTGGGGGGTCAGTGGGGTTGGGCAGATGACCAGGCAGTTCCCTATTGCACCTCTATGTTCAGGGGGTTAAAGAGGGTCCAGATCAGTGGTTGTTTCTTGGCAGGAAGTTCATCCCCAAATCTTATTGAACTTTTCAGGGCATCCTCTGCCCATGTATGTCAATTTTTACATTGGCAGTGCGTCATTGACTAACTTTTTCCAAAATGATATTGTGGGGAGTTCATGTAATTTCCATTTTAGGGTAATTGCCTTCCTGGAATCATGAAAAAGCATACGAAACAGCTGCCGATTCCTTTGGCCTGGGATGAGTTGATCTATATCTCCCAACAGGAAAACCTCTGGAGACTTGACTTCTGGAAATGGTGGATGAGTTTGTAGGAAATTGGCAACATTATCCCAGTATGTACTAATCAGGGTACAGTCCTGGACAACTTTTACCTGCCTGTTTGTATTAGAGGTTTTCATGGTTTTTACACTTAATAAGTGTCTTATTTTTAGAGCTTTTAAAAAAATAAGAAAATCACAATTTTTTTAAGATTAGTGGGAAAACAATAAATTTGATTGTGTCCATTTCAATCTAGTAATGGCTAATGCAATATGGCTCTTTAGACATAAGAGGCTATGTAAAACAAGGTGCAACATTTTGCCCCAGTTTGGTAAAACATAGCAACACACTGGTGATATTTTCTGACCCGCTGTTTGAAAGCAATCATCTACCTGGTAATTAGCTTCTATGGGTTACTAGACCTTGAACATACTTTTTACTTGTTACATAAACTCCCATGGTCCTGGCCTTTACAGTTTTTGAATTCCAGAAGCTGGCTACCTCCTCATATGGCATGCATTTAGCAAATGCAACCACCACTCTCAATATGTAGCACTTATTTTCCTACAATAATAGGAAAATGTTTCTGTGTGATTGCCTTATTTCTTCTTCTTAACTTCCATTTAAGTATCAAATCCCTTAACAAACTATTTCTGTTACCCTAATGTCACCTTTTCAATCTTTCTCAGATGACTACTGAGTACTCAAAACACTTAAATATCCATTTGGTGAACTTTTTAAATCCCAATTCTCTCTGCCTGGTTATAACCTGATTTTCCCCTGATGGATTATAATCTTAAAATACACAAGATTTTACAAAATCAGAGCAATATGCTTTTTCCACTTTGATGCAACAAAATATTACTTAGCCTGTTACAGCTTTTTGTGAAATTCTGTAGATACCTTAAATGCATATTATCAAGGTTTTAAGGGGCATCTTCTGTAATTTTCCAACTATAGACACTGAACCTTTCTTGTACTGGATGTTGGTTAAATGCAACTACACAGGATTACACAAAGTCATCTGATTTAATGATGTTACCAGAGTACGTATACTTCAGCAGTATCTTGTAAGGATTCCTGGCTGCTACGGAAACAAATCGCCCACAGTATTTGGTGGTTTCTATGACAACTTCCAATGTCAGGGGACTTAAAAAGAAAAAAAAAGATGCATAGATATCTCAATTACAATGCATTTAGCCTATTTTCATTTGTATTCTCTATCTAGAGAATTGCTAAATTGTCTACTATAAGAAGAAAATTATAACACTGCTTGTAATAAAAAATGTATATCTCATACTTTTAAGAACACAGTAAAGTATCTGTTTTAACCAGCTCATTTAATGCAGTGGAGAATATATTAAATACTGGAAATATTTTTTTTATGCTGTTTAAACATAAATCCATTCCATCAATTTCAGCTGACTATTATTGTGTTGTTTGTGTATTCTGCAAGGGCCCTTACACATAAGCATTCGAATGAACATCCATTGAAATTTGTGCTGTACTGCCGTACACAGTGCAAGGAAATACATTATATATGACCAAGTAAAATAAAAAGGAATGTTTGTGGCCTTAGGCAACTTGCATCTCCTATATATATATATATATATATATATATATATATATATATATATATATATATATATATGTAACCCTTTCTTGGTTATATTAAACCAAACCAACTAGCATAAGCAGAGCATTGGTTACACGCGACTCTTTTATTCTCAGGTAGGGCTTTCGCTAAATGGAAAATCACGTGTGAGGTAGTTGAACTACAGCTCAATACTGCAAAGTGTGTAAAAGAACAAGTGTTGGACGCCAGGTGTTCTTTGTGAAACAAATAGAACAGTATTTATTTACAAAGAGCACACAGGGTATTCATCATGCTCACAACCAATAGATGGTAACAGCATTTGCATGGCATAGATACAGCAATAAAGAATGCCCTCAGGTAGGATGTATGGATGGGAGTTGTAGTTTCACCAGCCAGGTTAGCAATACCTCATGTGGTCCGGATCCCACCAGCAGGTTAAGGTCAGTTCAGGGGTTAAATACTCTTCCTGCAGTCCCTATACACTGAGGTCCCTTCACTTCAGGCAAGGTAGAGCCTGGGGGAGAGCTACTCCCTACTATCCTCCTTGTGGGGCTTGAGCTGCCCTTTCTAGCTTCCCTCTCTTTCTCACTTCTCCTAGAGAGTGCTATTACAGGAATATCCTTTCTCTGACTATTCCTCATTCACGGGGCCCTGTTCCCCGACTTCACTAAAGGTGTTCTTTACCTTTAGGGCCGAACGCTTCTGGGGCCTTGTTGACTCCCAGGCTCAATGGAGCACTGCCCCTCTCCTCTCCTCTGCTGCAGGCCAAAGAGGAAGTGCCCCTCCCTGCAAGCACCTTTATTACAGCACTGCAGGGGTGGGTCACAACCTGTATCCAATAATGTGCTACATTATAGCTATCTGGACCTTAGTCCAATAACAGGTAGCTAAAGTAAGGGCAAGGGAAGAAGCCATAAGGGCCATGCTACTTATGGGTCCCTACATTTATATATATATATATTGTCAAATCATTTTTCTGTAATGTGGATCTTCATACCTGAACCCAATAGGATTGTTTTACCACCAATATGGGTTCATGCAACTTAGTTAGGTTCCTGTATAAAGTACTGTTTTATTATGACAGAATAAATTCGAAATCATTTTTTGAAAGTAGAATTATTTGATTAAAAATTACTTATTCATTGCAGAAGGCCCTCAATATCTGTGTATTTATGTATGCTGTATATATATATATATATATATTTTACTATACAAGTGTGAGGCCAACCTGTAACAGCATCTGAGGTGAGCCACAATGATCAGTGCCAATCCTCGCACCTAAACTACCACCAGTAAGCACTGAGCATTTTCTCCTCCAGATCCCAAACTCAGGTAGGTAGAAGAGGACTAGACATTCCCCCCCAAGCAGTTGCACTCCTAGACACATGCCTCTTCTGCTTACCCATAGCACCTTATTGCTTTTACACTTGCATCTTGGGTGTTAGTAAATGATCTCTTCAATGTGTGCCCTAAAGTGGTGGTTCACTTTTAGTATGTTATAGAATGACCAATTGTAAGCAACATTTCAATGGCTCTTTATTATTTTTTTATCATTTTTTAATTATCTGCCATCCTATAACTACAGTTTTCAAATGTGGGGGGATGCTGCTGACTTGGTCTGTGCAAACTGAGTTAGCTTATTTGTCCAAATTAATGACCGGATCAAGCAGCATTCTCACATAAAGCATCCCTTGTTGTAAAATATAAGGATATTATAAGTCACTGAGGAGTTGTGTGACCATATAAAAGCACTCTGTCAAAGGCTGAGTTTTTTTATACAGAGCATGGAACGCTGAGGTGACTTCTAATATCCTCATATTTTACAACAGGTGGAACATTATTATAATACACAAGTTCTAGTGAGTCATGTGACTGAAATTATAACACTGATCATAACCAATTACAAAGCACCGTTTGCAAGTATATTAACGTTCTATTAACACAACAAAATAGCCTTTACTGCTATGTCTTTCAACAAAATATAAATCATTAAATTCCAAAACACACTTTTTATACTATGTTTCAGAGTCTGCCTAATTTATACATGAGCAAATATTTTCTCCCTTAATGCTCAACGTTTTTTAATGACGAGAACTTTACTTAGTCATCTGTCCCGAAAAGCAATGCTAATGCTAGATTTCAAGTTTCTTGCAAGTGTTTTTTAGTTCCTTTCTTTATAATTTTAATAATGCAATGGGAAAGAAAATCATTAGTATCAGCTTAGTCATCTGCGGTGATGAAATATAATGAATCAGCATCCAAGACAAGGGGAGTAATGAATTGGGCTGAGACTGTTCAATAACCATTAGCAGCTAAAATGTTGGTCTTTTGCTGCTTTCTGCTGAGGAATTAACAACAACTGTTTGACAAAAGATTCTTTGTAAATGCCAAGACCTATCATAAAACTCTGTCTTGCATTACAGAATATAACATATTTTAATTTTGTTAATATATATATTACTTATTGCTTTCCTTCAGTCAATGTTGCAGCGATAATGTAAAAATAGGCCTTAGATATTCAATCAAGAGAAACAGGAAGTTTACAAGATATGAGACAACTTCCAATGATAGTCATGTTTCTAAATTTAAAAAAAAATCCTGCATAAACCTATTTGTCCTAAGTGCAGTACTTATCATGCCTCTTAGGCGTAGATTTTGGATTGGGCTCTAGGCAGGGCTAGAAAATCCTTTGCAGATGAGTTTCAAAAGAGAGCTGTGTTGAGAGGTGCCAGAGTAGGTGAATCTGTAACATTGATGCGTGTCACTGAGGTTGGTATTTTAATGAAATATAAATCTGAGAAACGGGTTTGCTTAATTATATCTGATTGAGAAATGTAGCTACCCGATGGGAATGAGGACAAAATTATGAGAAATGCCTGGGGTGTTGATTGTATAATGCCATGATAATGGGATGGGTTTCTTTCATCATCCCCTTTTTTGGAATAAAGATAAAAAGACTACTTTAATCTGTGTTACTTTAATTGTAACACAGATTTCTAAATGTGCATATCAGATTGTCCATTTGCACTAGTGTACGTTGAGGAAAACATCTATCACTTTTGAAAAGAGATGTTTGGCTCATAAATTTTCATATGAGGCCAGCAAAGTCTAGAATGAGCCAGAAACAATCAATAGGAAATTAGAATCCTGTAGCAATTAATTTTCAGAATATAATAAGAATTCAAAGGGGTTGTTCACCTTTGAGATAACTTTTAGTATGATGTAGAGAGTGATATTCTGAGACAATTTGCTATTGGTTTTCATTTTTTATTATTCTTGCTTTTTGAAATATTTAGCTTTTTATTCAGCAGCTCTTCAATTAGAATTTTAAGCAATCTGGTAACTAGGGCCCAAATTACCCTAGCAACCATGCACTGATTTGAATAAGAGACTGGAATATAAAAAGGAGAGAGTCTGAATTGAAGGATCAGCAATAAAAAGTAGCAATAACAATACATTTGTAGCCTTACAGAGCATTTGTTTTTTTAGAAGGGGACAGCGACGCCCATTTGAAAGCTGCAAAGAACCAGAAGAAAAAGACAAATAACTATAAAACTATAAATAATAAATAATGAAAACCAATTGAAAAGTTGCTTAGAATTGGCCATTGTATAACATAACAAAAGTTACCTCAAAGGTGAACTACCCCTTTAACATCTTTAGGCAATGGTGATTGATCAGATACAAGAGGGGGGCAATTGCTTTGATATCGCAAATTCTTAATTTTTAATAGATAGATAGATTCATATCTATATCATATCATATATTGTCTATACACAGGATCAGACTGGGCCAGCAGGACACTGGGAAAAGACCCAGTGGGCCAGGCCTTTGATCTGGTCCAGACCCACTCCCTGCATCATGACCCTGCTGCTATTTCAGACCTCACTACCTGCCACAAGAAGAAAAAGGTACTTGTGGTGGGCCAGAGGAGGCCTTTGGCCCATTTTAGATAACTGCCACAAATTTTAAAGCATCCTACTACAGATATTTGACTATACATAATAAATTATAATTATCACAATGAGTAACAAAAACAATGTTTTTCTCATCCTGGCAAAAAATAGGGACATCCCTATAATTGCTAATACATTCTCAACTGACCCTTCTACAATGGAAATGGAAACACCACATTGTCTATTTTTTTTATAATGAAATTGTTTAATTGAGCTCTCTGTCTCCATCTTGTGCAATTATACAAAATAAACAGGATGTCGTTCACATTTTAGCCACATCGTTTTAATATCTTTTTGTTTTTATAATGCTGCAGTTGTATGCATTGATCCATGACTGTAATGAGTTCTCTGTTCCAATGAGAAATTGTTTGCAAACCCATGTAGAAGACCGTTATATTTACATAAATATTATATACAGTTTATAGGTTATTTTATCTGCAATGCTTGAGACTTGGGGGTTACAGATAAGGGCTGTAATTTGGATTTCCATACCCAAAGTCTGCCATCAGTATGGATTCATGCAGCTTAGTTACCATGAAAATACGTGCTGTTTTTTTTTATTACAAAGGAAAAAAATTAATAATGTAACCTCTAATTTAGAGCTATCTGGCTAATAGGTTTCCAAATAAGTGTCACACTTTGACACTGAGGTGAAACTGGTAGGATGGAGCCATTATAAGGTGAATTTACGGTTTTGCTAAATAAAATAGCAAACAGCTTAAAGGGGATGTCAAACCCAAAAATATTTTGTATAATAAAATAAAATCTAATTCTAAGCAACTTTGCAATTTACCTTCATTACAAATTTTCTATGGTTTTAAAGTTATGTGTGTATGTATTGCTACTGAAACAGTGTTTGCCTGTCCTTTTCTATTCTTTTTCCTGGTGGCTCAGAATCTTGATACTATGTAAGACAAGGCAGCTGATTAACAGACCTGTCTTTGCTGGGGAACTTTGTTTATAAAATAACAACCAGGTGTTAAACAAATGCTGCTTTCAATAGCAATTGTTTTGACAAATAACATTTTTAATAAATATGTATTTTTTATTTTTCTCTTTTATTAGGCACATTTTTATTTTGGGGTTGGCTTTCCCTTTAAGATGCAAAGTGAAAACAAGAATAAAAATACAAACCTATGATAGTGGTTAACAGCAAGTTGAAGGAGCCCAGCACTGGTCCAAAAGTCACAATGGTATAACTATAGAGGAAGCAGAGCCCACAGTCACAGGGGGACCTCAGCTGCAGGGGTCAACTTCCTCTATAGTGACCTTGCTGAATGAAAATTTGACTGCCAGCGGGTAAGTGGGTGCACATGCACATCCATGAGTGGGAGGGAGGGTTTATGCACCAAAAAAGTTGGGTCAGGTAGCAAGCAGATGAAGTCCATGAACAAGCCAGAAGTAAGGACAGGCAGCAGGTCAGAGGTCAAAACTGGGAGATTGCAAAGAACAGGGTACTTAGAAGTACTGGAGGAACATATGAACACAGGAGCAGGGTAGGACTGGGGGCCCTGCCGGCCCAAATCCAAACCTTGTGCTACCGCCTATCTTCCAACCTTCTCTGTTCCCGGTCCCATCAAAAACTCACTGTGCGTGAGCAAGGTTACACATATGCACACACGAGCAGCAGGGGTGGGACCAGAGGGGGCCCTGAAGCAGCAGCCCCGGTGGGCCCTGGGCCCCCAGTCTGATCCTGTACAGGAGTACATGTCCTCGGGGAGCCGCCTGAAAACCAATGTCGAAAGCCCCACACCATTGCTAATGCTTTCCCTTAGAGACTTCCAACAATCCCCCTTCCATCCACTGCAAATGAGCATCTACCCCCCAGGTAGGAACACCTCTACCTGCATGCTCTCCATCCATCAAGCACCCTTCCATTCAGCCTGGGGGGAAAAACCTACGTACGCACACTCCCTGTACCCAGTCAGGGCGGCTGTCCCACTCAGCCTGGCCATCAAGTCCCAGGGAAGCAACCATTAAAGCCCACCCAACTCCAAATTGCTCTCTAAACAGCTGCAGGGAGGATGGTCACTCCCCCGGGGCTTACTGGTTGCAGGACAGACAGCATCCTTTTTCCAAGCAATAGCTGCACCTTCTTTATGCCCTGCCTTTTCTTGTTCATCTCTTTAATCTTGTATTTGCTTGATTTTCCAAACAAAGAAAGTTTGTTGACTTTCAACACAAACTTTGTAACAGTATAATGTTATAATTACAATCATCATTTATATTGACCTTCTAATATATGTTTATAAGCTTCAATAAAAACAATGGAAGTGAAAAAACTTTTTTTATGGATCCTTCGTTATATGTAACTGCACTCTGCAGGCGTGATTTCTAGTGCAGATTGTTCCCTCAGAATGTCAGTCATCTTGACAAACCCACATCCACCTACTAATAGTTACTTATTCTGGACTCTGACTTGCTGATGTTCTTTGTGTGCCTGAAGCTAAAAATATCAATTTGATCATATGAATCTCTATTTTGTGATTTGCTAATGATAAAAAAACAATATTCTTATGAAAAGAAAAATGGCTGATGTGTTCAATAATTTACTGACAGATATTCATGTCCTTAAAGTATTTTACAGGTATTTCTTAAATAAAAGCCTCTTAATTGTAATTAATTGTAGAGTAAGCTTTTTTTTTCCTATAGCTTGTCAAATCCTTCTACGTGTCACTGTGAGCCACATTATTGGTTAAATGTGATTACATTCAATTTTTTATCATACAATTACAATCACAAAATTTACCTGAATTTATTATACTGACTGTAAATTTTCTGTTATAAACAGGGCCTTATTTATATATATGATCCATTTTTTGCGTTTTTTTCCTTTTTTTAAAAACCCAACCCTCCTCCACAGATTTCCATATGAAATCGGGTGACAGAGATGAAGGGTTTGAGGGCTAGAGGGTCCGTGAAAAAATGCAGAACTGACGTCACGCGCACAGCGTGATGATGTCACTTCCACTGAATACGTCAGTGCGCAACGTGGGTGTGTGTTTAGGTTCCGATGCTTAGGGGGCATCGGACATAAATACATCATTAATTATAAATTTTATTTATTCTCTAGTCAGCGAGTAGAAACATTATTAACAGCTAATTACTATCATCTTCAAACATTACATTTATATCTGCTAATCATAAAGAAGGATATTTATTATTTCTATATAAAACCTCTGGAAAATAAGCGGAGGCCTAGTAGAATTTTAAAGATAGTTCAATCCGACAATAAAGCATTTTTACAAAGAATGGATGGAACTTTTGATTACTGAATCTAAGCAAATAATCATCTCTCTAGCTTGTTTTAGAATAGATCAAAAATGTATTTTGTTATACTCTATACCTTCTGCTGTGGGTCATTTGTTATTTTCCTACTTTCTGTTGGAGAGCTTGTCAGTAATGAAAGACTGCATCTAAGAGTAAACGTACATCATCCATGCATTATTGAGTGTCACAAAGTCAATCAGTCTTGCACCAGTAAAAAAAAAACATCATCCATTTCAGGACCTTTGTAATACCGCACAGAAAATAACATATTTATGGGGAAGTATTACTCCCATTCCTCAACACAAGTTCAGTGTGACAAACACACTGCTTGCCTATTTTTTTAATTAAGAAATATCTATGATTTTATGTCACAAACAGAGCGCAAAGACTAATTTTTTTTAAAAAAAATTTCCTTTTCGTTTGGAAGATATAATGAGCTCTTCTTCATCTGAAAGGAAGAGGTTTTTTTTTTATAGACAGCTTATTATCATTTTTAAGGGGCAGTATACACTTATATAAGAAAAGCACAATACATAGGAATTGTGTTGAAATGTTATTTTGTTTATTCTTCTAATTACAAATAAGTGTAATTTCCCTATTTTTTTAATGAACCATTTATAAATTGTTTTGTTTTTTCACTGAACTCATCCTGTCTCCTCTTATGAACAGGGTAATTTGCTGAAATGTAGATAAGGAGCTCTCTTTAAATAACCCCCTCCCTCTGCATAGATTTTCCTTAATTAAAAGAATAGGGATAAAGAATGTTCAGCACAAGCCCTACTCATTGCTCATGTGGAAAAATAGTGTGCAATTCTCTACTGATTACAGTTAGGAGAGTGATAGTAAAGGAGGATAACAACACAGTTATTGAACATTTCTTATTAATAGTAAATAAAACATAAAAATATTTTAACAAAAAAAAAATAGACCTGAATACATTTTCAACACAAACTTCTCAAATAAAAGGGTAACACACTTTTTTACACAAGTTAATTGAGTTGGAAAGGTGAAAAGGTGCATAAACACTATCTGAACCGCCCTAAAATAAATAAAAAATAAATATATAGATATACAGGTACAGTATGGAACACATTATCTGGACACCCATTATCCAGAAAGCTCAGAAGTCTCCCATAGACTCCGTTATAATGAAATAACCCAAATCTTTAAAAATGATTTCCTTTTTCTCTGTTATAATAAAACAATACCTTGATACGGTATAATTAATCCTTATTGGAAGCAAAACCAGCCACAGGGTGAATATCCATTACAACGACAATATTACACTATATTGTTTTTCTAAAACTTCCATAGCTATTGCGCTGATCTCCAAAAAAAAAGGACAATTTGCTTCCTTCTTGACTTGGATCGATACACGTAGTGGGGAGACTACGAGGAGACCGGCAGGAAGCCGTTTGGACTGACATTGTAAATTTGGGTTGGTCAGAAAGACTTTTTTTTTTTTCTTCTCACCACCCAGCTCTGTCTAGAACTATGAGTTTCTAGCAGACTATAGTGTGAAGATCCATAGTACGGATAGATATTGGGCCCCATACCTATATTTATATATTTATTTATATACTTACTTAATTTTTTTCCAGAGACATAAATAATTCCTTAGAGTGAGAGGAAACCATGATAGGTTGTTTCTGATGCAGGTATGGGACCTGTTATCTGGAATGCTTTGGAGCTAGGGTTTTCCTCTTAATAAGTCTGCTAAAAAATAAATTATCTCTTAGTTTGGATCCAGTACAAGGTACTGTTATACTGTATTATTACAAAGGAAAAAGATATTCATTTTTCAAAATTTGAATTATTTGCTTATAATGTCGTCTATGGGAGATATTTTGGAGCTTTCTGGATAATGAGTTTCTGGATAAGGGTTACCATACCTGTCATAGTACAGCCTGATCACAGTAAATGTGAAATGTTCTGATGAATGGATATATCCTATATAAAGTGTTGCCCTACAGGGTGTGTATATTTCAGGTACAGTAACAACCCTGCCTATAACTATAAAGCAGTAACTATGCCCTGAGGTAGTAATATCTGCATTCTACGGCATGGGGTATTCCTCTTGTACCAAAGTGTTCTCATATGCCTTAGGTTTCCTTATAAATGTCACATAGTGTATGGTCTGTAATTGAAATCATGTCTATATGACATGTACATCTTAAACAGTGACGTAACAAGCACTTGGCAGGCCTGCCAAAAATCTTGGAAGAGGCCCAGCACACATAGTAGTCCCCCTCTCCGACCCCCAACCATCTCCATTCCTTGAGTGTGCGTGTCCACTTGATGTGGTGCACACACAAACATTTTTTTTTAGAGAGGGAGGATTTTGGAGCTCCAGGCCCCCCTCCTGCCCCACAACCGAGGGGTCTGCTTTTTCTATAGTTACATGCCTGATCTTAAACCTTTATTACTTATCAGTTTATGCTTGATCGTTGTAAGCAATAGGTTTATGTGTGTCACAAGAGCTGCCCAGAGCTCTTCCAGGAGCTCCGGGCAGCACGTCCTGTATAGCCGGCGTCGCTCCCACAATGGCGGCGCCCATGCCTGGGCGCGTCACGGCGTCTGTGCCTTTGGCGTCAAATTAAAAAATAAAAGCATGCCGGAGACCCGGGTTCAATGCCCAAGTATAGCTTTTGCTAATTATCCCTGAGTTTGTTCCTAAATTATTCCTTTATTGATTTCTGGACTTTTGACCCTTGCCTGAGCCTGACTTGCCACTTGCCGCCTGCCTTTTGACTCTTTGCCTGGATTTTGACCCTGAATATTGCCTAAACCTTTGCTATACTGTGTATTGGACTTTAACCCTATTGCTTCCACCTTGGTCCTGACGAATTCCCTCGGGGAGCCGATAGGCCCCTCTGACAATGTGCAAGTATACCAATACCCATAATTTAATGTTAAACAACCCAATCATTAGCCCTGATTTCCAGTAATGTGAATTAACTTTTTCTATAATTTTAATAGTAGTCTGGACTTCGTCCATGGCAAGTGGAAAAATACTAAGTACTTAAAGCAGAACTAAACCCCCTAATTTGTATGCCCCTTCCCCCCCTACCCTAAATAGCTCCCCCGGCCTACCTGGTACCAGGCCCAGACTGGCAATATGTGGGTTAGGGCAAATGCCAGATGGGCTGCTATAAGGTCCCATAGAAAGTCAGTATTTAGTGGGCTGGTGGGGACTGTTTGGGCCCTCTATGTGAGCTGATTGGGCCTCTGTGTACCTGAAATGCCAGGGCCTATTTTGATTCTCAGTCCAGTCCTGCCTGGTACCCTGGGCAAAAGCATTTAACTTTCTACTTACCCCTCCTTGCAGGTCCTGTCCAGCAGAATTCACAGCAGCCATCTTGTCTCCTTCGGTCTCCTTCCTGTAGTGACCAGCATTTTAGGCGCACAGTTAGAGTAATCTTCTGGTGCTGAACTACTGTGCATGCCCTGAAAGTCACAAAACCTTCCAAAAACATTTTGTGGCTTTCGGCACAGTAGATCCGCACCAGAAGATTTCTCCAACTGTGTATGTGCCGAAAATGCCTATTTAGTGGATACAAATTAGGGGGTTTGGTTCTCCTTTAACCGTGCAGTCTGTGGGAGCATCAGTTAGTAGCTCTCACGTTGGCCCATGTATGGGACAGATTTCACATGTGTATGTTTAGACACAAATCCTCCTGTGTGCTCAGTGTGAATTACAACTTTTGCCAGTACTTATAATACAGGGCTGAATCAGCTATTTCTCCACCAGTGGAAAATCGATGGTGAAGACACTGTTGAAGTAATATTAGACTTAGCCTACCCAAACAAAAAAAATCACCCTCCTCCTATGCTCCTGCCCAAACAGCGTTAGGAGTCACGCTGATGTTTAGGCAGGCTTGCTGGAGGTTAGAGTTGATCGGAGACACAGGAGGCCCGGACTGGCAATCTGTAGGTTAGGGCAAATGCCAGAGGGGCTGCTATAAGGTGCCATAGAAAGTCACAATTTAGTGGGCTGGTGGAGGCTGTTTGGGCCTCTAAGTGGGATGATTGGGCCTCTGTGTACCTGAAATGCCAGGGCCTATTTTGATTCTCAGTCTAGCACTGACTTGCAGTCTGCAAAACTGGAGATGTCGAAAGTAGTACAGTTCATCGGTAAATATCTCTGAAAATGTACGTTTCAGATAATAAAAGTATATGGCATTTATGTTCATATAAACTATTTTAGGCGCACAGTTAGAACCTGCATGTGAATGTCAAGAAACAACTTCAGGAACATCTGTCATAGACTTCTACATGACCTTCACAGGTTTTAGATGGTGTATTTTTAGATTCGGATTTTTAACAGCTTTGGGGTATAATATATCTCTAAAAATTGTGTGTGTTTTCCATGAAAAATTTAAGTTTTCCCCTTTAGAACCTCAACTAGAACAATTCAAGGATTAAAAAATAGGCCCTTAGTTTTCTATAAAATCATTTAAACATTATTAAACCCAACAGAACACGTTTATCCCCAATAAGAATTAATTATATCTTAGTTAGGAACAAGTACAAGCTATTGTTTTATTATTACAAAGAAAAAGGAAATTATTTTTAAAAATTTGAATTATTTGCCTAAAATGGAATCTGTGGGAGATGGTCTGCCCATAATTCAGGGCTTTTTGGACAAAAGGTTTCTGGATACCTTTTTTTTCTTTAAAAAAAAAA
>CM044431.1:77035441-77066885 GCA_024363595.1 Xenopus borealis | reverse complement strand
AAAAAAAAAAAATATATATATATATATATATATATATATAATTTTTGTGAAAAGTTATTTATTATGAAGTCATATTCCCCTGCAACGAGTCATTACAGGCCTTACTAATACATTTTCTTTGGAATAAAACTTAACAGGAGTTGGCTTTTTATATCTGACAAAGGATTTCTTTCTGAACTAGAAATAGAAAAATAGTCATTTACTTCTTTTTTGAATTGCTATGGGTCAGTGAACTTGAAAAAACACTGCCTGCAAATGTTAAAAAGTCATACCTGTCTCATCGCATAAACAACCAGACATCTAATAAAAATCTTGTCACTAAAATGAAGGGGAAAATGTTGTGTCATAAAAATATATTACAATAATGTAGTTGTTTCTCATATTTCATGACATGCTCATAGCTAATTGGCTTATGCTCTAGCTACTGTATGTGGTGCAGCCAAAGGAAACCAATTGTGTGGAATGCCTGGGATTTTCTGTTAATTACAGAACTATAGAACATACTAATGTTTACACAACTGAAAATTATGGGGCACCATTCAGTTGAACCCCCTGTAAACTCTCCACACATCAGTTTTGAACAATGAGCAAAACACAGCCTGCAACAAATTATCATAGGCACAAGTTACATAGTTAAATTGGGTTGCAAAAAGACAATGCCCATCAAGTTCAACCCCTCCAAATTAAAACCCAGCATACACACACAGACACATCTTCACTCTTTCACACAAACCTTATATGCCCATAGCTATACTAACTGTAGAGTTTAGTATCAAACTAGCCTTTGATATTATGTCTGTCCAAAAAATCATCCATCCCCTTTTGAAAGCATCAACAGAATCAGCCATCACAACATCACCCGGCAGTGCATTCCACAACCTCACCGTCCTGACTGTGAAGAACCACCTACGCTGATTCAAATGAAAGTCCTTTTCTTCTAGTCTGAAGGGGTGGCCTCTGGTGCAGTGATCCTCTTTATGGGTAAAAAGGTCCCCTGATATTTGTCTATAATGTCCTCTAATGTATTTGTAAAGTGTAATCATGTCCCCTCGCAAGCGCCTTTTTTCCAGAGAAAACAACCCCAACCTGGACAGTCTCCCCTCATAATTTAAGTCTTCCATCCCTCTAACCAATTAGTTGCACGTCTCTGCACTCTCTCCAGCTCAATTTTTTTACTTCACTGTTTTGTGTCGAAAAGTCACATGATTTTTTGGCTTCGGATCGGCCAGGCACAAGGACTCGGCCGAATCCTGCTGAAAATGGCCAAATACCGAACCGAATCCTGGATTCGGTGCATCCCTAGTTGTTATCTATAAAAACCAAGATCCTTCTCACATAAGGCAACTCCCAAAACACTGCCATTTAGTGTATAACTGGCATTTAAATTATTTTTGCCAAAGTGCATAACCTTGCATGTTGTTCAATATCTGCAATGTATTAAGATGCTGTATAAAAGCATGTTCATTATATTAACTGGAATTAAGATGTTTTTATTATTTTCTTGCATTTTTATGTGAATATATATATATATATATATATTTGTCTATTAGAAAAGGTTGTTGCAACTCCTCCGCTATATCCCAGACATTTCTGTCTCCAAGCGAAGACAGCTGCTTTAATTTAGCTCCAGGCAAAGATAGTGCTTTTTAACTGTCCTCAAACAGCCAAATTCTTCTTCGTTTAAACAGAGTACATTTCCATCCACCAAGTGATTGAATTACAGTGTATATATATATATATATATATATATATATATATATATATATATAAAAGACTTTGAGAGACTGGTTTATAGAAGACTGGAGTGGAATCACAAAGCATTCTCACAGCACTTATTATTTAATGTTTAATATACAAATTATAACCTGTGACAGAAATATATCCCACTAATTTACTATATATATATATATATATATATATATTTGTGTGTGTGTATGTGTGTGCGTACTGTATATATATATTTTACATAGGTTGTGGAGTTCCAATGTGACTTCTATACTCATTTCTGAAAGTTTCAATTAATTATGTGAGGCAAACGACATCAAACTCTGTTTGTAACCGATGACATCAATAAAGGCCAGTGAGTAAAAGAGAAAAAATTATGCTTTGTTTAACATATTATGTCCAAGAGCTCCATCGCTGGAATTGGCTGAACAAAATACATCAGTGCAGTTCATGTTTACAGGACTTTATTTTTTAAAAAAGCTCCTACTTGTATTCATCACTGCTGGAATTGGTCAAAGATTTTTTTTTCTGTTGTGCTACAACTGTCCAGCAGCAAATAGGAGTTATCAGTCTGTACAGTGGGTCCAGATAAAAAGAAGCTTAACAGATGGACAATAAAAGTACTAGATAATTCTTAGATAAATCAGAGACGCAGTTAACAGATCCTATACAGCTTTTTCAAATTCAAGTTTTGTGAATGTTTGTTTATTTATGAAACAACCCGAACGTAAAAAGCTTGAAACTATGCAATTGGGGGGAAAATGGAACACTCAAATTGATCGAGTTTGAGCGCAAACCACTGAAAAAAAAAATCATGAAGGCTAAAAACATCTTCATATGGTTCAAGGGAACTCTGCCATTGACCTTGACAGGTAATTTTTGGATTCCAGCTTTTTGCAGCTTCAGGACATAAGACATCTCAAAAATTCTAGGTTTTTTAACACAAAAATAAGAGTTTTTACTGAAAATACCCGCAAATTTTTCATTTTCTTTGGCTCGTGTATTGAATTTGATTCCTTGCACACAAGTTAATCTACATATTCTAACTGGCTCTGAACAAAAGAGATACAAGTGAAGGGGTGAAGGATTGTGGCAGATTGTTTCAGGTTTAAGGGAGAGAAATAAAACTGCATAGTGATATAGAAGAATCATATCATATTTTTATAGCAACCACTAGCCTACTATGTTGAGAAAGGGAAATATGTATATTGATGTAAATGTGTGATGCTAGGCAGGGGGCATCCATCTGATAATTTTTATTATCCTGATTCTCAGTATGCTTTCATACCCTTCTATCCAGATGGTTTTGAATGGATTTAGGACTGACCCCTTGGATATGTATAGAAGGCATGGTGCCTTCTGTCACATGTGATGCAGTAGCAATCAATATATACTCTTTTATAACTAGATATTCAGCTATATGCACATTTATATCATTACCAACTATTTGCCAATTGAGGCCCTTAACTGTCTCCAACTAATCATTGTCTTCTTGTTTGGAGAAACAACATTTTATTGTTTTTATTCTAAATAGTAACTGGGACTAAAAATGATATTCGCTTGCTTTCATATAAGAAAGGTCCTCTAGTAAGATAATGGTTAGTTTTTGGATAAAGGATCTGAACCAAACGTGGAAGGCGTGCCTACTGCCCATACATTTATGTTAAAGTTTGCAGTTTATGTGTTACACTGTTGCTGGAATGTTTTGAAGATTCTGGCAACTAATGGGCCGTATTGTATATAAGTGACTGCTACTTTATTTCACCAAACGTTTCATCCTTTCAACAAACATCTTGATTAAGACTGGGATTGAAATAATTTGTGTACTGTATGCATATTTGACAGTTCAAGGTTTAAATATTCTATTCTCTATCTGCTTTTAGAATACTGCTAAATGTTATTTTCCTATTCATTCACAGCAAAAGTTAAATGCAAACAAGTCTGATCCACAAGAAGTTTGTGATTTTGAACAGGACGATGTTTATGTTGGAATGGATGTACATTCAGGTGTGTAACTTTTAATATTAATTTACATTAATGAATGACATCTTAGTCTACTATCCCCCATATGCAATAAAAGGCACTACGGAGCCGTAGCCCATAGCTACCTAGGAGCAGTAACCCATAGCAACCAATAAGATGTTCGCTTTTAAACAAGTAACTAGTAAATCCAAGAACTGAAAGGGTGCGCATCAGCGAGATCCGTGTCAGTGGGAAGAAGTCCGCGGTGGAGACATAGGTTAAAAGATTTAATCTTTATTGCTTCATTTTAATAAAGTAAGCATAACGGGGGACGCGGCTTGACGCGTTTCGTGACCTGGTTAGTCACTTCATCAGAAGCCTGAGCGCCCCCTGTGGGAAAAGAGTTTAAATAGCCTGCACCAATATGAATAAAAATACATCAAACAATAGCACCACTTTTAAAAGGTCACGTTTGTATCGCTGTCAAGCCAAATATATACAATGTTGCAAAAAATATATACAATGTTACAATGTTTTTTTTAAAATGAAGCAATAAAGATTAAATCTTTTAACCTATGTCTCCACCGCGGACTTCTTCCCACTGACACGGCTCCCGCTGATGCGCACCCTTTCAGTTCTTAGACTAACGCCGCTGCCAGAGCGGCATTGCGGGTTTGGGCCCAGTGAGGAATGGACGGCATCCTCCCCTCTTCAAGGTGACGGCTTCTCCTGTTTTCCCCTAACTAGTAAATCCAACCTGCTATGGGTTACTGGGCAAATTAAGTCTATTTGGTCAATTAAGTGGAGACCTAAGTCTATTAAGTTTGTGCTGATGTCAACTTGTAGTTAAAGGTGATTCATCTTATTAGTATGTTATAGAATTTCATATTCCTAGTAACTCTGCAGTTGTTTTTCAATATTTTTTTATAGATTTTTTAATTATTTGCATTCCTTTTCTGATGCTTTCCTGCTTTTAAATGAGGGGGGGGGTTCACTGTAACCTGAAACCAAAAAGCTATTGCTCTGTGATGCTACAGTTTTATTGTTATTATTTTGTATTATTCCTTATCTTCTCATTCTATACTCTCCTATTCGTATTTCAGCCTCTCAATCAAACCACTGCCTGGTTGCTTGGGTAAATAAGACCCTTTCAACCAGATAACTGCTGAAATTCCAGCTAACTGGAGAGTTGATGAACAAAAAGTGAAAGATAAACATAAAATTACATAAAAAAATGTAATTAATGTCTATATCATACTAAAGGTTAAAATGTAAGCTGTACTTTAAAGGAGACCAGATTTCTCAATTAGAATGCCTTTGGATATTTGTATGTATTAAGCATGAATACAAAATACACAGTACAATCATTAAGACATTTTATAAATATCTGCTCCAAGATAAAGGAGGGATATTTTATTACTAATGTCCATGTATAGAGCATATTTGTATAAAGGTGTTTATAGTGGGATTTGTTTCTCAACATTTGACTCAAAGAGATTTACCTTCCCCTGTGCAGAATTCAGAACTTTAAACATATCGTAGCTAACTATAGGAGTTTAAAAGTAGGATTTAAAAAATCGCTATTACAAATCCCAGAATAATAAATAATGATTTTTAACTGGTTTAACCTTTGTGTTTCCTGGCACACGTGAGAATCCCTGTGAAGAATCCCTATGAAGAGTATTCAAATAAAGACTGCTAAGAAGAACATTTCCTTTGTTTTCAATAATGGTTATACCCTGTAACATTTCTGCCTCCCTACAGCATTGCTGGTAATTACTTTGTTGATCAAAATAGGATGTGGCATTTGAAAGAAGTTTTTGACAAACTGTTGCTAAGAAACACAATCTTTTAATTCTAGAATGCCAAATCCTTGTTTACTATATCTCAGCACCTTAACGATATCAGTCTGGTCACATTGAGTACATTCACAAATTCGAAACCTGTTTGTGTAGTTGAAGAAGCTACAGGGGTGTAACTGCAGTAAATCTGATTACAGGCTCCCTGTGGTGTATAGCGCAATGGCATATAAGGGACTGAATAAACATATGGCAGCTAACACCTCCTTATGAATTAGAAACACGTCTGTTAAGACTATAACTTACTTTATGTACTGTAAGTAGTTAATGTTAATGATGGAGTAAGTCATCTCAATGAGGCAAAGTTTTCTGTGAGAACCAGTACGTCTGCATGTTTGCCCATTGCTTAGCGTTAGTATCCATGGAGCAGTCTTTGTGAGTATTGTATCTGAATCAATATTTTTTGGGCTGAAAAGTTATCTAATTTTTCTTTGTTCAAAAATGATCGTCCTTTTAACTCTTGTTATGTGCTTTTAATCATCTGACATAAGAAAAATTAAATCATACAATACATTGATGATGATAACAATAATTAATTATGATTCATCATGATGATTGATGCTGTTCATTATGAAACTGATGATGATGATGATGAAATGATTATGATATGATGTCGATGATGATTATTGGTGATTAAGATGATGATAATGAGTGATTGATGATTAATAATGGTGCTGATGATATTGATTGATGATGATGATTGATGGTGATGATTGATGATGGTGACTTATGATGATGATTGATGATAATAATGATGATGGTGATTGACTGATGATGATGGTGATTAATGATGATAATATTGATGATGATTGATGACATTGATTGACGATGATTATTATGATGATTATTATGACTGATGCTGATTATTATTACAGCTCAAAATTCTGGGGATGAGTCAGTTGACAATACCATACAGGAATCCCATGAGAATCAAAACAATGTGCCAGATGAAAGCCCACACTCACAGCCCATGCTGGACTACAAAGAAGACGATAACTATGATGAAGACTTGAATGTGAAAGATGATTACTGCTTTTCATTTCCTGTTGCATGTGATTCAGGTGCCGTTGGGAATGAGTACAGCATCTTGCAAGGTATCCAAGCCCTTTGTATGACCTGTATTCTCACTCTACACTAATATATCGAAGAACTTTGAAAACACAGGACAAACAGTGTACAAAGTTGCAAATATTTGTCAACAAGAGCCAGAAGGCTGCATGTATTCACATCATTTACATGGAGTTTACACAAATCATACCTACTGAAGCATAGATTGAAATACTATTACTTCTCTCCCCTCTTTTTTAATATTTATCCTTGATTGAGGTTCTGGTGTGGGAACTTCTATTTAAGCCACTGCTTGTACAGCACATTTATTTCCAGCACAGTTGCCCCTAGTTTCATTTCACTTTGAATTATTGTTGAATTACTTATTTAATTGTAGTGTACTTGTAATTAATCTCATAGTAGTTGTAATTATCTTATATGTACTATTAATTTGAAAACTATAAAAAAAACTATATTCCATTTAAATAAACTAAACATATTTGATATGGAAGTGAATGTCCAGTTGAAAAAATAGCTTTTATTTACTGAACAATGTGTTAATACGGGTATAGAATAACATGTTATCCAGAATACTTGACAATTTCGGTGTTAGGACTTTTTCCCAAAGAGATCCATTGGGTTTTTTTATTTATAATTTCATACCTTAAAGCTGCTAGAATACATTGTTGGCCAACATTTTGGCCAACAGTGTTGATACAGGTGCCTATATATAAGGACAAGGCCCTGATGCGGACTGCTTGTTCTGCCACACCCTAACTTGTGTGACTGAATGCACACTGTAAATCAGGGTGAGAATGGACACCAATGGTCATAGTCCATTTTGCAGCCATTCTTCAAGACAGTCATACAGTTTGCAAAGTGCCCCATATCTCATACATCACATACATTTCATATAGACAAAAACAAGAGATCCTCTGCACTCAACCAATTATCAATATATTACGGACATTGAAGAATTTTGTGCCTCAAGCTTCTAAAAATGCCTTCCTCTTTAAACAAAATATAGATTGTTTTTCCATATATTGCAATATATTTAAGCTGGCCAACTACGTCAAATTCATAATTCATCCCCGATATGGCCAGTCCTACACTCAACTTTCATCTGATTCATTAAGAATTCTATTACTTCATTATATATTTTACAAAGGGACTAAGTTTTACCTGCAACTTACTCACTGCTTTCACAGTAAAACTTCCAAATTTGGTTGCCCTTTTATTAGAGGCAAACTAAATAAAAAGCAGAAGACATTAAGGAAAATAAATATTTAATGAAGCTTACCGCTTTCCATATGGGGTCCGGGTGCTCATGCTCCAAACCCTCAGCAGGGGGGGAAATGCATACAAAACACGAAAAGTAGAGCTGGCACTATTCCGGTGCCCCAAATAATATGAGCAAATCAAATAGAATCCAGGAGTCACGAAGTGTTGATAAAGTAGTAAAAAATTATTTTATTATTACATCTTGTATAAAAAATAAAGGCCTGACGCGTTTCGTGTCTACATGGGACACTTAATCATAGGCTGCCTATGATTAAGTGTCCCATGTAGACACGAAACGCGACAGGCCTTTATTTTTTATACAAGATGTAATAATAAAATATTTTTTTACTACTTTATCAACACTTCGTGACTCCTGGATTCTATTTGATTTGATCATATTATTTGGGGCACCGGAATAGTGCCAGCTCTACTTTTCGTGTTTTGTATGCCCTTTTACTAGACACCTTTGGTATCACCTGACTATAGCTGGAAGGGTGGGGGCTACAACAAGGAGCTGGTTACTGCTCCTATATGAAGTATAACAAACAAGGGAAAGTTGTGCTCACCACTAATTTTAAAAAACATTAAGCGGGGGTGCAATGAGGCTGTGACCACATAGATGAATACAAGAGATCCTCTGCACTCAAGCCATTATCAATATATTAAGGACACCAAATATTGTACTGATATGATGTTTAAATATCAGATCAACAGGACTGCCAACTACACCAAAGTCATTATCAATATATTAAGGACATTGATATATATATATATATATATATATATATATATATATATATATATACTGTATATATATATATACACAATTGTGGATGCTACCATATAAAACTATTATATTGTTAACACACTAAATATCACCAAATATTGCATTGATATGATGTTTAAATAACAGATCAACAGGACTGCCAAGGTGACGATGAACAACTGTATTTGGATGACAATAATTATGTAGAAAAGGCCAAAGAAAATAAAGAAGAGTTGAAGAGCATTGAATTTGCTGTTGAAAATATATACACGAGTATGCAACAAAATAGAGTACATGAAGAAGACATCATGTTCAATGAAAGCTTTGCTGTTACAATATCTTCATCTGAGAGCACTCTACAAACTTTTCAGGAACCAACAAATGAAGAAAATATCCTGAACTCAAACAAAGGTATATTGTCTTAAAATCTTAGCTATCAATTGGTAAAATTATTGACAATACTTTTAAATCCATACATATGTATAAAAAATTCTAAAACTCATGGAATGTTACCAGGTTTATCTTCATTAGAGGATATTAAATTTACTGCTATCCAATTTTTTGCCATAAAGGGATACTGTATATGACTGGGGGCAGCTGGGAAACTGACAATATGTCTAGCCCTATAACAGATTTCAAAATTGAAAACTGCTCTTTTGAAAAATGAATTTCAGTGCAGAATTCTGCTGGAGCTGCACTATTAACTCAAAAACGTGTTTTTCCTTGACAGTAACCCTTTATTTCATTTATACCGAGCTATAGTGGTTCATGTATCAGACACAAGTTTCATACTTATTTATCAAACATATGATAAGTTTTGGGAAAAAAAACATGTTTTCCCATGACAGTAACTCTTAATTTCAACCCTTTATTTCATTAATGCCAAACTATAGTGGTTCATGTATCAGACACAAGTTTCATACTTACTAATCAAACATATGATAAGTTTATCTTTTGTCTTTGAAAAAGTCTAGCATAAATAAGTAGTACTTGTCATAAGAGTATATATGTAAGAAGTGTGCAATGTTTGCATCAAAGTCATTCTAATACTGATTCGTTTCTACACTCAGGGCAAGGAAACAAAAGAGATGCAAACTCAAACATAAAAATGAAGCAAACACCACTATGGCTAGCACTAAAATGTGTTTTTCCTTAAACTTACTGGGCATGTCTCTGTCGGTCTAGATTGGCATAGATGTATGCAACATAAATTGTTAATTAGTCAGTCCAACTTCTTAAGAAATGAATTAGTAGCCTTAATACAGCATTTTTCACAATGCTTTACAGATCTAATACATCATTCACATTAGTCCCTACCCAGTGGTGCTTACAATCTAGTGTCCCCATCACACTCACCCATACACACTAGAGCAGGGTTGGACTAGGCCAGCAGGACAATCAATGTCTTGGTCATAACCCAATTACACTTCGGCTCACAGACAGATAACCAGATATTACTGTATGCCTAAGAATATTCTGGTACAGTCCTGGATCCCTTAGATCAGTGATCCCCAACCAGTAGCTTGTGAGCAACATGTTGCTCTCCAACCCTTTGGATGTTGCTCCAAGTGGCTCCAACGCAGGTTCTTATTTTTGAATTGCAGGCTTGGAGGCAAGTTTTGATTGTACAAAAACCAGGTGTACTGCCAAACAGAGCCTTAATGTAGGTTGACAATCCATATAGGTGCTTCGATATAGGTGCTACCAAATGGCCAATCACAGCGCTTATTTGGCACCCAAGAACATTTATCATGCTAGTGTTGCTCCCCAACTCCTTTTACTTCTGAATGTTGCTCACAGGTTCAAAAGGTTGGGGATCCCTGCCTTAGATAATGGCAATTTTACCAATAAATAAGGTGGGACAGCATCCTAACACCATCATACTATTACACCTATGTTTGACTGTAAATATGTTGTCCTTACTGTGTAATGAGCTTTACACCAGACATAACTGGACCAGCGTTTTGCCACTTTTGACTCCTATGTCCATAGAACATTAAAAGGCTTGGGATCATCTAGGTGCTGTCTTTAAATGCAAGGCAAGCACTGATGCTATTCATGGATAGCAGGGACCCATTTCTTATTGTGCACTCAAATATACTGACCTTGCTGACTGTTCTCTGGAAATTCTTGTTGCATGTATTATGCCTTCCTGGATGAGAAGTTGCTGTGATTTTGGATGGTGGGACACTCCTGGGAAGATTTGCTGTATCCTTTCAATTTGGCTGTCACTGTAGTTGTGCCCCAAAGTCTTAAACTGGCTTATTGTAATCCTTTCTAAAATAATATATTTTAACATTTTTTTTACAGCCCTTTTATAAATTAGGTAAGAAGATCGGCAGGGATGAACAAATATTTTTTTTTTGTGTATCTTTCCCTCCTAACAAATAATTAAACAAAATATAAAATATAAGGAAATATTATTACAATGCATCATATATTTCCTAAGTTTAATTTGTGTAATATGGTGTCTTACTGAGCTGATTCCAAGCCAGACTATAAAAAGCTTTTAAAATGCTGATGTATAATCAGTGCATATACTGTAAGAACAAGCAAAGGAGTATAGAGATTTGAATAATGCATCATCTAATAATGTGCAAAACCATAGTAACAGATCAACCCAGAGAATATGTGGCAGAGGTTCAGTATAATTCTTTATGCTCCCAGGGCTTTGAGAGTGTTTCACCCAGAAAAACACTTAAACTAAACAGGCAATTATATGTAAATACAATGATTTGTCATTTAATTTAAGTGTCTAGGGGTGACATTTTTTACTGTAGTGTGCATACCTTTTTTAATATGCCCTCAAGGCATTTTACTATATATAAAATATATACATATATATTGCAGGTATTAACATGTTAATAATCTAGTTTAAAGTCTTACAGATTATGCACATTTTAGTTATTACCTTCACAACCACATGCCTATGTCATTGCACTGTAGAACAAGTGGATCCCAGCATGGAAAATTAACAATAAACAGACATACACAGACATACAAAGAAATATATGGACAGCTATTAAAGGAACACAATGTGACAGTCACACTACAATATACATAGAAGGAATCATTATATCATACACTGTATCTATCCCAAAATCACACAGCTCCCATCTACACCATCATTTCACACCATTTCAGAGTTTTCCAAAGGCACTAAACTTTATTCTGCCACTAGATTAATCCCAAATCACTTGCTTTACAGTGGATCAAACAGTATACATCATTTTATATTATTGCAGAAATATTCATCAGCGTGTTGTGGCAAAGGATAAAATGTGAACCTAGGGGTTTTCCAAAGACGCTGACCTAAATTCTTCCATTATTTTACCCATAACCTCATATTTCCAATCTGACCAATCACATTACACAGTTTCATAATACAGCAGAACTGATAGGGCCAGATTTACTTAGAGGGCGTACCTAGACCTGTTTCCATTCATCACCCCTGTCCCCTCCCCTTCATTCATTCACATACATTAATTATCATCAACAGGTTGGGAGCACTGGGGATTGGCACATAGGAAATTTAAAAGACTGTTGTATCTCATGAGCAGCTCTAGTGCTTACAAACCAATGTAGATATGTCCTGTCACTCTAGGCCCGGGCCTTGGTGGCCTTTACACAAATCCTGGTCTGAGAAGTGATCAGCATCACTGATCAGAGTGCATTGTTTCACAGTAGAAACTATATAAACAGGGTGCTGAGCTTGGCTATGGTGTCTGTTTCCTGCAAAACAGGTTGGTTTATCAGAAAATGATTAGAGGCCTGTCTACATGTGGCATTCCATACCAGTGGAGAACTTTTTCAGCAGTGCAATTTGTTTTTTAATTATGGTGCCTTAAAACCATCAAAACAATATTTATTGTGAATGTAGGATACATTTTCCCTTGATATATTAGCAAATAATTTAAGCCATAAACTACTTTGTGTGTGTCTTGAACTGCATTAGAGTTGATCACCTTTAAATTAACTTTTAGTATGATATAGAGAGTGATATCCTGAGACAATTTGCAATTGGTTTTCATTTGATATTATTAGTGTTTTTTTTTTAGTTACTTAAAGGGATCCTGTCATGGGGAACATTTTTTTTTTTTTCAAAATGCATCAGTTAATGGTGCTGTTCCAGAAGAATTCTGCATTTAAATCCATTTCTCAAAAGAGAAAACAGATTTTTTTAATATTTCATTTTGAAATCTGACATGGGGCTAGACATATTGTCAATTTCCCAGCTGCCCCCAGTCATGTGACTTGTGCTTTGATAAACTTCAATCACTCTTTACTGCTGTACTGCAAGTTGGAGTGATACCCCTCCCTTTCCCCCACCCAGAACAATGAGAAGGTAACCAGATAACAGCTCCCTAACACAATATAACAGCTGCCTGGTAGATCTAAGAACAGCAACCAATACTAAAACCCATGTCCCACTGAGTACTATTCAGTTAAATTGAGAAGGAAAAACTACAGCCTGCCAGAAAGCAGTTCCCACCTAAAGTGCTGGCACAAGTCACATGACCAGGGCAGCTGGAAAATTGACAAAATGGCTAGCCCCATGTCACATTTCAAAATGAAATAAAAAAAAATCTGTTTGCTCTTTTGAGAAATGGATTTCAGTGCAGATGTCTACTGGATCAGCACTATTAACTGATGCATTTTTTAAAAAAACATGCTTCCCTTTAGGTTATTTAGTCAGCAGCTCTCCAGTTTGCAGTTTCAGCAATCTGGTTTCTAGGGTCCAAATTACTATAGCAACCATGCATTGATTTGAAGAAGAGACTGGAATATGAATAGGGGAGGGTCTGAAAAGAAATACAATAACAATACATTTGTAGCCTTATAGAGCATGTGATTTTTAGATGGGGTCATTGAGCCCCATATGAAAACTGCAAAGAGTCAGAAGAAGAAGGCAAATAAAAAAGAACAAATGAGGGCCAATTGAAAAATTGCTTCAGTCTGGCCATTCTATAACCTACTAAAAGTTAATTGAAAGGTGAACCACTCGTTTAAAATGTGTTCTGAGGAGGGGCAAGTATACATGTATTGTAGATGTATATTATACACATAAATTGCATCTATTATGGGCAAAAAAATGGGCACAAAAATACAAGTTTATGAACACCAAAAAAGTCCTGATGTTATACTGGATAAAATCATTTTACTTAGGGGGGGTCAAGGAAATATTGTGAACATTCACTTATACATGAACAGGGCTGGAACTAGGGGTAGGCAGAAGAAGAACCTGCCTAGGGTGCAACAATATGGGGGTGCAGGGCAGGTACCTGTTCAAGGGTCTTCTCCCTACTCCTAGTCCATATTCCCTTGTCTCTTGCCTCCCTCCTCTGTCACTCTCCCCTTCCTACTCCCCCCCCCCCCCCCCCCCCCCCCCCGACGCTCTCTGCTACCTCCCTCCCCTGCCCTTCCTCCCTCCCCTTCATTGCCCTCTCTCTCCATTATGGCATATGTTTGCGCACACGGGGGGTTCGGTTAGCCAACCAGGTTGCCTAGAGCGCCCGGTCAGCTTGGCATGGCCCTGTAAATGAATATTTCCAGCTATAACATTGCAAGTCACACTATCAGCCCTTTTTAAATAAACATGTTAACTTTACATTTCCCCAACTGTTTTCATCCAACTTGCATTACAAGTATCCATCATTAAGAATTTTGGAATAAAATTAAATTAGTCTAGCAACTCCTTTTGTGATGAGTACAATGCAGCTATATAAAGGGGAGTAAAAAATAACAGTCTATAGCCTTATATTGCTTATAACTTATTTTTTTCAGAAAAATCTGACAATTTGTTCGGTAATGACCATTTGCCATATAGTGAATGGGAATATAAGTGTGGCATGAATGAGAGCGAAAACAAAGATGGAGAGGAACCATATATTGTAACTTCCACTGATGACAGCTTATATGTAACATTTCTAGTTCCTGAAAAACAGAGAGAGCAACAAAGAACTTTCAGTCCGTACAGTCCTCTACCACCTGAACCAGAGGAGGAGGAGGATGAAGAGGAGGATGGTAATGATCATGATAATGTATCACATAATGCTCAAGGTAAAATACAGTACTGCAATTAAATATCTATTTAAAGTATATTATTAATAATGTATTTTATTACTACTACCTTAACTCTAGGTGGAAAATAAGAACTGCATTCAGCCTAATCACATTTTCATAAGTATGCTAATGATCTCTACAGATTTTCATTATGTTTAATTGCTACTTTATCTTAAGTCTTTAATGACAAAACATCTGCATGTTCATTATTCTGATGCCAGTAATACAGCTGTAGTTCTAAAGAACTCTCCCTTTAAGGGAAAAAATATTGAAAAAAACCTTTTTTGAATAATAAAAAGTGAAACATTGTTTTTTTATTTAAATGATTCCATTGACATCACAAAACTCTACTAGTGGTTAAGCTCTGTTAACTGTAGAATAGCTAATGAAGCCTGTCTCATTATTTTATTGCACACATTTCTAAAATGCTGTTGCCATCCAGCCTTTCATCTTTTGTTCTCTTTAGGCAATATTTATCAAGCATTTTATTCTGCTTGTAACCTCACAAACCACACAGATGGATAGGACATAAATCTATATAACTACTATATATTTTATCATATATATTGTTAGTATAATAAAACAAGATTAACCAGTCAGTTATGGACATAAATAATTTTTGTAGTACTGTCAAGGTCCTTAAAGAGTTAACAAACACTCATCCATGCCCTCCCCCTAATTTGTCTAGACTAATGCAGCCTTGCACTAATTTGCCTTCCAAACTGTGTGATCTTGGAGGCCTGTTTATCAAAATTTGGGGTTGTGTGGGGATTCTGTCACAACTTTTATGGTTCACTTTTTATTTAGAAATTATTCACATATTATTGCAAATAATTCACTTTACCATTTAAAACTGTATTCTTGAACCAAAAAAAAAAGCATTTTTTTAGTTGTAATATTGATGTGGAGGCAGGTATTTCAGTACATTGTGCCTGATTCTGAGCTTTGAGAAGGAGGCAGCACTTCAGGATGGAGCTGCTTTGAGACAGCTATTGTTTCTCACCTTCCCATTGTATTATACCGCAACCTAAGTCCTGTTTGCATTGCTAAGGTGTTTTCCTGCTGTGGTGACTACCACTGGAGCTATGGAGCACTTTTAGCAATGCAAACAAATCCTTCAGGAGAAGTGTCAGCTATCAGGTTATCTGCCCATTGTTCTGTTAATAGGCTGATGATGGGCTGCTGGGAATGGAAGGAAGGGGGCGATATCACTGTGATTTGCAGTGTAACAGTAAAGTAGAAGAGTGACTGAAGTTTTTTCGGAGCACAAGTCACATGGCATGAGGACACCTGGTAAATGGACAATATGTCTATCCCCATGCCAAATTTCAAAATTAAATTTTAAAAAATCTGTTAGCTCTTTTAAAAAAAAGTATTTCAAAGTGGCCTTAATAAATGAGCCCAAATTTGGTTTATGTACATTTAATTGCTGATAAAACTTTTAAAACAGTAGTATAAATAAGATGTTTAATTTTATAAACTGTAGAATATATAACAAAAGAAAGTCTTAAAAGAAGAAGAGAAAACCATACTACTGGAAATGGCTCACGGTAGTTTACCACCTGAGAAACTGCAACCTCTGCAGGCAAAAAAAATCATTATGGCTTTATATTAATCTTTTAAAGCTTGTTTTGAGCTTTTGGAAAATGGTATTGTTATGTTTTGGTAGCTGAGAATGAGGAGGGTATAACTGCTTTGTTAGCAGATTCATACAACCATTATATAACTGCCTTACTTCCTACTTTCACTTTCAAACTGTACAGAAAGTCCTGTGTATGTACAGTACAAGTCCTGTGCACAGTGACACCCGCAGGCCATTTGTATAAATACCACATATTCCCCCTATAGTAGCAAAGCATTTGGACAGATGTAATAAACAGCAACAATGCATCTTAAAGCAATCATATACATTCTTCACATGACATAGTCCTGTCTCCATGCAGGTAGTTTTCTGATTCTCTCACTACGCCTTATAGGTTCATTTTCTTCAGGCCTATTGCAGTTGGCATTAGGGGTAGGAAAATGTCCTTCATCAAATGGAATGTCTGTAAAGTCATATCTAGCAGGAGTTGCATTCCATATGCGTCCATCAGACAGATCATATGTGTATGGTCCTCGCTGGCATCTGTCACGAACGGCACCCAATACAAAAACAGTTGCTAAGCACCCTGGTCTCAGCTCGGCTTCACCAGTTAAGTGACCGCCTTTGGCCTCGGGAGGAGCCCTCAGTTTACTCAGATGCCACCTGGACTTATCGAGAGGAGCAAAGCTAATAGTTCTGGCTAGCACAGGGGCACGATTGTCTCACCAAGGATACAGAATAGAAGAATACTACCAAAGTGGAACAGGCGGGCCGGACCAGCACAAGCGGAGTAGAATAGTCAGACAGGCCAGGGTCAGGATTAGAGAGCGTAGAATAGTCAGTGGACAGGCAAAAGTCAGGATTGGAGATTATCAGAGTAAACAGACAGGTCAAGGTCAGGATTGGAGAATAACGGAGTAGTCAAGCAAAGCAAGGGTCAATACACAGTAGGTCAGGCAGGAAATAGCATAGAAATCGCACCCAGGAACTTCCAGATAGAACCTAACAATGGGCACTGGTCTGTAGACTAAGTTCCCTATAAATACATTCAAAATTCTCACCATTGCGCATGACGTCATCACGCCGGCACATAAACCGGCGCTGGAAAGAGGAAGATGCACGCGGCGAATGTCCCCGCCAGAGGCATGGCGGTTGCTCCCGCGTCCTCGGGAAACGTCCACTAGACCACCAGGGTGAATGTGAGTCCTTACATTCACCATCCCTCTAAGAGGGGCCACTGGACCCTCTAGCTTACCAGGCGACCTGGGATGGGACAGTCTCCTAAAATGGTCAACCCTGACATCAGCTTTAACCAGAGACTTCAACACTGGAGTTGGACAGGATTGCTGAACCTGTATAGCGGGTTTCAGAACAGAAACATGAAATAAAGCAGACAACATAAACGTATCAGGCAACTCAAGACGGACAGAGGTTGGACTGACAATCTCCACTATAGGGTACGGACCAATAAAACTAGGGCCTTGCTTAAGGAATGGGATTTTAAGCTTGATATTCCCTGTGGATAGCCAAACCAAGTCCCCAACCTGATATTTGGGTACCTCCCTATGGGACTTATCGGCTGCTCTTCTCAGAGCAGAAGTAATTGCCGATAGAGAACTACGTACCCCAGAACGAGACCTAGGGGTAAATTCATCAAAGAGTGAAGTTCCGCCACTAGAGGGAAATTCACTCTTAACTTCACTCTTTGATAAATTTACCCCCAACAGAAGGAAGTTTCTCTAGGGAAGCAACTGCCACCATAGTGGAAGCTAGACAGGAGTTTTTACAATGGGAACCCCACTGGATAACCTCCCCAGTTACCCAATCAATATGGGGATTGTGTACCTGTAGCCAGGGTTACCCTAGAACTAACGGGGACGAGGAACCATCAAGAACGTGAAAAGCTAATTTTTCACAGTGCATATCATTCACACACATGGATAATGCCTTGGATTTTTGGGTCACCAAACCTGATCTCAGCGGGCTTTTATCAATAGCAGAAATCCTCATAGGAGATGTTAGAGGAATAAGGGGAATATTAAATCTTTCTGCAAAGGCAGCATCCAAGAAATTCCCCCCAGCCATGGAATCCACCAAAGCAGAGACTTTAACAGAACCCCCAGGCCAGGACAATACTACAGGTACTACATTTTTTGGGAGGGACTTGGGAAGAACTCTCTCTATCCAAATGGAGCTTCCCTTCTCCACTTAGATACTGAGGACTTCCTGATCTCTTGGGACAATTTTTAAGGAAATGCCCCTTATCCCCACAACATATGCATAGACCCAGGGATTGCCTTCAGGCCCTTTCCTCAGGGGACAAGCGTGTAGCCCCCAATAGCATAGGTTCCCCCTGAGGGTTAGGGAACGGAGGAGTTGTAGACATGTCATTACATATAATAGGGTAATTAGTATCATCCCCCTCAGCCCTTCTTTCTCTTTGCCTCCTATCAATTTGGATGGCTAACTTCATGAGGTCATCCAAAGTGGATGAAGGAGGGTAATTGACCAGGCTGTCTTTGACAGAGCGAGAAAGCCCTACCCGGAATTGGCTACGAAGAGCTGCATCATTCCATCCAGTCTCAACAGAGCAGCAGCAAAATTCTGTACAGTACTCTTCAACTATTCTTTTCCTTCGGCGCAGTTTACGTATTACGGATTAGGCAGTGGCCATAGTAGCAAAAAATGCCTCTAGGGATAAACGGGCAGGATCAGAAGGGGATAATCTTAGTGCCCAGACTTGTGGGTCACCTTGTAGTAAGGTCATAACGAACCTTACTTCATCCTCACTAGTAGGGAAGTTGTGAGGGGAAAAACTAAGATAAAGCTTACATGCTTCTTGGAAAACAAAAAATGTACTTCTGTCCCCACTAAACTTATCTGGAAAGGAGATTTTGGGATCATGGGAAGAAACTCTATTACCCAGAGTAGCTGACCCCTCAGGAACCACAGTGGAGGATTGCTGAGCCGCATCCAACCTCTCGGAGAGAGACCGCAGAGCTTCAATAATATAGTTCTGTTTTCCCTCTTGTTCATCAAGGCACAGGAGGAGGGTTGAGTACAGGAGTTCAGAGGGTTGCGGAACAGCAGCAGCAGCTTGACCTTTGGCGTCCATATTCTTCTTTTTCATCGGCCCGTTGTACTGTCACGAACGGCCCCCAATACCAAAACGGTTGCTAAGCACCCTGGTCTCAATTTGGCTTCACCAGTTAAGTGACCACCTTTGGACTCGGGAGGAGCCCTCAGCTAAGAGTTCTGGCTAGCACAGGGGCACGTTCATCTCACCAAGGATACAGGATAGTAGAATACCACCAAAGTGGAACAGGCGGGCCAGACCAGCACAGTAGAATAGTCAGACAGGCCAGGATCAGGATTAGAGAGCGTAGAATAGTCAGTGGACAGGCAAAGATCAGGATTGGAGATTATCAGAGTAAACAGACAAGCCAAGATCAGGATTGGAGAATAACAGAGTAGTCAGGCAAGGCAAGGGTCAATACACAGTAGGTCAGGCAGGAAATAGCATTGAAATCGCATCCAGGAACTTCTAGATAGAACCTAACAATGGGCACTGGTCTGTAGACTAAGTTCCCTTTAAACACATTCGAAATTCGCGCCATTGCGCATGACTTCATCACACCGGTGCATAAACCCGGAAGTGCGCCGGAGCGCGCTGGAAAGAGGAAGATGCACGCGGCAAGCATCCCTGCCAGAGGCGCGGTGAGCGTCCCCGCCAGAAGCATGGCGGGCGCTCCTGTGTGCTTGGGAAACGTCCACTAGACCACCAGGATGAATGTGAGTCCTTACAGCGTCTCACTTCAAGTGGTGTATAAGAAACCATTTTCATGCAATTACATGGTTCAGCTGATAGGATACCACAATTATATTAGTCAAGTGTTTCATAGCCCCAGGGTACAGTGATTTCCTGTAGGCAACAAAACACCCAGGTGCCATTGGGCTAATAAAATCCATTATTTACATATTTCTTTTTCAGATCTTTAGTAGGTTTGTTTGTAATATGCTGTAATCCTACAACAGGAGAAGATGAAGAATCCAATGAACATGTCTCATGGAGAGAGCAAGAGTTTGAACATAAGGAAGAAGGAATCAGGGATGAGGAAGAACAATATATAGCAGCCACTGACGACAGTTTGTACATAATATTTGAAGCTGCTAATAAAGAAACCCAAAGGGAGCAACAATCTTTCAAATGGGCTGATCCCATACCTGATGAGCTACCATTACATTTAGCAGATGACAATCCAGCATTTATTGATAAAGGTATTTTCCCCCGGTATCTGCTCAGTAAATACTTGGAAATGTTTTTTGTATGTTAACTTTATAAGAAAAAATTATCTAATTGATACTATGGGATTTAACATCAGCAATATGAGTATAATTATTGATTATATCTATGCTCAGTTAGTTACTTATAGGAGACTTAAAGAAAAGCCTAACCACGAATATGGCTAGAGGTGCTGTATTTTATACATTGAATTCACTATATTAGTTCAGCAGGCCCATGATGTATGCATGCTGTGAAAGGAAATCTATAGCAACTACCCATCGAACATATTCAGTGTTCTGTTGAGAAATTCAAGGGTCAAAACATTGGCAAAAAGTGAAGGATCATACATGATACAGTGATGATTAATAATCAAAACCCTTGCAGAATAGTTTTTTTCCAGTGTTTTCCCCATGACAGAGTGTTACATTTCATCTTCTATTGATTTTATAAATACTATCTTAACCACATTTTACCATTCCCCTCTTTTTGCCTGTTTTCTTCTGACTTTTTAACACATTTTAAAGAACAATTTAAGCCTGGTATTTGCCATTTATTTCTCCAGCTGGCAACAAAATACTGAATTTCAAAGCTTGCCATTTGCTTTTCTCTAACCTTTAACTTTTGTGTTTTCTTTTCATACATATTAAATTATTTGCAAGTAATGTGTGCATTTCAAATTAGCATTGATATAATGGATGGTTAAAATATTTTATTCTATTTTAATATAATTACATAATGTATGAAAAGAAAGGAGACATTAAGAAGGAAATTAAATTTTACTGCCACACTATAACACAATATTAAATCCTATTATTGAAATTACTTAAATAATGAAATTGTAGTAGCTGGGGGATTCATATTTGAGAATATCCCTCTGTATAATTGAGTACAGTATTACTTATAAAGTATCCCATTTTGTTGTATCATTTCATACAAACAAGTATAAAATATAAAATGTTACAGCAATTCACTGGATTAAAGTGATACTGACACATGAAAATTGAATTAGAAGGACAGTTGAGTGGCTTAGGGGGAATTTAATACAATATGAAAAGTGAATTATGGGAATACTATCTCCCATAGAATCAATTTTAAGTAAATCATTCAAATTTTTAAATATGATTTAGTTTTTATCTGTAATAATAAAACTATACTTTGTACATGATGGTAACTAATGAATCCATATTGATGGCAAAACAATACAATTGAGTTTATTTAATGTTTAATGATGGCAAAACAATGATGTTTAATTTTAGCAGGCTTAAGGTATGGTTATCCATTTTACAGTAAGATCTGTTATCTGGAAAGCCCCAGGTCCAGAGAATGCTGGATAACAGACCCTAAACCTCTAATACAGCAAGTGCCCAATTGTGATTCATAAAAATAAAAAAAAACCCACCATGCTCATTGGTAGGGAATAATGAAACATTATGACCAAATGATTTAAATTCATATACATTCTGTGAAATATGTAGTGGATCTTGAAAGAGCTCCAGAAATGTATAACGCTAATCATATTGTAAACCAATTACAGAAAAAGAGGACGGAAACAACAAGGAATATGCGCTCAATGAGCATGTTTGTGAAGGAGGCAATGCTAGTGGAGATGGAGAGGAACCATGTATAACAGCTACTACTGATGATAATTTGTATATTGTTTTTGAACCCATCAAAAAAGAGCCACAAAGAGGACAGCAGTGCTTCAGTCAGAATACCAATCAGCCACATCCCTCTTTACCTTCAGCAGAAGAATATGGTTCCTCACACTTTGCACAAGGTAAGAAAGGGTAAAATAATTAATTGCATGCTTGAGATGGACAATACCTTCAGCCATTTCTAAAAATGTTTTTAGTAAAGCTTATATTAAAGGGTTAGTTCAGCTTCAAATTTTAAAATGACATAGACAGTGATATCTAGCTTTAATTTTCCTTGGGGAATTTTCAGTTTTTTAGCTTTTGCTCAGCAACTCTTTAGTTTGGTATTTCAGCGGCTATCTGGTTGCTATGGTCTTATTTTCCCTAGCAGCCAAGCAGTGCTTTGAATGAGAGACTGGAATAAGAATAGGAGAGCGACTGAATAGGTAGATAAGTAAGAAAATGTAATCGTAACTATAATAGTGTAGCATCACAGTTTTCGGCTGCTGGGGTCAGTGAAAGTTAGATAGAGGCAAAAAAGGAAGGCAAATAATTCCAAGAGTATAAAAAATAAATAAATACCAATTGTAAAGTTGCTATTAACTGGGAATACTATAACATACTAGAAGTGATCAACCCCTTTAAATGTACCCTCAAAGTGCCTCTTCACATGTTTCAATGTGTACTGTTACCTTTGGCCTTATTACTTTATGTCTAGCTTTGACAGTAACGCATTTTACTGCTTTGAATCCTTCCCTACCAAATGTGTGACCTCTAATTAAGAGTCAGTGAGGGGCAACATACTTATGGTAAATGATAACAAGTGCATAAGAAAAGTGAATTAATATAGTGGAACACAATAACATGTGCCCAAAGAGGATATTTTAGCATGAAAGAACTTACACAGAACTAATGTGTATACTGTGTATACATTTGGTTGTATATGAAAACCTCAACAGTACCATTTATAATCGTTTAGCAAGTCAAACGAAAGAAAGCACCAATCAGAACATATGGCTGGATGAGCACATTGATGAAATGGAATACATTTACTATGAAGAAGATCCATATAGCTTAGTGTATAGCGATGACGACAGCTTATACATTGAACTTCCTATGGAATCTACAGAAGAGCCCAAAAGAGAGAAAAAATCTTTTATTATCCACAGAGCTCCAGCCCCAGCCCCGCGTGTAGATTTTCCAGCTCCAGAAAATGAACCGTCATACATTTCTCAAGGTAATCTGTCATGTATATCTGCCAGTAACACCCACCGTTAATTGTTTTTTAGTCCTTATAATAAACCGTACAGACTTTTTATGCAAGAGAATTCTCTCCTGGAAGCAGTTCTACTAGTAGATACATTAGACAGTTTCTAGAAAGCTTTGAGAGACTTTTTAGCAAGAACGAAATGATTGTTTAATGTATATTCCCATTTTCAACCCCATTTAACAAACTAGAAATATCTACAGTTTTATTACTTCTTCCGTATCAGCTATACGTTAGGTAGATATCATTTGGATAAAACATTTAACTGGATGGATGTGCCTAACAAATAATTGTTATTCGTACTATGACAGTCCAGTGAAGTCTCCCTGCCAAGAAATTTAACAATGTGTTTTTTGCCGTGAACATTTAAGCAGCACCTGCGTTTTACACACTGCACATATCTGCAGAAAGTACTTTACCCAACCAAACATAGTAATCAGCACACAAATGGGGCCACTATATCAGCTTAAAAGCATTGTGGGAATTAGTATTGGCCCCAGAGAAGATGACTACTGCTAAATTGTTTCAATAATAAATGTAGCCAGGAACAGGAGTGCGGGTAACAGCTAAGGACTCATGAGTTCTGTTTTCATTTGCAATTACATTTAAAAATAAATTTAAAATTACTATCAAATGAATGTATATTGTAAAGTTGTTTATTATAATAAATGTGCTTTCTATTATGCACAAAGTTTATATTTGAGTTTGCAAACCATTTACTATGCAGTGATTTCCCTAAATATACAGTTTACAAAAGCAAGCACGACATTCAGGTTTAAGAATTCAGTGTTTGGGTAGTTTTAGCTAAATCTGGTGTTTCAGAAATAAAAACGAAATAACATACTGAAGCTAAAAACACTGCCCACCAAGGCCAACCTTTGCCCACATAATTACTGTTTAGTCTGTAGCTTAACCAGAAGAAGGCAAAGTAAATATGGACCATCCTTGTTTATTTAAAAAAGAAAATAATCCCATTCTGACTCCAAAATAGCAATTCAAGCACTTTATGGATCCAAACACTATCATAGACCTTAACACCAGTAACCTGTGTATTTTTGGAGTTGCTAAAAATGCAGATTTTGAAACATACTACTGCAGCAACCAGTTTACCCTGAATTCTACATCTTTCATTTTCTCACTGTAAAGTCTTCTTTGCATATGTCACACTGGAATCTGACTATAAAAAGATATATATATGAAATATAAAGACATAAACTTTGGGCCAGATTCAATTCAATTCAATGAAAAATCACATGAAAACTCATGGATGAGATTCAATTTGAGATGCAATTCAATTTCGAATTCTCATGGTTTATCACACTAAGTGCCATATTCAATTCAGTGAGAAAGGGGTTTATCACGTGGAAAGTCATGAATGTGATTCAATTTGAGATGCAATATAATTCATATCTCAAGGTTTATCACGTGAAAACTCAATTGAAGTCTTAGTAAAAGAACTGGAACTCAATTTAGATGATTTTTTGTTCTCCTCGAATTGAAACCCGTCTATGACTTTTCACGTGATAAACAATGATAAACATTAACTGAATTAAATCTGGCGTTTTAGCTCAAGTAGGTCACTGTGCCCACCATGTTACTTTATCTAGACAGTCTATCTAGTGATGGGCGAATCTGACTTGTTTCACTTTACCAAAAATTTGAGTCTATGGGCATCGTTTTCATGGCAAAAAAGTTTGCTAATCAATATTTTACCAGTTTTATTACTATATTTTACTTAGTTATGTACAAATGAATCAGTATGAATGACAGAGCTGCTTTTCTAAGATTCTTAGGGGGGAATGTAATTAAATTCGCAAAGAGCAAAAGAATATGCATCAATAAGATTAAAAATCCACATCTCGCAATGTAATATTGTTCCTTAAACTGTTATTGCATTGCGAATTTTAATTGAGCACTGCAAATTTTAATTAAGCATTGCAAATTTTAATTGCGCAATCTTAAGAAGTGCTTGAAGGTGTCATAATCTTTTTAAGCAAACATAACGACTTTTTCAGTAAGAAATTTTATTACATTGACTTCACATTGGCGCAAGCTGTAAAATTCGCAAACTCTCTTCCACTATCAGAAGTGGTCGTTAAACAATTTCCGGGTTTGCAAAAGCTATATTAAATTCGCACAAAGCAAAAATTGTTCGCACAGAGGCATAACTTTTTGCATTGCGAATAGTTTTTCCGTTACCGACTTTTATTACGTTCCCCCATTATTCTATACTGTAATAAAAGGTGCAAAGAGTGCTACTGGTCTGGTTACCAATAACAGCGAATGAGCAGGTTGCATTTAGTGGAAAGCTGTTTAAAAACAAACAAATCTGATTGGCTATTATGGGTTACTGCACCTGGGCAAATTTTGCACTTTTAATTACATTAGTAAGTGTTACAATATATCAATTTGTAACAAAATGGGCACTATAGTGGGAAGAGACCAAGAGAGCAGTATTATGCTGTATAAAGGTACAAATTCTATTCTCTCTGCTGGCAGAAAAACACAGCCAATAAACACTAATGTGTTCTGATCCATCCTGTGGTAGTAAGCACTGACAGGAATGGTTTCCATCTGTCAAGTGTGCTCAAGTGTGCATTTTTAAACTGGAATCCACCCCATATGCACACTAACAGGCAGATGCTTTTTCTGTCAGTGCTTACTACCACTATTAAAGCAAGGCATTTTACTGTGCATGATAGACTAGACATCTGAAATCTGTGCTTCCCAGTGATAATTTCCACTTAGTGTACATTTATGCACTGACATGACAAAACAGCAGTAATTGATTGACACCCTGACTTCTTTAAAAGCTACAGCAATTCCTCTTACACATATTAATCAAATAGCTGTACTGCAAAACAGCATACATGGGCAAAAATGAGTAAACATCAAAAAGTACTTTGGTGGAAAGACTCAGCCATTAAATTTTCATCATTTTTTGATTTGCAGTAATACTAGGAAATGATTTATGTTTAAATTGCATACCATGTCAGATGGTGTAAAAATAAATTGCATACTAAGCCTTTTTTAGTATTCAATAATTAACCAAAGACCATGGAATGATCATACCTTACAAAATAGCAAAAGAGACAAAAAAAACACAGCACTGGGAGTAGAAAGCATGTAGCATGGTGTTCTATTTAGAAATAAATGTTAAGGGACCCCACAATGGATTGGCAGATAATCCACCTTTAAGTGGAATGCTATCCACTGTACACTATTCATCTTCTCCTGACTACTCATTGCAACAATGTGTACTTAGTGAGCTTTCCACCAGCCAAGACTCCAATTACCATAGTGATTTGCTTGTTCTTTGATTAATAGACCCGCAAAAGAGAAAAACAAAAGTGTGCAAGGCATTATGGGAACTGAAGTTTTGGCTGGTGGAGAGCCGAGTCCTGTTATATTGTTTGTGTAGTATGGCTTCAGTTGTAGTTTAGCCAACAACTTTTAAATCACTGAATTTTATTTAACAATTATTGGAAAGTGGCTTGGAATGTAATTTTCTTTCATTAAGCAAAGAAAAAGAATAATTTTTAGGCAGGCATCTCCTTTGATGCTCTGGCTTATTACCTGCAAACAGGGCCGCCATTAGAAATCACAGGGCCCCACACAACAAAATTGTTGGGGCCCCCTGGGCCCCGCCCCAATCCCCGCCGAATCCACATCAAAGTTAAAAAGACCACACAGGCATCAGCTCTAAAAAAGTAAACCCCCCGGGCTCCCTTATAAGTTAAAAAAAAAATTGGTGCAAGGCCAATTGGTGCCAGAGCCCCTCATACAAGTTTAAAAAAATTGGGGCCCCAAAAATAATTTTTTAATAAAACATTGGCGACAGGGCCCCCCTTACAAGTTAATAAAACATTGGCGACAGGGCCCCCGTTAACAAGTTAAAAAAAATAAAAATATTGGAGCCCCATAAAATATATTTTTTTAAAAATTGGTGACAGGGGCCTATAGAATATTAAAAGAAAACATTTAAGGCCAGGGGATTATAGAAAAAAAAACCCACATTGGTGGTGGTAGAATTGAACTCATGGCTTCAGGACTTCAGCATACTTTCTGGACTTCAGGTATTTTCGACGCTTCAGGACTTCAGTGTCTGCTCGTGACTTCGGCTCTTTCCGTGACTTCGGGACTTAAGTGTCGGCTCCTTCGCGTCTGTTCGGCACTTCCTCGTCGGCGCTTCCGCATCGGCTTGTCGCTGGTAAGGGGGGCCCGGCTCTTGGGAAAATGCAGCACTGCCTGGCCCCCCTTCAGCCCCGGGCCCCCAGTCCCCCCCTAATGGCAGCCCTGCCTGAAAATTAGTCATGTGTGGGTCAGGATTTCCCCGACCCGCACCCGACCCTAACCTGCCCTCCCTTTACCCACACCAGCCTGCAACTGGGCTTCCGGATTGCTTTTATAGACACAACAACCAGCCCCACCAATGAGGTCACAAGGGTGAGCAGGCACAGCGTTTATAAAAGATGAACCCGGAAGCGTGCAAGGTTGGCCCAAACTTGCCTGACCCGTGGGTCTTGCGGGTATCGCACTGTTTTATTTTATTGGTACCTTTGCTCAAAAATCCCCATTAAAACTTTATATACAGTAGATAATTAAAATGTTTGAATTATGGTATTGGTCATCTTTTCTTACCAGAGGAATATGTGTTACATTGGCACAAGATAGAAAACTCCTCAAGCTGTAAACAAAAAAACATCCAAAGCAATGTATCTTTTATAAGTAAATTCACTTCCTCTCATGGTTTGAAATATGTATAATTCAAGAGTACACTTTCTTCTAGAGAAAAATAAAGCCACAAAGAAGAGGAAGAGTGCTTAGAATGTGACAGCACACTGGAAAACTAGATGCAAATAAAGAAATAACTGAATTCACATTTCTTGCCTGAATGCCAAAAAGGTTCAAATATAGACACATAACATGCATAAACTCAGTAGTCATCATTCTCTGATCTTTATCATTCCATCACAGCTAAAACACAAATTGCACATGTGTAAAGGTGCATGCCACACTATTTATTGATTTGTTTGTGCCATAGCATCATAATTTCCCATCCTAGATTGTAGGGGAATGGAATAACTGCTCACACTAGTATAGCATTGTGCAAAACTGATTTTCTGATGTTAGGGGAGCCCTTCTGTATCAAATACTAGCTTGAATGATCATTCTGTACCAAATACGAACCACCTCCTTCTTAACTGAGGTAATGCTATTTCCAATCTATTTTTGAAATGCATATTTTAATAAGCAACATGTAGAATATCTTGGGTATTTAAATATTTGACATATCAATACTTCCTTCACCTCTCCATAAACAGTTGAGAAATACTCTTAAACAAATAGTTCACCTGTGAATTTTTAGTTTATTATAGAATGGCTGTGTTTTCTGCATGTGACGTAACTACCACTGACATCACATCTGGTAATGTCACAAACCCAGAAATTTTTTGCGAATCCCCCAGCGGCACCTCTTAAAAAGTTGACAGCTCTGGGATCATATAATAAGCTTTCTGATGCATTATTTACCAGTGTAACCTATTAGAAGACATCAGAGTATCTGTTGAGATTAGAAGGAAGGAGGTTTTATTTTATTTGCATTGTCGGACTAGGAGGTCTGGGTCCACCATGGCTGCCACATAAGGGATCCAGGAACCCCCCTCCCTCCTACAACTTCAAGTCCTCCTCGCCAGCTACTCGCATCCCTCCTCTATCCTCCTCCCTCTCTAGCCTGCAGAGATCAAGGAGTGCCAAGTGGTTGTACTGGCAGATAATTAGATGGTTTCAAGAAAGGGTTGGATGCCGTTTTAGCATCTGAGAAAGCACAAAAATAAGAAAATGTATACATTATATATTCAGGGGCAGATTTACTAAATTCACCCAAAAATAATTTGTTTTTCTTCGATGTGTTTAGGAGTATGGCAGACGGTCATCTTCATCGAATGCTAATCGAAAATTTTTGGTCTACCCTTTTTATTCGATCTTCGATCATTCGACGATCGAATAACGATCGTTCGATCATTCAAATGATTTATTTGATCATTCGAATAATTGGTACGATTCGAACGATCGAAGACTTCGATCGTACCAATCCTATTCGATCTGGACTTAGCCTTAGAAGCCTATTGGAGGGTTCCCATAGGCTTCTATTACAATTCGGTAGGTTCAATCTGGCGAAGTAGGCAGTTGAATAATTTAAAAATTTGAAGTCCTTCGATGATCGAATGATCGCATATTTTTTTTCCCATGACAGTATCCCTTTGATATACACTGAACAGAATGTAAATGTATAGCTTCTCTATTTCCAAATGTAAACTACTACTTTAAGTACAGCTTAATCAGTATATTAAATAGAGGGAGTTGCCTTCCATCACATATCCAAGTGAAAGTACAGATTTATCTAAACAGTTAACAAGCTCCAACAGTAAACAGTCCTTTTATAGTTTCCTACGAATTGAGTTAGCAAAAGAGAAAATAACTTTTCTGGTGGTTTTTCCAAGTACTGTGTATTTGCATTAAACTCTTTGCGGTATAATCTGAGAATCAAGTATTTCATTCCATTTATTTATATTATTTTCTGAATGTAGTGTTTAAACAAAAGCAAGAAGAGAAGAAGATATATGGAACTGGGATGCCACAAGGTAAGGATCTGTTTAAACCATACAGAATTACAGAATTCAACTAAGGAGCAGAAATTTTAAAAGGGAGGTCCTTGAATTTTATTACAGACTTCATTTTTTCCCCTCTGGTACAGCTGAATTTGACCACCATTAAAAAATAAAAATCTGACTTAGAAAATGAGCATTGTGCAATTCAGCTCTATTGGTGAATGTTTCATTTGTGAAAAGCTACAATCGAAAACATGAAAAAGATGTTTTTACCACTCATAGATGTCTTTTCAAAACTGCCATTTCAACCTTAGCAACCAGATAGCTGCTAAGCTGGTGAACAAAAAGTCAAATAATTACAAAAACACACACAAAAAAAAAATTATCTGTTGCAAAGTGTGTCAGAATATCATACTAAGAATTAAATACAGAGAAAAATACATATGAAGCACTCAATAATTTCCCAGTAATTGTGAACTGCTTAGAGTAAAGACATTTAATTTCATTACAGGGTTGCAACTAAAAGACGAGGATAAGAATGTGTACAGCTTTGCTCCAAGTAAGAAGAACTGGCAATATACCACTAACATAATATTTGTGGAACTGGCTACACAAAAGCCATATTTATAGCACCATTCTGTGTCTTTTTAGAGCTATAAACATAATATGTGTTAAAGTGTTACATTTGATGAGTTGATTCTCCAGATCAATTCGTTTTGGTGCCACATACACAGCTAATTCAAACAAAGCGAACTGGATAAAAACAAATGTATGCATGTAGATGGCTTTACACAATGACAGGCTGGATCTTGGCATAGTCCTAAAGTGTGTGGTCTGATCTCAATGGGGTCATGGGTGGGAATTATTGACTGGTAAAGGAAAACTCTTTTTCAACCCTGTGACCCAATAGTAACAATGTCCAGTAATTAGCCCCAGCAGCTATGGAATATATTGTAATGTGATACACCCCAGTTACAATTACTTGCAATACTCTTTAGGTAAGAATAAACTGGAGGTTCACACAATGCCATTGGTGCACTTGGGAACAGTTTATTGGCAGCCACTAGCCCATTCCACATGTATAGAACTAAACCCTAATAAAAAAAAGCCCTACCCTCCATAGTCCCCCTCCTTTCTGCCCCCCCGCCCCCACAGGAGTTAACACAAGTAAAAGTCCCTAAGAAAGTAATTACTCCTCATTGCAGAGTAAGAGAAGTGGAGCTCACAGGCGTCATCTTCAATGCTTCGGTAATCTTTAGCAAGTAATCGATGTTCGTTACACCTGTTCATGTGCTGAAAGTGACTAAGGTTAGGGACAGACAGGGAGATTCGGGGAGATTCTGTCGCCTGGCGTTTTTAGCA